>JAKOGI010000167.1:278728-401228 GCA_029747015.1 Carnegiea gigantea
GTACGTATATATATGTATGAATATGTATATGTATATGTATATGTGTGTGTATATATATATATATATATATATATATATATATATATATTATTTTTTGAAGGAAGTGATTGGACCATGTAATGGGTCCGGTCCTAAACTGTCGTGATCAGTCCCAAAAGTAGTTGTCACCGGATCCTGAATTTTTAAACCGATCCCAACCCTGCTTTAACTAAATTCAGATCTGGACACGGCGTGTACAAACTGAATTTGAATATGGGATCGGGTACTCAGTTGGTTTGCTCTGCCCTAGTGCGAGGTACGGAGAAAAATCCATGGAGGGTTAACCATTCTTGGGTTGGACAAAGGAATACATGATGCATTCAGTGGACTTGTTATATAATGGGCTACATGCTTTGTCTAAAAGGCTTCCAGGTATGCAGTTAGTCACGTGGGATGCACTCATGTGGGACAACTCACAACTCGCAAGATCTTAGATGCATGCAATTGCTAAGCGATCAAATCAATAAACGGCGTGCATTGACGTCGCCGGACCGCCGAATATCGCACGGGCTCTGCGTGTTTGGACTGAATGCAAAATGGTCGGACAAAACGTAACGCGGTCGCGTCCTGGGTTGCTACCGGGCCCGTGGGATTCTGGCTCCCGTTTATCCTATTTGCTCAGTTTGTGATCTGTTGTGTCGCCAAAATGTTAGTAGCAAAATTTCGCTTTTTTTTTTTTTTTTTTGATAGAATTGCAAAATTCTACCATAAGTATAGTAGTTGAAAAATCTGATCTATTGATCCCACTCTAATGAATTTGAGCCGTTCTATAGTTTTTGCCTTCAACCTCGTAGAAGAGACAATAGTTGAAGGGAAATATCAAGGACAATATCGAGGTCATGGCAGTTAGGCAATAGGCCAGCTATGCAAAGTTTGTTACAACACTGTTAGTTGGTTACAAGATATTTTTTGCACTTTGTTGTTTGTATAAAAGGTTGAGGGCGTCTGTAGTAAGGGGATTCAATAATAAGAAGGTGATCTAGAGCAGGGGAGTTCATCTGCTCTCTCTCCTAATCATGTTCATATCCTGATTGATTGCATCTTGTTTTACTTGATCAAACATCATCATGGTATCAGAGCAGTCAAATTCTGATTCACATTTTTTTTTTCTTCTTCAATTCGATCGTATGATTTGATTCATCATTGATCAAGCTTAACTCTGATTTCACAAAATTTTTCTTTCCATTCAATTGATTGAATAGCATCCTCAATCGATCAAGCTTTATCATCGTTGTGATTCAGAATCCAGATCTTGATTCACAATGTCAGCAAAGAGGAGTTAAGGTAATCTAGCATTTGCAGATCTTCAGAATCCCTTGTTTCTGCATCCCTCAGAAGGTCCAGGTTCTCTGGCAATCCAAGAAAAGTTGGTAGGTGCAAAGAATTACCGATCCTGGAGGAGAAATGTAGAAATCGCACTTGCTACCAAACAAAAACTTGGATTTGTTCAAGGTACAATTCCTAGACCCACTGATGATGATATGAAAGCTAAAATGTGGGATACTTGCAATTGTATGGTTATTGCTTGGATTCAAAACTCTATGACTGATTCCATTGGAAAATCAGTATTGTTCTTGAACTCTGCACAAGAAATTTGGGTGCAACTTGAGCAAAGATTTTCATTGAGCAATGGTTCAAGAAAATACAAAATTAATGAGGAAATATATGAGGTTAAACAAAATCGTTCATCTGTGAGTGAATATTATACTAAGTTCAAGTGCATTTCAGAAGAACTGGAGGATATGGATGAGCTACCTAAGCTTACTGCTATTAGAGATGAGATCATTACATTTCTGAAAGCATTAACCAAACAAAAAGAAGAACAGAGATTATTCCAGTTTCTCAATGGTCTTGATGGCAAACATAGACCACAGAGAAGTCAATTACTGCTTATGTCACCACTGCCAAGTGTTGAAGCAGCATGTTCTCTGCTTCAGCAAGAAGAAAGTCAGAGACAGATTCTGGAAATTGGAAATCTGGAAATTGAATCAACTGCATTGTTTAGCAAAACTGATAATGCCTAGGGGTGTAGTCAGTGTGGAAATAGAGGACATGTCAAAGAGAAGTGTTGGTTGGTAATTGGATATCCCCATTGGCATCCAAAAGCTAAGAAGTTTCCCCATAAACGGAATGACAAGGCTCAAGCACACAAAGGCAAGACCAAAGGATTTAATGGTGGAAAATTGACAGCCAATGCAAAAACCAATAGAGCACAATCTGTAGACACCTCACTGACTCATACTCAAATTGAACAGCTACAGCAGCTTCTAAAACTACTGCCCGAGCCTCAAGGAAATAAGCAATGCGATGCAGAAGAGTTGGACACAAACTTTGCAGGTATGATCTTATGTACACATGCTGCATTTAATAAGTGAGAATGGATATTAGACTCAGGGGTTGCAGATCATATGACTTATAACACAGATCACTTGAGTGATATCAAGGTGCTCCATGAGAAATCCAAAATTACTTTATGAAATGGTAACTCCTCTGAAATATCTTCCATAGGAAAAGTCAAATTATCTACAGAAATAGAATTGCAAATGTTCTCTATGTACCTGTCTTCAAGTATAATATGTTGTCCATTCCCAAACTGATAAGCGATAGCAACTATGTGGTCATTTTTCATCCTAAATTCTGTATAATACAGGATTATGTCACCAACAAGATTTTGGGGATTGGTAGAGAACATAGAGGATTATACTATCTCAAAGATCAGCCATTGAATGGAGTAGATAGCAAGATGGAAACCATTATACAAAGCTTGCTAAAGATAGACAAGGACAAGATCCTAGTTGCTAGTGCTGCGAATTGGCCTAAAGCTTTTGGATCCTTTGAGGTCTGGCATAAGAGGCTTGGTCATGTCCCCCTTGAACAAGCTGAAGCTTATCTCAAATCTACAACTCAAAGTGGAAGACAATAAAGTGTGTGTGACTTATCCAATGGCAAATTTTACTAGGCAACCTTATAAGTCTAGCTCTAGTAAGAGTACTACTGTGTGAGAAATGATACACATGGATATATGGGGACCATATAGAGTTCCTACATATAAGGAGTATAGATATTTTTTGACTCTTGTTAATGATTGTACTCAAGCAACATGGGTATACCTGCTGAAGCACAAGTCACAGGCTCTGTCTATATTCCAACAATTCGTGAAATTTGTATCTAGTCAATTTCAGGCCACAGTTAAAGTGGTCAGATCTAATAATGCACTTAAGTTTCATAGTGACCCTTGTCAACAATTTTTTAACAGTTTTGGCATTATACATCAGACTTCATGTGTTGACAGGCCATAACAAAATGGTCGTGTTGAGAGAAAACATAGACATCTCTTGGACGTATCTAGAGCACTAAGATTTCAAGCACATCTACCTCTTAAATTCTGGGGAGATTGTGTATTAACAGCAGCATATATCATCAATAGACTGCCAACTTCAGTGCTTAACAACAAAACACCTTATGAGATGTTGTTTGGCCATCCCCCTACCTATGAGCATATGAAAGTATTTGGGTGTTTGGTGTTTGCTGCAAACTCATACAAAGAAAAGGATAAATTTCCCGCAAGAGGTCTTCCTTGTGTGTTCTTAGGTTACTCAGCCACCAAAAAGGGATATAAACTGTTGGATCTACACACCAACAAAGTCATGGTGTCCAGAGATGTGAAATTTGAGGAGCATATTTTTCCTTTTCACAAAGACAGTGTCACAGCATATATGCAACCAACACTAATCAAAATGACACTAGAAGTATATTTTGATGACTCATATATTAATCTGTCATGTACAGATTCGGCAAACCATGCTCAGAATGTGCACTCAGCATCTGATACAATAGTCACTCATGGTGCTGAGAATACAGCTTCTTGACAGGAGCACTCACACTAGCAGTCTCATCCTGTGTCCTCCACATCCATGCCTGGCACACGAAGAACTGCTAACAATCCAAGAAGCCTCAATGGCTATCAGATTTTGTGACTGCTGCAGTCATTACCCAGAACAAGGTCGTCTACCCTACAACTAATCAAGTGGTTGCTACACATCTCACCCCTAAATATCAAGCTTTCTTGTCTGCTATTAACATACAGCAAGATCCTAGCTCTTTTGCAGAAGCTGTTCAAAGTCAAATCTGGTGTGATGCTATGAATGTAGAACTACAAGCATTGGAAAGGAATGGAACTTGGAGTCTAACTAAGCTTCCTGTTGGAAAAAAGGCTATAGGCTACAAGTGGCTATTCCAAACAAAGTATAGATCAGATGGCACCATTGAAAGACATAAGGCACGACTTATTATTCAAGGATGTAGACAGCAAAAGGGGATTGATTATGAAGAAACCTTTGCACCTGTAGCCAAGATGACCACAGTCAAATCTATTCTTGCTGTTGCATCCATACAAGGATGGCAGGTCTGGCAAATGGATGTTACTGATGCCTTCTTGCATGGAGACTTGGAAGAAGATGTTTACATGAAACTTCCACAAGGGTATAGAGGACAGGGGGAGCCTATTCTGTGCAGTCTAGCATCAAAATCAGCAAGAACGATTCACTCCAACATTGTTTGCAAGCTTCACAAGTCTCTGTATGGGTTAAAGCAAGCCCCTAAACAGTGGTTTGCTAAACTCACAGCTAGCTTGTTATCCTTTGGATTTCAACAATCTAAGGCAGATTACATTTTATTTACCAGGAAGACAAATGAAGGTCATCTACTAGTATTAGTGTATGTAGATGATATACTTATTACTGGCAGCTCTATGCCTCTCATTCGAAATGTAAAATATCACTTGCATACATGGTTCCACATGAAAGACCTTGGTGAACTCAGATATTTTTTAGGCATTGAAGTGGTCAGGTCAAACTAAGGTATTTTCCTTTCTCAAAGGAAATATGTCATGGATCTCCTCAAAGAAGCTGGTATGCTTAACTCCAAACTAGTGTATCTACCTATGGATCCAAACACTTCCATGACTCAGGAAGGTACCTTACTATCTGAACCATATGAGTACAGAAGATTGATTGGTAAATTGATCTATCTCATAATTACAAGGTGGGATATCACTTATATTGTTCAAGTTCTAAATCAGTATATGCAATCCCCTACTGAGGCACATTTTAATGCTGCTATGCGAGTGTTGAGATATCTCAAACAATCTCCTGGCCAAGGCATTTTACTTTCCTCCAAGTCAGCCCCTACCTTGATAGCCTACTGTGATAGTGATTGGGGACGATGTGCTGACTCTAGAAAGTCTATGACTGGCTATTGTGTCTTATTGGGAGACTCTCCTATTTCATGAAGATCCAAGAAGCAGTCAGTGGTTGCTCGATCTACTGCTGAGGCTGAATGCAGGGCGATTGCCACAACCACCTGTGAAGTAACTTGGCTTATTCAATTGTTTAAAGATCTTGGTCTCTTGGGTTAAGCACCTGTTACACTCAAATGTGATAACCAAGCAGCTCTATACATTGCTGCCAACCCAGTTTTCCATGAGCGAACAAAACATATTAAAGTGGATTGCCACTTCATTAGGGATAAGATGAAGATAGGGACTATTCATCCCATAGGGACTATTCATCCCACCTATGTATCGACCACAGCTCAGCTCGCTGATGTTTTTACCAAGATTCTACCTGTAACTCAGCATTCTCATCTGCTTTCCAAGTTGGGGGTCTCCCAACTTGAGGGGAAGTGTAGAAGAGAGCAATAGCTGAAGGGAAATATCAAAGGCAATATCGAGGTCATGGCAGTTAGGCAATAGGTTAGCTATGCATAGTTTGTTACAACACTATTAGTTGGTTACAAGATATTTTTTACACTTTGCTTTTTGTATAAAAGGTTAAGGGAGTCTGTAGTAAGGGGATTCAATAATAAAAAGGTGATCTAGAGTAGGGGAGTTCATCTGCTCTCTCTCCTAATCATGATCATATCCTGATTGATTGCATCTTGTTTTTACTCGATCAAACATCATCAAACCTGCATCACAAGTTCACTGTAGGACGCGTATTTTGTCTCTCTTGAGCACCCGGTGAATGGACGACTCTTTTCATAAGCATCCAAACTCAAAATCTCTGCATCTTTCACAATTTTCCCACCAGTATGACACTCCCTTCTCAACAATGGTCGTCCCTTGGAGTGATCTCCACCTATTGGCCAACCTCTAAAGGGACGAAGAGCATGAGGACGGATAATAGGTAATTCCAGCGACAATAAAGTCAAAGTTGGAGTCTGATATGACAAAGATGATAAAGCTACCGAAATGATTGAAGTCAGAACCTATGGCCATAAGCGTGCATGACGTTGTTAATCAAAGGAACAGAAAGACTAGGGACTCGATCATCGAAGCCGAGATTTTTGATGAGCTGAAATGGAATTCTTTACGAGAAATTCTCGGCTTAATTTGTTTTCATTTCACCAGAATTTAGGAATGACAAGATGATCAAATGGAGGAAGAGACGGGAGGGTAAAAATTTGATTTATTTACCCCTTATCTTGTAAGAAATTGATTTAACTAATACCAATAGATCATCACATTATTACAGTCAACCGTATAACATCTGCATTATTAAACCCAACTAATATCTCCATGAGAAATAATACGTTGGACAGAGGCTTTAGTTCTTCTATGAGATTCACCTTTTTTTCCCCCTAGGGAGAGAATAGAAGCTTTATCTTTGCACATATAATGTCTTTGGTGTTTGAGCTCTTGAATGGGAAAAAGAAAATCTAATTTTATTCTCTATTTTGTCTATTTTTAACACCGCTTTTTACTTCTAAATCAAACCTAGATTCAGCAAAAGCCCAAAAACAGAGGTCTTAATTTTCACAACATCAAGAAAAATTCTTCTATGTTGATTCCGCATGTAAATTTCTCCTCCTCTTTCAACGGGTTTCTCTCCCAATAATGAGTCGAGTTCTGTCTTTTTAAATGAAAATTGTAATTGGACCAGTGATTTACATCTGAATTCTTATTTAAACCTAAAAATCCTTCATAATCTGACTAATTATTATCTAGACTTTAACCTCTGCTGAGAACACAAAAATTCTCCACTTTTACTAATCATTTGGCAAGGGAGAAAGAGGGATCAGGGAGAAACGGATGTAGAGTTAGCTGTTGGGCATGAGCACAGGGAAGATAAAAATGGAGTACTAATTCTCATGGAAATAAGATAGTTCACCATTGCCGAACCCTTCGACCATAGAGTTGGACGACGCGAGAGAAAACCACAATTTTATTTATTTATTTTTTTAAAACAAGGATAAGCATGCCCAATTCATTAGGCATTTATCTCAAGTGTCACCAATTGGCGACAATGGGCTGGGGAGGGGGGAAACTACTTTTGATTCCAAAGCCCATCGCAACAAGCCCAAAAACCAAGCCCAACTACACAGCCGCACACAAATCATAACATATGTGTCTCCTTCAAATATAACCAGGGTGGAAAGTATGGGAGATGCAACACTTGACCATCCAGCCAAATGCTCTTCGGTGCACAAGAGAACCACATATGACATAGTATGATATGAGGAGTGAGGGAGTCGGTGGAATGAAACTATAGCCACTAGTGAGAGTGAGAGTGAGTTGTTCATTTAACTCAACAATTGAGATTTGTTGATGATAAGTGTTTGGCAAACAAGTTTTTCAAGAGTTTTTGTTTATCAAAAAGAGCTTTTTAAACAAGATTAGTTGTTTGACCAAGTCAAAAGCTAATTTGAGTGTTTGTTGAAAAGCTTTTCAGAAGAGCTTTTTGGGTCCAAAAGCTAATTTAAACAAGTTAATTCTGTGAGCATTTTGGAAGAGTTTTTCGGATAATTAACTTTTTATCTCACAACTTTATCAAAAATAGCTAATTTTACCAAATAATTTTTCAACAAACAACTAATAAAAATCGCTAACAGTTAATACAAACAGCTAACAGTTAGTACAAACAGCTAACAACTATTTGTCAAATAGGGTAATCCAAATGCTATTAGCGTTTTTAATTTAGGTATTTGGAAATATTTTCAACGGAAGAATCTTCAATTTTAATAATCTAATTGGCAGAATGCAATGATTGTTTCTTATAAGCGCATTGATAACATGAGTTGGTTACTTGTTAATTAAATTAATTAGCATTAATTTCAGGCATCTATTATATCTTGTATAATTTTTGATTACTCTGTCCATCTTCTAAAAATCAATAGGATGTTTTTAGAAGTTGCTCTTCAAACATAACACAAAACTTACTATATTTTGGAAGTATCTTTACCATAATGAAGAACAATCTTTGTAAGAAAACACAAATACAATCTTAAAGATAGTGTTCTCTTTATATCTTGCGCCTTCCAAAGTCTCCCATAAATCTTTTGTTTTTCAGCCAATATTTTCAACAGATATTTTCACCAAAGATGTTCTCATTTGGTTTCGAAACTTCTCATATCATTGCCATCTTCTGGTGAGATAGTCTTGCCCCAGACAAATTAAATTTCTACTGAATGAAGACATTCAAAATCTAATTTTCATGATATTTACCAAATGAGGGTCAAACAATTAGGTTATATGAACAACTACATAGAGAAAACTGGTTCTCTAATGAAAAAAAAAAAAAAAAAAAAAACGTGAAAAGCAGAATCTCTAGACCTTCTATTTTAATATTCGACCTACCGAAACAAACCCCCCCCCCCCCCCCCCAAAAAAAACAAAAAGAAAAGAAAAAGCAGACACTGCGAGATCACATGAGCCTTTTTAGTTTTGACTATTGAGCTTCAGTTTGCATCCCCCTTTCTGCTGTAAGCCTGTAGCTACAGACTAAGAAGACAATCTCTGCTCCCGACCTTAAATTTACAATTGCAAATCTTGTAATCATCTCCCAAAAAAAGGGGATTGAAATAGACTTTTCGCCTCTAACTTCCATACAAATACATTAATACATACAATCAACATTATCCCAAAATAAGGGAAATAGAAGCTATACTCGAAGTCATTGTAGCAGTTCCAGTGGCAGACTCAGTACAAATTTACACTTCAATAAAGGTTATTTTCGGGCTTTCTCCACGGCCAAGGCGAGGATCAAGAACGCACCCAAAGAAATAAAAAGTGCAGCAAGCATAATAATAGCCATTGTGTGCAGCGATATATAAGGTGTCAGGAAGAAGAGAACTGCTATAGAGACAGCCTGCCATACCTTCAACTGAGCAAATGCTCCCTCCTGCAATTATTGACATCAAAATATAATTCCAAGGTATCCACTTTGCAAATGAAGCAGGGCAAGGAGCGGATGTTAAAACTACCCAAGATAGTTCAATTACATGCATATCTTGAAGAAATGGGGCAATTTGAGCTTGCCATGTTTGTTCGTTATAAAGGAAACAACCACTGAACTCGGTAACATTATACTGCCCCCTCAGTAGCATTTTTCTTCCTGCTTTGATTAATGCAGATTATGCAAAATCTGCAGATGGAAAACTGTTCCCGAGTTGCAAATATAAATGCAGAGCTCAAATTGAAAAATTAAATAAATGGTCATTTCTTTTCTTTTTCTTTTTTTGGGGGGAAGTGTCGGAGCTTGGAGGAGGAAAGGAGAGGGCACCGGTGATAATTTTCTTCATTGGTTCACGTCCAAAAATAGCAGAAAAACTAACCAGAAAACCATAAGAATTAGCTACCCATGCAAATCCAAGGGAATTTACTCAAATTCTCATCATACCAAACAAATCCATAGTTTCAACATACGCAAACACTTTCATATCTATTTCATTTCCATGGATAGGTACTCCAAGATTTTCAAGTCTAGTGTCAAATCAAACCAGCATCATTGTAATTCTTCTATTCAGTGTCTATAAGGCTGGCAAGCTGCTACATCAAACTCACACAGCCCACCAAGGTGAGACTATTAGGGTGTGGATTGTTTTAGAACCCCACATAAAATGACACGTCATTAGAACATTACTAGCTTTTCAGTCTTACATATGTTTACTTCCCATAAACTGTTTTCCTTTATTATTTTTTCTCTCTTTTTTAATAAGAACTTCACAACAAGGTTACCATAAACGCATGACCATCCAAACGACAAAATATGAAAGGATAAATGTGACTTAACCAAGCAGGTGACTTTATTTCAGTTTCAGTACTTAACTACAGCCTTCATGCTTCTGAAATGAAGCTAGTGGGACGGTATAGACAGTTATAGTCATCCAAAAGTTCAAGTATGGCTCTAAAGGTTATAATTCCAGTAAATAATAAAACATAAGTAACGAAGATCCATAGCATACAATAAAAACAAAAGACTCCACCTATTATTGGCGGGAACCATCTGGAGATGTCATTTCTTCCAAACTCAGGATAGAGTAGTAACTAAATCCCCTGAACTGGGCATAGATAGTCAGTCTCTGACTTAATTCAGGAGGTTGATCCTTCATACAAACTAAGATTAAATCCAAACCTTTCTTCATGTGCTACCCTAAACTTTATCATTAATGTTAGAAATGACCACCTCATTAGAAATGCTTCTCAACTGAGGTGGCTGGAGGAGAAAAAACAAATGTAAGTGTAACTACATCATGTCCAATTAGGTAATTAGCTGGGGAGAAATAGAGATATGAATAAGGAACCAATCAAAGAAAGAAAAAGAAAAAAGAAAAAGAAAAAAAAGTGAGGTAAACACATAACATCCTCAGACCTACGGCTCATTTAATTTAACAGTGGCAGCGAGTAGAGATAAAAAATTTTAAAAGAAAAGTCAAAGACAACATGAATGTACAACTGAATGATTCATATTCTAAATGCAACCGGCAGCAGAACTACATAGCAATTGAATATAGCAATTACCATGTCATGCTTGAAGAGCATTCCCAATAAAGCATTAATTTGTGTCATCAGCACTCCATCACCAATGCCCAATGCCGCCGCCATAAAGAGTGGGAATATCATCCCCAGTTCTCCAGCAGCGGTGCTGTGTTGCAGTGTAGCTGGAATTTGAGATTAAAGAATTCCACAGAACACTAAACTCATGCAGAAAAGGTACTAAATTATTAACCTGTATTTGAGCAGAATCCAAAGCAGTACAATGGCTTGGGCAGAAGATCCACCAGCAATTATCCAAGTTACTGATGAGAGACTAGAAGTGAGCCGGCCAGCAACTAGGGAACACTGAGCAGCAGTTGAATGAAAACCTTTAGTAGCTTTCTTTTTTCTTTTTTTTTTCAAATAATTAGTTGATCAAAAAATCGAAGTAGTCTCTTTTAGGGCTACAATTCACAAAGGAGTAACTAATAAGATACCTCCCCACAAGCTACTAATAAAAGTTCAGCTATCCTAAGCATTCTAGCTGGTTATATTTGTCAGAAACTAGTTCTTCACAGCATAAAATATTTTTTAGCAACATTTGGCAACTATAACATAGTGTAAATCTCACATGACAACTGTAATGCAAAAACACATCCCACAGGCTCCAGTCTGGCAATGACTGCAGGCAAGGACAGCAATCACCAATGGATAAATAGAAGCAAAGATCACACTTGAATTACAATCAATCGGTTAAAGGCAATAATGCACCCAGAAGCATATGCCATAAAAATAAAAAATCTCACCACCTTTTTCTTGAAAAAATGCACATTTTTCCCACAAGTGCTCTTAGTAAGACATCATAGGAAGGGACACCAATAGAATTGAGGGAGACAAATTGTAAATTTCAGTAACTCAAAATATTCACGTGGTTTGTCAAAGGAAGCAACCCCAAAATGAGGGGGCTGCCTCACTTACAGCGTATGTTACATGAACTTTGGACACAGGTGTTGGATATGGGTATAGATCCAAATGTCCGGCTTGTTAAGTCTCAAAATTTAGGACAATTAGACACCGTCTGAAGTTTGACCTGTTAGGGTACAGGAGCAGAGAATTGTCACATTATATTTATAAAATGAAATTTAATACACATTCAACCACCCCAAAAATAAAAAAAGTTAGGACTTTTAAATCCAACTAACTATACTGTTCAGCGCTATTACAAACGTGAGAATAATCAAGTCAGCCCATATGATGGCCAACAGCCTAGTTACCCCAGTATCCATAAAAATTCCTGCCCCCCCCCCCCCAAAAAAAAAAGAATAAAAAAGAAGTAATATGTTCCTCATTATTGGCCTGTCAGGCAACCTACAGATCATCAAGTGCTAAAAAACAAAATCTCTCATTCATGTTAACCTGGAAGGGAAACAAGAAGAAAAAACCACTTGCAGTTGGCACTCGGTAGCCCCCCCCCCTCTCTCTCTCTCTTTCTCTCTCTCACACACAAACACACGAAAACTTGCACAATCACCATGCAATCCACACAGGCTGAAGGCTGAAAATTATCCTGGACCAGAAAGCATACCTCAGTGCCCTAAAATGAAGGCAACTTATGTTTAGATGATCCTTGTTACTGGTACACTCTGTTTCTGATTTTCTTTTCAATTTTTAAGTTCTAATTTGTCTTCTCTCTTTCCTCAATTCCCAGCAGTCGTATCAAATGAAATTAGAAGGCTCCAATGAGGGATGGTAACGGACCAGATTCGGATCGGATGTTGGAACATCCGAATCCAAATAAGCTTCAAATCTAAAAATCCGATCCGAATCCGATCCGATGGATCGAAGGAGATCTCCGAATCCGACCCAACTCGGAGCAGATCGGATCAGAGTAGAATTTAATTCGATCCAAATTAATTTCCTTTCTCGACAATAATTTTGCATTATTTTTTCATCCAAACTTATTCTGCCCGCCTATCGATGTGATAACATGCACTTTCTTATCACTTCAACCAAATATTTAAACATTTATCGCAAAATTAGGAGAGACTGACGACTGACAAGGAGACAAATGACATCGATTGTCTAGTCGGCAATGGAGTGAGGCTAAGAGTCTAACACACACCCACACACACCCACACATCCACACGCACCCACACACACGCAACCCCACACACACACACACACACACACACACACAGAGTCTTGAATAAGCAACTAATTGGGGGTAAGTGTTAGGAACTTAAGGTTAAGACAGGAGAGTAGACTTTAGATTTGTGAAATTTTAGACTTGAATTTTAACTACTTCACAAAATAGTCAGATCGGATTGAAAAATCAGATCGAATGTTATCCTCCCTCCAAATCCAATCTGGATCTAACTAGGATTCGGATTATTTTTTTGGGATTTGGACTCAAATATTTTTTTCTCATATCCAAATCAGATTATTTTGCCTCGGATTGGATTGGATATGCCTCGAACTCGGATGTGATTGCCATCCCTAGCTCCAACCCATATCCGATGCCCAAATCCATGTTGGATCATGTCAACACGGGTACACCAGGTTAAAGTGGCAAATCAAGGCAACACAATAGGTAATAGTGTAATACCATTAATGATGTAAGAAATTTCCAGTTTAGAGTTGGTTGACCACTGACCTAGCTCATTCCGCCATTTTAAGTCAGGTTTATCTCTTACTAGTTGCTAGTGTAGTTTGTCCTGATTTGAGGTTTACGAAGGTGGAAGTCAACTTAATGAAGAGGTATGTAGACTATGTCTCTAAGAGATCACCCCAACCAAGGGGGGGGGGGGCTTTTTACCCTCCAGAAGATGTCAGGATCGAGCATGTTGTCATAACATATAGATTTTTAAGGTTGAAGTTACATGGATTCAAAATGTGGCCGAACCACGCAAAAACGGCCGCGTTGGAAAGGTTTTGGAGTTAGGCGATCCGCATTTTCATGCCGCTATAGCCGCGATATAGAACGTGATTGCCGTATTAGGGCGATTTTTCCGTACCGCTACCGAAACCGCATTTTGAATCCTTGGTTGAAGATAAAATAAGAAATTGTAGATGTTAAGCACTCACAATAGCATCTGCAGCCCCATAGACTGCCATTGAACCACCAATGCCAGCCTCTCCAAGCGCAGGTTTCACAATTTTTTTAGTAAACTCAGACCTACAATAAGTGGCAAAGAGTTCATATTGAATATTGGTTAGCAAAAGAAAGACCATAGAAAGAAAGAAATACACCACAAAGCCATCAAGTTCTTACCATACAAATGCTTGTTGTAGGCCAGAGTACGCTAAAAGCGGGATGATCAAGAGCATGCAAATATCAAACAAAGGAGTCACCACTGCTTTTGCCACAGACGCCACAAAAGAGCAGCAGCTCTTGGGAGAATCATTAGATTGGTCCTTTGATGTAACTTCTCTTCGATGCAAAAAGCACATTAATATGCAACCTATGGTCATGATGCAAAGGAACACAACAAACAATACAGTTGTACCACTAGTACTTCCCTCCTGCAATAATAATAGAAAGTAGCATTTCCCTTATTGTTCTGGTTACTTACCATTGGAATTTATTTGATGATAACAATGAGGAAAAAATAAAGGTTACATTTTTGTGTAAGTATGAGCATCAAATTAATAAAAACAGCTAAAGCATTGTTTATTGAACTTCCAATCCAGAACCAATTGTCCAACTTTGTGAAAGGCCTATAGCACGAGAATTTTCTAACACTTGTCATTGCAAGGAAAATTGAAACAGCCATGCTACTTATTTGTAGCACAAGACCACTACCAAAATCCAGTCAACAAAAGTGACACAATTATTTTATACATTGTCTCCTATCTTCTCATTAGACCTGCCAATCGGGGTGGGCAGGTAAAATACAGGTGGGCCGTATTTCGATTTCGGGTAAATACGAGTAAGGTGTATTTTCTCTTTGGGAAGAATACGGGTTGAGTATATTTCGGTTTTGTGGGTTTCGCATCAATCCAACGGTTCAAGAACTCCATTTTTTTCCCCTTTTTTGCCTGATGATCTCTAGCCATGAAATTGACTAAAGATATTTTAATATGTTAACCACAAAAATCTCACTATTTAGATTTTAGCATATTTTGTGATGCGTGGTGGGGTGTCTTAAAGAAGGGCCGTGGTCCTCTCCCATAAGCCACTCTGATTAAAGCACTAATACACACCATGTAATAGCAATAAATTACTAAAATTAAAATTAGTCTCTGTTGTTTACAAAAGCACATTGTAATCTCTATTTAGAGCATTAGCAACCGGGAGCACACGTTCCACATGCAGGCCCAGAGTCCAATTTTGCTGCTCCAGTGGACAGGAAACATGAACGGCACGCATTCTGAAACTACTGTCCAGTCTGTCCCAAGTTCCTTTTTCTGTCATTTTGTGAATTTTTCGTTTTTCCTTTTTTTCCCTTTAAAAATATTATGTAGGTGGTTAACAAAAAGTTGTATGTTATGAGATGGTTTTATCATAAATATTTTATTGCGCGACCCAAATTGAAGTTCTATGAGTTTAAGAAGTGAAGGAATGCAAG
This sequence comes from Carnegiea gigantea, assembly GCA_029747015.1. NCBI lineage: Eukaryota > Viridiplantae > Streptophyta > Magnoliopsida > Caryophyllales > Cactaceae > Carnegiea > Carnegiea gigantea. The sequence continues at coordinate 294,089 of JAKOGI010000167.1, forward strand.
TTCTAAAAAGTAAAATTTTTGCTGGCGTGGCAAAATGGACTTCCAAAATTCAGAACTGAGGTTAGGAATGTTCTTAGTTAACACTACTTGTGTAGACATGCCTCCAATCTTGCCAAATCCTTGAGCTTGAACAACGAACATTTGTTGTTCAATTTAACCTTTAGAAGGCTTCTGTTGTTGTGGAAATAAAGGAACATGTAAACAAAATTGGATATGTTACTAGTTGATAGTTTTATCTCCACTAAAGGCTAAAACGTGAAAAACATTTACGTAACTTAGGTCAAAGAAGCAAATACGAGCAATTAGTAAACAATACAAAATCGGGTCACCATCGAATCATTCACACAAAACATGCCAAAGAAAGACCCACATTTTGACTTGAAACAAGACATAAAAATAAATAGAAAAATAAGTAAATAACATGTAGTATTAATATATCAAACAAATAACAAGGACATCTAAATTCAATTTAAAGATGGATCCATCAAATCCACCATCAAATCAGTCCAAACAATATACACAAAGGCTCAAAACGGCTCAAAATATAAAATTGATTTAGGCCTTGTCTAAGCCCAAACAATAAATACATCAAAATCCATGCGAATACTAAACGATTTCCTACATTTAAAAAAGCGCCCCCCTCTCACAAAAGCCAAAGCCCACCTTGTAGTGTCTTGGATTGGGTCAGACTTAGCCCATTCTTAAAGCCATGCTTTTCTAGGCTTTAGACCAAGGGACAAAGCCCACAAAACCCGCACTTTATAGATTATAACAGACCATTTGGAAAAAAGAAAGAAAAAAAACCTTTAAGGGGCCTCGACTCTCTTTTTCTTTGTGAAAGCCTTTCAATCAAGTTACTACTAGAAGTAAACAAAGCATATTGCTACTATTAAACTTAAATTTGGAGCTAGAAACCCTAATCCTGGTGGCAGCAATCTAGTAAGTGCTTTATTCTCCTTTCTTGTTTCAGATTTCCTTCTTCATCCTCCTCCTCCTCTGTTATTCAATAGCCATGGAAGGTCTTTCTTTGTTCCTTTCTGCTTTTTTGGGGCGGGGTTCAAGGAGGTGAAAATGATGCCTCGTACAGTGCTACAATGGTATCGAACCCTTGGTTTTTTTGTGCTTCTCTCTCTCTCTCTCTCTCACACACTCTCTCTCTCTCGTGGCGCATGTGCTACGTTTTTAGGGTTTAATTTATAGTAATCTAATTGAATTGTGTTTAATGCTTTAATTGTATTTTGCCACGTTTAATTAATTCTCTCTTTTTTTGGTGGTGCGTGAAAATCACTTAATTGATGCCATTATCTAGCTTATTTTCGAACAAATATGATTTTGGAATGATTTTCAAACATTTTTTTAGTAAAAGTGTGCCTCACGTCTAAAAAGCCTGCACCCTTTGGCCCTGCATTTTTGCGCCTCGAGCTTTTTTAATCTAAGACAATTACTCAAAAACAAAGACTATTACAAACTTAGGCTGTGTTCAATAATAGAGGTTGAAGTAGAGGTTAGTGGTTTGTAGTGATCAAAATGTTATGGAATACTGCTTAAAAGTGTTCGGTAAAATAGTGTATGAGGTAGTGGTTAGAGGTTTATGTAGTGTTTTTCAAAAATTAATGAAAGTAACTTTTAAGAACCTCTACCTAGTGGTTGCATTATTGACAAATTACAAAATTCTTCTTTTTATTTACTAAAAACCTTTATTTATTGTTCCGTTGTTAGTCATTTTACATAAATCTGCTAGTTCAATAACTACATTTATCCTTAGTTTTAAAAGGCGCGAAGCGCACTAAGGCGCATAGAGTCCCAGAGCGCAAAGAGCAAGGCGAAGGTGTACGCATCATGGATGCGACGCACACTTCTATGCAAAAGCTTTTAGAAGTCTTTCACATTCCACAAAGCATATTTTGTGGAAACAAGTTAGATAAATGCATTCAAAAGTGATTAGACGTCAATATAACTACTAACACCGCAAATAACCTTCACATACGTTATCTAATCGTCCTAACTCTCCCAATACACACAGTTATCGTGCATAACAGCCCACCTTTTAGCCCTCAAGGAAAGAAAAGAAGAACAAAGGTAAAGGGAAGGCTAAGGAAAAGAAGTAAAAGGGGGGAGATCTAGCCTTGCATCCTTGAGGCGCACCTCATCCCCTTGGAGGCAATGACCTGATAGCCTCATGCCAAGGCGCACCTCGACGTGCCTCAGGTAGGCTTTTTTAACCTAAACATTTACCAAACGTATTTATTTTAAATCGCTAGTTGAACAACTAACCACTAACCACTAGTGGCTCATGGTTAATCGCTAATAAAATCTAAAATCGCTAACAGCTAGTACAACAGCTAACCATTATTAAACCAGCTAATTTTACCGAACACATCCTTTATTCATAGAATTTGCAGAATACGGACATGGCAAACTAGCAATAGCGTTTTTTGGAATGGAGAAAAACTTGATGAGTAGGAGGATGATGTTACTTTGCTGTTTCACCCAATAGGAGAAAGGATAACCGGCGAACTATCAGAGTACTAAAGAGTCAAACACCAAAGACTCAAATAGGGCGATTCAAAAAGAAGATCTGAGATGAAGAAGGCTGGCCATGGCGATGAGAAGATGGAGGAAAGAGAAATTCAAAATTAGGATTATAGAAAGGGAAGGCAGACTGCTTCTGAGAGATGTAAAGGAGGCAGGCGAGGGTTTCAAGTTTCAACATTTTGTTTCCCTTTATAAATAAATGTAAACAGCAAAAATATCAAGTCAGCAATAATAGTCCCTTGGCTTCCAGTTCCAGCCATTTCAGAAAACATGTCTCCCCCCCCCCCCCAAAAAAAAAAAAGACAGAACCCGACAGGTTGCCCGGACCCAAACCGTTCGAACCAGAAATTTTCCGGGTTTTTTGTGTTTGGGCTATTTCAGGTCAAACTTTCTTGTTCAAAACTCAAAATTTTCGTGCGGGCTCCGGTCGGGTCAATTTTTCCCCATGACTACTTGTCAGCGTTACTTCTACTTGACAGTTAGGACTCAACAGTTTCAGTCTACCCAGAAACATCAATGTTGCTCGTCTCCTCAACCATCAAGAAAATTATTGCTTTCTTTCTGCCAATATTAATGAATAATTTGATGCATGTCATCACTAGCGTACAGTTACCATTATTAGGGTCAATTAGATCAGTCTTCCTCTTTTGTCTGTCAACCTTACAGCCTAAAGTTGGAGGACTACATCTTTCTCACCGCCTACATCATGATCTACACCCCCATGCCAAATATTTTTGTCTTAGAACTCTACCTGAAGGTTAGCTAGCTATGGAAAATCCATATCCTTGTCTTAATCTTTTGTAGCATCTGCTGTCCATGGCCCACAATTACCTTGGTGCCTCTTACGGTATCCTGTGTAGGGTGGGTTATGAGGCAAATGAACTCTAACATTTCTTGGAGTTACGAGAGAAAGAGCCTCTTTTAGTTATCTTTGCGAGGAAGAGAAGTAGCGAACTGACTTCTCTTCTAACCACAATTGAAAACTCAAGCCATGTTCTTTTCAACTTATGACAAGTACTTATCATCAGCATTCAGCACATTTCAACACAAATCAGCAAAATTAAGCAAATTCAGCATTATTTAGCATTATTTAGCACATTTCAGCACCATTCAACATAATTCAATACTTGTAAAAAGTGATTATGAATTACATTATGATTAAGTTCAACTTATTTTACTAATAATGCAAATAGCATTACTACTACAATCGTAAAATATATATTAGTTTGAAGAAATAATTTATTATTTAACTACATAAATTGTCATTAATTTTCTAAAATTACATAATTATTTTATGAATCTAATAAATTGACACACAATTCTTTTTTGAAAAATACTTGTAATTAAAAATCAATTATCCTGCTGACAACTTCGAACTCCAATTTATGTTAATGTAACTAATTGCCCCATCTTTATTTTTTACCCTATTGCCCTCCTCTTTCTCTAACAATTGCAATTCCAATTTATATTAATGCATGCTAGTTTTTTATCCTATGTGATGCACCGCACACGGAATGCCAGATTAGTCATGTGGTAACTTGATTACTAATAATCGTTGACTATTATATCTAGATACAATCTTAGTTTTAAAAAGCCCACCTGAGGCATGCCTAGGTGCACCTCGCCTTGAGGCTACCAGGTCAGTGCCTCGAAGGGGATGAAGTGCGCCTCAATGATGCAAGACTATATCTTCCCCCTTTTGTGGCCTTGTCTTTAGCTTTGTTCTTCTTTTCTTTACTTAGGAGCTGAAAGGTAAGGTATGCTTGCATGGCAAGTGCGTGCATTGGGGAACTATCATGATAAGATAACATATCTTAAGGTTATTTGCGGTGTTAGTTGTTAACTTGTTATATTAATGTCTAATCATTTTTTTAATACATTTATTTAGCTTGTTTCTGCAAAATATGCTTTGTGAAATATGAAAGACTTCTAAAATTTTGCGCATAGAAGTGCGCCTCGCATCCACGATGCGTGCAACTTCGCCTTGTGCCTCGCACTTCAGGACCCTATATGCCTCAGCGCGCCTTACGCCTTTTAAAACTAAGGATACAATAATAATTTTAGTTTATATTTTTAAATATTAGTTTGATATATGAACTCTTTCTTGTATTAGAGATTTGATTATTTACTGTAATACTAGAAGAATTATTAATTTTTCACATTGTCAAAAATGTTATAATAATCAATGACTTTATGATAGCCATTTTATTTTAATTAAAAGTTTTATTTGAAATTAATTATTTTAATGTCACTCTTGAAGAGTTCTTTTTATTATCATTTATAATTACAATTAACTATATGGGTTAGAGGTTAGGTTAGGAGTGAGTTTAGGGTAGGATCTAGTTTAGGGTAAAACCTCCCTAATTGTGACGTATGGCAAAGGATTTAAATGTTGTTTTGGTCAATTGCAGGTTTGATCGCGATATGAAAAAATCACTCTAATTCTGAAATCACATTTCATATCGCGACAAAAACACGGTTTGGCCAACTCAAAAACATTTCCGATGCAGCCATTTCGTCACGGAACGGCCACATTTTGAATCCATGCGTTTGGCATTAGCCTTATGTTAGGAACTTTCTTTCTAATATACTAATAGATTCTTGGTAGTTCTAGTTATAATTAATTTCAGAATTGAACTAAATCAACCAATGATGCGATCCATTACATCCAACAATACACTTTTTTTTGGTACCCATACTAACTACTTCAAGCAGTAGATATATTTGTAACTTATTTGTATATTACACATGTCAATTAAAAACCATTCATAGATAAATATGCATTTAAAATAGCTCCTATTGTGTGTATACATATTTAAGCAATTTTTTAAATACATTTCTTGGCTTAATTTCAATTAAGAATAGACCCTTCAGCACAATTAAGCATGTTTAAGCAGGATTATGCATGTTTCAACATACTTTAGTACAATAAACACCAATAAGTACTAATCATAAGTTGAAAAGAACATGTCCTAAATATTGCTAGAACAGCCTGTGTTCAGTACTAGAAACTAACAACAGCCCAATATAGATTCCCCCTCGGGGTTTCCATGAATTCCAGGTGAATGCGGCCGCACCTCTACCAATCATACCATTTCCAGACAACTGACCTGCATTTAACTCTACTAGTAAAGATAATTTCAATGTTTATCGTTTAGTTTTTAAGGCTAATCTGTATCAACCTCACTTCAATTACACATTTACTGGAACAAACTAACAATCACCACTACAGTTTCATACATCTATACCTCTCAAAATCCTGCTTAAGCATGATTTGCAATTGCGATGTTGTCCTTATCATTGCTGCTAGTGCTGCTATGGATTATTGTAAGTTATAACGAAACCCTCCACTTGACTAGGAGATTAGCTTGTTGGCCAACAGTTACCTATGCTGGTGACCAAGCAACAAGAAGCAAGAAAAGTTAAGGGGAGGGGGAGAGCAAAGGGGGAAAAGGTAGGCAAACTTGTTATTTCAATAAGGCATTGTCTGGCAAATGAGTGACCCTATCAGGGGAATAGTTGTGTCGATATACGTTTATCAGAGCCAGGTCCAACAAAAAGAATAAAAGAGCTCCTGGATGAGATTCTAGCTATGACAAACTTTATGCAGCACGGCCTGACTGATACAAATCTGTAGATAGTGTAGCTCTTAGATACCACATCAGAAGTCAAGAAGCCTCACTGTAAATTTAGCTATTTATTGGGAATTGCAATTCTTTTATGGGAAAATATAAAGCCAAACACTGAGGACCAAATTAGAAATGAAAAACCACAGAGAAAAAATACAATACATACCGCTCCGTCACTTAGGAGAAAGAGAGATAAAAGATTCCCAATGACCTAGAAAAATAAGCCAAACAGAATTAGAAATAGAAGCACATCCAATTAATTACGTGCCAAAGTAAACAGTGACAGTCATGCTCAAGAATTAAACACAATTGACCTGGTGGACAGCATATATCCCCCAAAACTCTCCATTGAAGTTTCCTATTACAGTTCCTTCGTGCAAGTTCCAATCTCGGGCATGACTGCATGCAGCAGAAGTCAAATATGTTCCCTGGCAGCCCAAAAATAATTTACATCACAAAATTAAAGTTTTACAGTCATCAATTACTTCATCTTCACTGAAGTTTTACAGCCCAAGAAAAAGAGTCTGCATGGAAAAGAAGGGGGGCCCGCTAGCCATATGCATGCATACCTGTCCAACCCATATTATTGAAGCACAAAATCCCATATAAACAGAGGCAGGAACCATTGTATACCTGCCCCAAAAAAAAAAAAAAAAAAAAAAACAACATAGTTGAAGACAAAGAATCAAAAATCAAAAATCAAAATACTAGATGCGATTGAATGATATTACCTAATTTTAAAGACATGTATAAATCAAACTGCATGCCCTATTTTGTGAGTAGGTCCAAAGTAGTTAATGGAGCAAACTTTAACACTATGAAGATCATGAATTGCACGAAAGTAGTCAAAGACCTTGTTTAATTAATATTTGGCCAGTACACAAAGGCCAAACCATTCCTCAAGCATTCAAAATGGGAGGATTTCTTTCAAAAAGATTAGATGATCCTCCATTAAGTTGATTGATATGATGACATGCTTGTCAAAGTAACCCTTAATATAGTCAGATGTCTGAAGGCTCCTTTCATGCAATAGCCAGAACGGCACATAGGGCCATAGGGGCTGATGGAGGTCCATCCACGAGGTACATTAATGTTCAAATGATCCAAAACAATCAAGAAATAAAGTCCAAAGCCACGGCCATAAGTCATTTGGTGAAGAACATTCAAGATAATGCACCTGGTTATTCATCCGGATTTTCACCCGGTTTTTGCTACCTGGTTTCTCAAGTTTAATCCAAGTTTAAGTGCTCGTTTTTTGGTGTTCTTACAAGTTTAAGACCTTAGCTTTCATGTCCAATTGGAATTACCAGATTTGGAGTTCAATTGGTCAGTTAACGAAGCTCATTTTCAGTCCTATGCTGTTTTGGACCATATTCTGCACGATTCGAGTATTTAGCCTATTTCAAGGGGCAAATGATGTCCAAATGCTTTGATTCAAAAGGTAGGGTATTCTAGACATCTTAAGGATTCCTTCCATGTAAGGAAAGCTCATATTACTCAGCATTTGAGGTGTCAACCAAATAGAACAAAACCGGGCAGAAACGGCCACCTTGGCACCCAGTTACTTAGCTATGTGGTTTTCCCTCATAGGTGGGTTTGCTAGAGGTGTGTGCCTGCCTTGTTACCTGCTTTGAGGTGCTTAGTCGGCCTGCCATCCAGCCACACATGAGCAAGACACGTGGAGCAAGAGGAAGGTGCCATTTTGCAAGCTATGAACCGGCCACACTTACAACACATAGCAGCCTTGCATAGTTCAGCTTTTTGAGGTGGAGACCGTGTAATGTTTACCCTCCTAGAGAGGAAAATGAGTCACCTAAGTTCCTTAATACTTAGGAAAGGTCTTTGAAGGTTTAAACATGTATTTTGTGCCTTAAACTTTCGGATTAGCCATGATTAAGTTCAAACCGTGTACTAGTTAGCTTAAGTAAGTTTAATGACTTTCCTAGCTTAGAAGGAAAGCTCATTTCGTGTATACTCAAGGCTTTTAAATGCCCTGAACGTTAATTTTGTAAGGGATATACTTGAGCTTTGAATTTAAGAGTAAAGACTTTGTGTCTTTGAGTTTTCTTTAAACACTTAACTTGCTTATCCTTAATTAGGCCGATTAAGGTGGTGATCAAGTGAGTCTTAATCCTTAGTTAGGTGGTGTATCTTATCCTAATCCAAGATTAAGGGCCCTTAGCTAGTGATTAGTGGTGTATCTTATCTAATCATCTAGTTTAGAACTATCCAAATTCATTTGAAAACACTTGAAATTCCTAAAATTAGCTTCCGGGTTTCTCTTAAGCCGTGAGCTATCCTTGGTCCTAGCTTGTGTTCTTCATCCATTCTTGCTTTCCCTTACACGTTTCCATCATTTTTGGTATCAGAGCAAGTTCATCCTTGCCTGGAACCTACCACACGCCTTCCCAACTTATCTCTGAATCCTAAACTCAAACACAAACTCGTTCCATCCAAACTTCCAAAATGAGTTCTAGCATGACTGTGGAAGAGAAACTTGAAGCCATGGCCAAGCAAATGCACGAGATGTCTATGACCAATCAAGAACTCAAGGCTCGGAATGAGTACTCGAGGAAACAGCTTGGAGATAATATGAAACAAAAACAAAAGCTTCAGGAGGTTAGTGAACGAATCGGGATGAATTATGGAGGCTAAGAGGAAGCTAGCAATGCGTTATCTTTCTCTGATAATGATATACCATTTGAAAGGACAAGAAGAGAAGCACGGCCTACTTTCAATTCAAGTGATTTCAAGGTTGAAATTCCTGAGTTTGAGGGTAAGGTAGACCCAGATGAGTTCCTTGAGTGGCTACAAACTGTTGAACGGATTTTCGAGTATAAGGATATACCTAAGGACCGGAAGGTGAAATTGGTTGCTCTTAGACTGAGGAAATATGCCTCCTTATGGTGGACAAACCTCAATGCTAAGAGGACTAGGGAGAGAAAGAGCAAAATCAATACATGGGACAAAATGAAATCAAAGATGAAAGCGCGGTTCTTGCCGTCCACTTACGTTCAAGACAACTATATGCTCTTTCACCATCTTACTCAAGGCAAAATGAATGTGGAAGAAAACACACGTGAGTTTGAGAAACTCATTATTAAATGTGACTTTCACGAGTCTGAAGAACAAACTATGGTTCGTTACCTAGGAGGGCTTGATCCTAGGATAGCCAACGTGGTTGAATTACAAGCCTACACCACCTTCGATGAAATATGTGTCCTAGCACATAAGGTGGAGCAACAAAGGAAATCTAGGTTGTTTGTTCTTGAATCTTTCAAGCCCTATTCAGTGTCAAACCGTAGGCAACCCTTAAACAAAGGGAGCACCACACCTCAGCCTAAACCATCTACCCCTTTCCCAACTAATCTACAAAAGAACCAAGCTCCTCAAAGGCCACCACCGAATCCCCCACGTCCAAACCCATATCCCACAAGCCAAAGAAGGTGTCATAAGTGTCAAGGCTCAGGACATATGCTTCTGATTGTCCAAGTCGAAAGGTGATTACCTTAGCTGAATGGGAAGCCACGAAGGGAGAGTTTGCCGAGGAGAAGGAGGAGGAAAAGGAGGGAGATGATGAGAAAGATCTTGAGGAAGCTCAAGAGGAGTTTGTGGAGAATGCAAAATGAAGGTGAGATGCTAGTAATTCGAAGGGTATTAAGTAATCAAAGAGTTGCTAAGGATGAACAACGTGAAAACATCTTTCATTCACGGTGTACAGTGCAAGGCAAAGTTTGCTCCTTAATCATCGATGGAGGAAGTTGTGCCAACGTTGTTTCATTAAGTATGATTGAGAAATTGGGCCTCCAGGCCATGGCACATCCACACCCATACAATATTCAATGGCTAAATCAAAGCAAGGGATTACAAGTTAACTCTCGTTGCTTGATTTCATTCTCTCTTGGTAAGAACTACCAAGATGAACTTTGGTGTGATGTTATCCCCATGGATGCTTGCCATATTCTACTAGGGAGACCATGGATGTATGATAGGAAGGTCATGCATAATGGTTACCTAAACACTTATTCCTTTGCCAAAGACGGCAAGAAGATTACCCTTAATCCTTTGTCACCATTCGAGCTCCACAAAATGAAACCACAAAAAACCCAAATTCAATCTGACTTGCTCTTAACATATGGAGAACCACTTTTGAAAGCCTCTCAACATGAGTTTGAAGTTTTGAAAGAGTGGATATTACAAGTGCAAGAAGAACCAGAAACACCACTCCCATCCCATCCTATAGCCAAGGTCATATTGAATCAGTTTAGTCACCTGTTTCCAGATGAAATACCTTCGGGTTTACCACCAAAGCGTGACATTCAACATCATATTGACCTTATCCCTGGATCCATTTTACCAAATAAGCCAGCCTCCAGGACAAATCAAAAAAAAACCCAGGAGATTCAACGTCAAGTTGAAGAGTTGATATTTAAGGGGTTGGTACGAGAGTCTTTGAGTCCATGTGCTGTTCCGGCTCTTTTGGTCCCAAAAAAGGATGGTAGTATGAGAATGTGTGTTGATAGTAGGGCTATTAATAAAATTACTATCAAGTATAGGTATCCTATATCTAGGCTTGAAGAAATGTTGGATGAGTTACATGGCTCTAAGGTGTTTAGCAAGATTGATTTGAGAAATGGTTATTATCAGATTCGTATTAGGGAGGGTGATGAGTGGAAACCTGCTTTTAAGACTAAAGGTGGATTGTATGAATGGTTGGTTATGCCTTTTGGTCTTTCCAATGCTCCTAGTACGTTTATGAGATTGATGAATCAAGTATTTCGACCATACTTGGGCAAGTTTGTGGTCGTTTACTTTGATGATATATTGGTGTTTAGCAAGAATGAGCAGGAGCATCAAGATCACTTAACTCAGGTGATGCTCGTTCTTGAAAAAGAGAAATTGTTTAGCAACCTTAAGAAGTATACCTTCTTTACCCATGAAGTTACCTTCTTGGGTTATATTATTTCTGAAGATGGTATTAAGGCGGATGAAAGTAAGATTGAGGCTATTCGGACTTGGCCTATTCCCAAAAGTATTCATGATGTTCGAATCTTTCATGGCTTAGCTTCCTTCTACAAGAGATTCATACGCAATTTCAGCACCATTTTAGCTCCTATGACTGAAGTTCTTAAGGGTTCCTTATTCACTTGGAATCCTAAAGCCCAAGCTGCCTTTGAAGAAGTGAAAGAAAGACTAACTCAAGCACTGGTCCTAGCTTTACCTTGCTTCGAGAAAGCCTTTGAAGTTGAGTGCGATGCTTCTGGAGTTGGTATTGGCGGTATTCTTACTCAAGAAGGACGTCCTTTGGCCTTCTTCAATGAGAAGTTATGTGATACCAGAAAGAGATATTCAACTTATGACAAAGAGTTCTATGCAATCGTTCGATGCTTAGAACATTGGAATCATTATTTGATTGCCAGTGAGTTCATTCTGCATTCAGATCATGAGGCTTTGAAGTATATTCAAGGCCAACACAAACTAAACTCACGCCATGCCAAATGGGTTGAGTTTCTCCAATCCTTTCACTTAACTACCAAGCATAAGTACGGCAAGTTGAATCAAGGCGCCGATGCACTTTCTCGGCGTTATCTATTATTATTTCAGTTAGATGCTTGTATCCTTGAATTTGAGCATCTAAAGGCATTATACCAAGAAGATGAAGACTTTGGAGTGTTATATTCTGAATGCACCAAACATCCCAAAAGGGATTTCTTAGTTCAAAAAGGCTTTCTCTTTAAGGGTACTCGATTATGTGTCCCTAAATGCAGCACTCGTGAGTTACTGATTCGAGAAATCCATGCTGGATCGTTAGCTGGCCATTTTGGTAAAGACAAGACCCTAATCATGCTTAGAGAACATTATTATTGGCCAGGTATGGAGAAAGACGTTCAAGACATCATTAGGAGATGCAGTACATGTCAGATTACAAAGAGTCATTCGCTTCCCCAAGGGTTATACACGCCACTACCTATTCCCACGTTGCCTTGGGTAGACGCAAGTATGGATTTCATACTTGGTTTACCAAAGACACAAAGGAATAAGGATTCTATCTTTGTGGTGGTAGATCGATTTTCGAAGATGGCTCACTTTATTCCCTGTAACAAAACTAATGATGCTACTCATGTTGCTGAGCTCTATTTTAAAGAGGTTATGAGACTACATGGAATTCCCCGTTCCATTGTTTCAGATTGAGATACCAAGTTCTTAAGTCACTTTTGGATCACTTTGTAGAAGAAATTGGATACTAAACTCAAATACAGTACCACCTGTCATCCACAAACAGATGGGCAAACGGAGGTTACTAATCGAACCCTTAGCACTCTTTTAAGGGTTTTGATTAAACATCAAGCAAAAGCCTGGAATCTATTACTTCCATATGCTGAGTTTGCATATAACAAGACTCCAAGCAAGGCTACTGGTCTTTCACCTTTCAAGGTGGTCTATGGGATTGATCCCCTAAACCCACTTGATCTTATTCCCCGTTCGTTAGATCAAAGGCCTAGTGCGAATGCTGCAGCTAGAGTGGAAGAAATCCAAAAGTTACATGCGTTAGTGAAGGCCAAAATTGAGAAAACTACACTGTCTTATACGGCCCAAGCTAATAAGCATAAATAAGAGAAGCTCTTTAAGCCAGGTGACTTAGTTCGGATACATCTACGCAAAGAATGTTTTCCTTCCAAAAGGAAAACCAAGTTGATGCCACGAGCTAATGGTCCATTTGAGGTTTTGGAGAAGATTAATGATAATGTTTATAAGGTGGATTTACCAGGAGATTATAGAGTATCAGCTACTTTTAACGTTGCAGATTTAAGTCCTTATGAAGCAGATGATTATCTTTCAGATTTGAGGGTCAAATCTTCCTAACAAGGGGAGAATGATTGAGGTCCATCCACGAGGTCCATTAATGTTCAAATGATCCAAAACAATCAAGAAACAAAGTCCAAAGCCACGGCCATAAGTCATTTGGTGAAGAACATTCAAGATAATGCACCCGGTTATTCATCCGGATTTTCACCCGGTTTTTGCTACCTAGTTTCTCAAGTTTAATCCAAGTTTAAGTGCTCGTTTTCTGGTGTTCTTACAAGTTTAAGACCTTAGCTTTCATGTCCAATTAGAATTACCAGATTTGGAGTTCAATTGGTCAGTGAACGAAGCTCATTTTCAGTCCTATGCTGTTTTGGACCAGATTCTGTACAATTCGAGTATTCATCCTATTTCAAGGGGCAAATGATGTCCAAATACTTTGATTCAAAAGGGAGGGTATTCTAGACATCTTAAGGATTCCTTCCGTGTAAGGAAAGCTCCGATTACTCAACTTTTGAGGTGTCAACCAAGTAGAACAAAACCGGGCAGAAACGGTCACCTTGACACCCGGTTACTTAGCTATGTGGTTTTCCCTCCTAGGTGGGTTTGCTAGAGGTGTGTGCCTGCCGTGTCGGTTGTCTTAAGGTGCTTAGTCAACCTACCACCCAGCCACACACGAGCAAGACACGTGGAGCAAGAGGAAGGTGCCATTTTGCAAGCTATGAACCGGCCACACTTACAACACATGGCAGCCTTGCATACTTCAGCTTTTGAGGTGGAGACCGTGTAATGTTTACCTTCCTAGAGAGGAAAATGAGTCACCTAAGTTCCTTAATGCTTAGGAAAGGTCCTTGACGGTTTAAACATGTATTTTGTGCCTTAAACTTTCGGATTAGCCATGATTAAGCTCAAACCGCGTACTTGTTAGCTTAAGTAAGTTTAATGACTTTCCTAACTTAGAAGGAAAGCTCATTTCGTGTATACTAAAGGCTTTTAAATGCCTTGAACGTTCATTTTGTAGGGAATATACTTGAACTTTGAATTAAGAGTAAAGACTTTGTGTCTTTGAGTTTTCTTTAAACACTTAACTTGCTTACCCTTAATTAGGCCGATTAAGGTGGTGATCAAGTGAGTCTTAATCCTTGGTTAGGTGGTGTATCTTATCTTAATCCAAGATTAAGGGCCCTTAGCTAGTGATTAGTGGTGTATCTTATCTAATCATCTAGTTTAGAACTATCCAAATTCATTTGAAAACACTTGAAGTTCCTAAAATTAGCTTCCGGTTTTCTCTTAAGCCGTGAGCTATCCTTGGTCCTAGCTTGTGTTCTTCATCCATTCTTGCTTTCCCTTACACGTTTCCATCAGGGGCATAACCTATATTTCAAATTTTCAGTAGGCAAGATTGCCTCTGTTTCAGAAAATTTTATGGTTCATGTTAAAATTGTCACCAAAGTTCAATAGCTTAACATAGCAAACAAGACCTTGTTAAATCCTTAACTGTAGTCCATCTTTCTGAGGACTATTTTGATCTCGTCTAATAAAGTAGTAGATATACTGAAGTGTTCTGGTGCTTGATTTGAATTATTCAAAGAGCTAATGCACATATTCCCAAGTGATATCTCGTCATTGAACAGTGATAATTAAGCATGTAGCCCTAAACCTGGCAATAATACTAAACACAGTGAACTAGATCAGATTCTTTTGGCACTGGCTTAACATAGGACATTGCACCTACCCATTTTGCAAACTAGTGCCTTGTGGAATGGCACTAATTCATAACCAAGCTCACTGCATAAGAGGTCGTTAAAGTATAATGGCCTGAGCTTTAAGGCTCCCAAGGAGGAACATGTCACAGACCTCTCTCAGATTATCATTTTTGGAATCTCTTGAGATAATTGTGGCAGTGGGTTTCATAGCACATGCTGGCTTACAAGTAAATCCCATAGTCTTGGGGCAAAAAATCAATGGACCTACTAAATACCCTTTCATATGCAGAGTCCAAAGACAACAACCTCACAATAATGCAAGGATTTGTAAATCTAGTCCCCCAACCTTAGAATAAAAAAGCCTGAGCCGCAAAAAAGCGCAAAGAGTGGACGCCGCCATCTTAGATGCGAAGCGCACTTTTACTAAAAAAAAAAAATGCTTCAAAATCATTTCCACATCGTATTTCTTTGAAAATAAGCTAGATAGTGGCATTAAATAAGTGATTTTCACCAATCCCCATTAAAAAAAGAAGAGAACCAATTAAAAGAGCAAAATAAAATTGAAGCATTAACACAACTCAATTGGATTACTATAAATTGAACCCCAAATATATAACACATGCTGCCAGCCTAACAGGAAGGAAGAGAGAGAGAGATTAAGAAGCCAAAAAAAAGGAAAGCAAGGGTTCCGTACCATCATAGCACCGTAGAAAACACCATTTTCGACCGCCTCGAAGCTAAAAAAACAAAACGGAACCCAAAAAAAAAACATTCCATGGCTATCGAATAATAGAGAAGGAAAAGGATGAAGAAGGAAGTCTGAAAGAAGACAGGAAAACAAAGCACTTACTAGATTGTTGTCACCAGGGTTAGGGTTTCTGGCTCCAAACTCAAGTTTAGCACCAGCCAAGGATTCAAAATACGGTTTCGGTCGCGATTTCGGTTTCGGTAGCGGAACAGTAAAATCGCCCCAATACGGCAATTGCGTTCCATATCGCGACTATCGCGGCATGAAAACGCGGATCGCCCAACTCCAAAACCTTTCCAATGAGGCCGTTTCGGCGCGGTTCGGCCACATTTTGAATCCATGGCACCAGCAACATAGTTTGCTTACTTCTAGTAGCAACTTGATTGAAAGACTTCCACAAACAAAAAAAAAAAGAAGAGTTGTAACCCCTTAAAGGTTTTACTTTTTTTTTCCCCCAAATGGCCTGTTATGATCTATATATAAATCGTGGCTTCGTGGGCTTTGTGCCTCGGTCTGAATCCCAAAAAAGCCCAAAAAAGAGCGACCTTTAAGAATGGGTTGCGCCTGACCCATTCCAAGGCATAATAGGGTGGGCTTCGGGCTTTTGTGCACATAGGCGCGCCTCAAGCACGCTTTTTTAAACACAACCCCCAACCCAAACCCAACTGGACATGAGGTCATGGTATGGGTTACCATTTCATATATGAAGGCGTTGGAACAACTAGTGCAATTTATGCTTGGTACTAATCCATTCTTTGTAGTTGATAGCGATGCATAGCACTGTATTACGCATTGCAAGTAGCGATCAAAAGGGCATCAATGAACCCTCCCCTCCGTCCAAACATCGATGCTCATTGCATTTCACGTGTGGATGAGCCTGCCTTCTCATACCTTATGCCAAAGTACAGCTAGTAGAATCAAAGGCCCCAGGAAAGTGAGGAAACCAAACTCAGGACATCTTTCTTCCTATTATAAACCATGAGAAAGACACCAACTCACATTAAATGTTTAAGCAGATGATTCAGAAACCAGCTCCCTATTGTCAGAGCTAGAGGTAACCGAGTCCACACATATAACTGGGCGTGTGTTGTTGCCGTCTAAGGTTCCATCACTAAGATAAGTAAACTGGATACGTACGAGGTTTTATTAGAACAGTGAGCAGAAGTTACCAATTAGGCTTCAAATTTGCAGCTGTAAATAGCCAATAACCAGTAGTTCCAAGAACCAGGGCACACTTTGATCCCAGTTTCCGAACAACTGGCGACGCAAACAGCGAAAACACCGCGAATGAAACGTACAAAACACCCAAAGAAATTGTCCCTAGATCGCCATCCTGAACAAAAAGACAGCGGCAAATTGAGCAACAGAGACAACAAAGCCAACGATTTATACACCCAAAGCAAAATCTAACTTACGGCGTTGACTGTGCTCTCCAAATTCTGAACGGCGCCATACGCTGAAAACACCATCAGGAAAGCCAAGCTCAAGATGTGAACATCTCCTGAGTGATTTCTCAGGGGTTTTCGTGATGAACTTGAATCAACCAAAGGCAAGCCTTCATCAGCGGAGATCGTATTATAGTCCATTTTGATTTTGAAATTCAGCAATTCAAATTAACTTAAAGACTTTATAGCGTGAAGGGAAAACCCTTAAAAGATATGCGAGCAATGAAGCGGAATTCAATTCGGGCCATGCAAATGCAAGCTGAGAGAGAGATCGATTGGTGACTGGTGATGGTAGACATGTCGGAACAGTATAGCATTTTTTGTCGTTTTGCGGGGAAAGATGAATTAGGATTCTTTCCCCGGCCCTCACATTGCATCAGGATCCTTTTTAACTTTCCGTCAACCTGTCGCCTATTACATTTTTTGGAAAAAATAAATAAATAAATAAAATACTCGAACAGTATTGACATAATTTATGGGAGACTTTTGACGTTTTTTTGAGACATTCAAATATTAATTTATATATATGAACCTACTAATGATAATTTTTTTGAGTTGATAAAATTTATTTAATATGGTATGATCAAATTGCCCTCCTTTTTTACCATCCTACTTCTCATTCATCTGCCTCCCCTCTCTCGCCTCTTAATTTCACTATTTATAAGCCTTAAGAGTGTCATCGTTAAGAGAAAAATAAGACAAACACATCCCAAAACAAGAAAGTGGGACAAAGTAGCTAATTTGGTTTTTCCCCTTTTTGGTATTGATTAACACATAGCCTTTAAATGAAAAAAAAAATGAAGAATTTTTAGATATATGATCACAAATTATCACACACAAGATAATCAGAAACCAAAATATAATATTTCGTTATTTGAAAATCATATTAAATAGTTCCATTGAATTAATTATTTGAAAGTCATCCTAAATAATTTCTTTAAGTAATTTGTCAATCATTTTTCTCTTCTTTTTTTGAGGGTTTCCTAAAGAAAGAAATCAAAATATCATAGCTTTAGCATTTAAGTTTTAGGGTTTATGAATTAACGGTAGGAACCTGTAACGCCCAATTCCTAACTACCTGATTATCTTAATCTAATAATATTATTATTATAATTGCAACGAAAGTCTTATGACTTGAAGCACTACCGCCATCCCACTTCTCATTCATCTTCCTCCTCTCCCTCATCTCTTAATTTCACTGTTTGTCGGCCTCAAGAATGTCATCAGTAAGAGATAAATAAGGTAAACGCATCCCAAAACTAGAAACTAGGACAAAGTAGCTACAAGCCAAGCAAGAGATGATAGGCGGTCGTGGCGACCACCCCAACCGCCGCCACCCTACAGGTGGCTGGGCAGGAGGTGGCGATAGTCACCGGTTGCTGGGTCAACGGCCGTCGCCACCTCCTGCTCTTCTCGACGTTTTTTCACGCAACTCAATTTGTATTTAAAGGCTTTTCTTCAGGACTTTTTGGGGGGTTTCCTTTAGAGGCTTTGTGGGGAGGTTTTAGCTTGGGTTTAGCCATTAAAATTCCATTAGGGTGTAATAAATTAGGAGATTAGGATTTGTATTTTGGTTGTTTTGGATTCAAGCCTATAGATTTTTATTCAAGCCATTCAATTTCTCTCTCTATTTCATGTTTTGTTCTTGTTTAGAATTTGCTAGTTTAGTTCTTGTGTTTGGTTTTATTTGGTTTAAATGTTTAGTGTTTTATTGTTAATCTACGCTTAATTAGCTTATTAGATTATATTAGTTTCATTCTGTCTCCTCTTTAGTTGATGTTTATTTGCTTGTTTGTTAACGTAGTTGTAGTTTGGGTTTAATTATGTTTTGTGATAATTAATAGTCAGTTTTTGTCAGCTTGGATTGTGATTAGCATCTTGATGGCTAGTTAGTCTTGGATTAAGTCTAACTACACTAAATTTATGGCTTGAACTTAGAGTTTTCTTTTATGCCTGCCAAGTGTTCGATGAAATACTTGAGACTGCTTTCATTCATATTTTTGGGCAATTGACTTATGTCAAAAGGTAAGGTTAATTAGCTAGAGTAGGGGAGAGGATACCTGAGATTTTGATATGAAAATAGTCTCGATCCTAGCTAAGTCTGAGGGTTGCTAATGACCCTTGAGAGATGGCTTAAGTGGTCTGCGATGGTGCAACCAACCATTTCTAGTTATTAGTATAAGTTAGGTAGGTTAGGACTCGTCTTGATTATCTAGTTCGTCAATTAGCCAAATCATAACTCTAAGTCTCTTTTCGTATGTTTGTTAGCTTAGTTAGCTTGTCTCTCTTTCCATTTTCACTTAGCCTAAATTGAAACACTTGAGTTGAACTCTGGTACTTGAAACCTAACACCCAATAGATGACACTCCGAATACTCGACAATAAACCTTGCACTTGGGGTTATAAATATTGAAATTTCAGATTATTCATATCAAATTTTTAGCCCTGTTACTAGGGAGTTGGCGCTTTTTAATATCAGGGTTTACCTGAGCATTTGAGGCTAAGTTTTTAAAAAATCCATCAAAAATTTAAAAAAAATAAAAATGGCTATTTTCCATTTACTTCAATTTGAGCTTGAACCTTTTTGGTAATATTTGTCTAGATTGAATGATTACTGTGCTCAATGTTTGCATTTCACATATGAAAAATGGGAAACATGCAATGTTGTGCTTGAAGAGATAACACATGAGACCCAAGCCATCCTTAAATCCATGTGTTACGATGGTTTGTGCTCTTTAGATGTTGATGATATATGGGACTTATTTAAGTCTTTAGCTGGGTATTAGTGGCAACATGAGTGTGCTAGTGAGTCTTTTATGCGCCTTTCCCCACTTCTCTATTATTTGCATGCTAAATCTCCATGGGATTCTTATCATCACTACTCTTCTTACCCTCATGTTGTATGCTCTTATTGCCAATCTTTTGACCATGATGCAAATTATTGTCCCTATTATGATATTTCTGATGCATATTATTCTAAGCTTGATGCCATGATAGAGACAATGAAAGAGCAATATATACACTTTGTTAGTGAGATGGAGTGTGGCCTATTGCATGAGACCGATCCTAGTCTATCTTCCTCTACACTTGAGGCTAGTTTTTATAATGATTATGAGTCTTCTCTTCCCCTAGAGGCCGATTCTATTGATTATACACCTTTGACCGGCCTAAATTGACCTTCCCTTTGTCGCTCCGTCCTTGTCTAACATACCTAGAGACACTACCGTTGGTGACATGACCTTACTTGCCTCTCCCATCCCTTTAGCTCAATGCATGAGGTTAGAGATGGGTGAGCCTTCTAGGGGAGATGCTAGTTTCGTTAAGTATAATTTGCTCGATTGATTGAAAGAACCTACTTTGATTGAGGTACTTCTCCTTTTGAGGAGTTGTATGGTGATGGTATGGTGGTTGGTGTCGCTCCTAACATTAAGCATATAAACCTCGTTGGCACCAAGTCGCTTGACTTAATCCCTATTTTCATCCCCCTTGCTTCCTACCACCCCCCTTCATTTGCATGCTTTACATGAGTCTTTAGGTGACATTAGAAGGTACAATCCCTCGTTTGACCTTTATTGTTCATATCTAGAGGCAACATGACTAGGAAAATTTAGTGAACCACTTTGTTTAATTATTCTTTTAATTTTTCTATGACATTTGATAAGTTGAAGAGGGCAGTGACTACCTTTGCTATGATTTCATTAGTTTTCTCTTGTTCACATCATTTTGAGATGCACGCAAAGATGCATCATAAGCTCTTATGAGCTTTGACCACATCTGAGTTGAAGATTCGAGTCTTAAGAGACGAGGAGGAGTGGCTGATGCTCCACAAGCCTCCATGGCACCATCTTAGAGAGGCGTAGTTTGGATGTAATCAGTACCTGACTTGGTATAGTCATTCTAACTCTTCTCCCTTCTTTTTGTTTTCTTATTTTCTTTTTTTTTAATTTTTTTTTAGTTGTGGATATTAGATTGTGTTTTTGTTGGTGATTAATTTGAGGTGAAACTTGGGATGCTATGAAGCCAATTGATGGCTATGTTCACTTCTATGTGTTTTTTGTGAATATTTGTGTTTTGTGATTGGTGGCATTATTGGATTTGTTAAAAATAAAATAAAATAATAAACTTGATTTATTAAATAAAAAAATTGAAGAGTGTTTTCTAGGTTCATATATTTTATGAGATTCATGTATTCTTGGAAACATTATATTGTATAGTTCATGTATGTGGGTTAGTTCATACATACATACATGAATGGATTAGGATGAATGTTCATTATACTAGGTGAAGATGTCACCTATAAATACCCATGTATTTGAGCCATTTGGGGAGCAGTGAAAAAATAAGACGTATTGTCTCAATTGTTATTTTCCTCCTTCTTGCCTTCTCCTACAAAAATCACAAAAATTGTCTATTATATCAACAAAGTGGTATTAGAGCCACATACAAGATGAATTCCACCTTTCCCTTTGTTATCCCAAAACTCACAAAAGATAATTATGGTACTTGGAGTATTCGGATGAAGGCCTTGCTTGGCTCACAAGAGGCATGAGAGATAGTAGAGAAAGGTTATGAAGAACCAGAGAATGAGGGAGCTTTGACACAAACTCAAAGGAATAACTTGCTTAAAAATCGCAAGTTAGATCAACACGCCCTATTTATCATCCACATGGGATTGGATGACACTATGTTTGAGAAGGTATCTTTGGTTACAAAGGCCAAAGAAGCCTGGATGATTCTTGAAAATAATTTCAAAGGGTTGGCCAAGGTAAAGAAAGTTCGTCTCCAAACCCTTAGGGGTGAATTTGAATCATTACATATGAAGGAGTCGGAAATAATTTTTGATTACTTCACTGGAGTTTCTAGTGTAGTCAACTAAAGAAGCGTTATGGAGAGACAATTGAAGATGTTCGTGTTATGGAGAAGATCCTTAGATCGCTTGACTCAAAACTTGAGTATGTTGCTTTTGCCATTGAAGAGTGCAATAACTTAGAGACGATGACTCTTGATCAACTCATGGGTTCTTTACAAGCCTATGAGGAGAGAATTAAGAGAAAAGGAGAGCCATTAGTTCAAGCTCTTCAAACCAAGGTGTCCTTGGGTGACAAAATCCAGGAGCCAAGGAAGTCGAATAGTCAAAGCCATGGCCAAGGAAGAAGTCGTGGACGTGAAGGCCATTATGGCCGTGGATGAGGCCGCCATCGAGGACACGGTAAATACGGCGGATCACAATACGAGGAATCCAACAGTCAATCCCAAGCATCAAGAGGGCGTGGAGGCTACGGAAATCAAAGAGGTCGTGGTAGACGTAGAACATATGATAAATCACATGTTCAATGTCACAATCGTCATAAATTTGGTCACTACGCTTCGGAGTGTTGGCACACCAATACCAACACCAATGAGAAGGCAAATTTCGTAGATGTGAAGGAGGAAGAAGCTCTCTACCTCTTGTTGGTGAGCAAAGGAGAAGAAGACAAAGGTGTTTGGTACCTTGATATGGGCGCTACTAACCACATGAGTGGCAACAAGGAGTTTTTCACAAATCTTAACGAGTCCGTTGTCGGCAACATTGCTTTTGGAGACAACACCAAAGTTCCAATCAAGGGGAAAGGTGACATTCTTATTCGCACCAAAAACGGTAGCCATCACTTAATTTCTCAAGTTTATTATATGCCTTCTCTAAAAACAAACATCTTAAGTTTAGGCCAATTACTTGAAATTGGCTACGATATTCACATGAAGAATCGGTCTCTCACCTTGAAAGAAATGTTTCACAATTTAATCACGAAGGTGTATATGGCAAGGAATAGAATGTTCTTACTCAAAGTTCAAGTTGATTATCCAAAGTGCTTGAAAACCTGTGTGAAAGATGACTCGTGGCTATGGCACTTGAGATTAGACCACTTGAATTTTGGTGGCTTAAAGAGTTTGGCACAAGAGAAGATGGTGAATGGCCTACCGTTCATCTCTCATTCAAATCAGCTTTGTGAGGGATGTCTCATGGGAAAGCAAACTACAAAAAGTTTTCCGAAAGAAGCAAATTTTCGAGCCTCGGAGCCTCTCTGACTTGTTC
Organism: Carnegiea gigantea; assembly: GCA_029747015.1. Classification (NCBI taxonomy): domain Eukaryota; kingdom Viridiplantae; phylum Streptophyta; class Magnoliopsida; order Caryophyllales; family Cactaceae; genus Carnegiea; species Carnegiea gigantea. Next base: position 317,029 of record JAKOGI010000167.1, read on the forward strand.
ATGCCGATTTGTGCGGACCGATCAAGCCATCTTTACATGGTAAATCCAACTATTTTTTACTTTTCAATGATGATTTTTCTCGCAAGACATGGGTGTACTTCTTGAAGGAGAAAAATGAAGCATTTGGAGTATTTCAAAAGTTTAAGGCACTTGTTGAGAAAGAGAGTGGTTGTACTCTCAAAGTTTTGAGAACTGAAAGGGGCGACGAGTTCACGTCCAAGGAGTTTGAAGAATTTTGTGCTTCTCAAGGCATACGCCATTTTCTCATAGTTTCACGTTCTCCTCAACAAAATGGAGTAGTGGAACGCAAGAATCAGACCATTCTGAACATGGCTCGAAGCATGTTAAGAAGTAAGAAGATGCCCAACGAGTTCTGGGCCGAAGCTGTCTCATGCGCTGTGTACTTGTCCAATCTTTGTACAACAAGGAGTGTCCATAACATGACACCACAAGAAGCATGGAGCAGTAAGAAACCAAGTGTCTCTCACTTGCGTATTTTTGGAAGCATAGCCTATTCCCATGCCCATGATGAGAAGAGAGTCAAGCTTGATGACAAGAGTGAGAAGCTTGTCTTCATTGGATATGATTCAAGATCCAAAGGCTACAAGCTTTACAATCCTATTAATCGGAAGGTGATCATCAGTAGAGATGTGGTGTTTGATGAAGAGGACTTGTGAGAATGGGACATCTCCTCCAATGAAGAAACTGTCTCATTTCCATTGGTTGATGGAGAGCCTAATCAAGTGACAAGAGAATATTTGATGCCCCCTACTTCTCCGAATTCATCTCGAAGTCCATAATCTTCAACCGACAGCTCTTCTGAAAGGCCAAGGTGCACAAGGAATCTTAGAGAACTTTATGACGAGACAAAGGTACTTGATAATCCAACTCTCTTTCGTCTTTTTGCTGACTCTGAGCCTCTTAATTTTGAAGAAGCAATGGAAGAAAAAAATTGGAGACTAGCAATGGATGAAGAGATTCAAGCAATAAAAAAGAATGACACATGGGAATTAGCCGATCTTCCAAAAGGCCAAAAGGCGATTGGTGTCAAGTGGATTTACAAAGTGAAGAAGAATGCAAAAGGAGGAGTGGAAAGATACAAGGCTAGACTCGTTGCAAAAGGTTATAGCCAACGATAAGGCATAGACTATGATGAGGTCTTTGCCCCTGTCACTCGGTCGGAGACTATTCGTCTCATCATCTCCTTAGCGGCCCATAACAGATGGCTGATTCATCAAATGGATGTTAAGTCCGCTTTCTTGAATGGTTATCTCGAAGAAGAAGTCTATATTGAACAACCCTTGGGTTATGTTGTCAAGGGACATAAAGGTAAAGTGCTGAAATTGAAGAAAGCCTTGTACGGCTTAAAGCAAGCACCAAAGGCATGGTGTAGCCGGATTGACAAATACTTTCAAGATCATAGCTTCAACAAGTGCCCTCCTGAACATGCTCTTTATGTCAAAGAAGATGGGCAAGGAGGTATGTTGATTGTCTGTTTATATGTTGACGATATAATTTTCACTGGCAACAATTCGAAGATGTTCGATGAATTCAAGAGGGTGATGGTTCAAGAATTTGAGATGACTGATATTGGACTCATGTCGTATTATCTTGGAATCAAAGTGAAGCAAAATGATGATAGCATATTTATTTCTCAAGAAGGATACGCCAGAAAAATTCTTGAGGAATTTAATATGCAAAACTGCAAGCCGGTGAGCACTCCTATCGATTGTGGAACGAAATTATCTAAGTTTGATGAAGGAGAAAAGGTAGATCCGACTCTGTACCGAAGTCTGGTTCGAAGTTTGAGATATTTGACATGCACGAGGCCAAACATTCTTTACGGAGTTGGCCTTGTCAGCAGATTTATGGAAATGCCAACAATTTCCCACATGAAAATGGCGAAGAGAATTTTGAGGTACATCAAAGGCACCATTAATCATGGCCTCACTTTCACTACATCCGGAGATTTCAATCTCATTGGCTACAGTGATAGTGATTGGGGTGGAGATGTCGATGATCGAAAGAGTACTATCGGTTACGTATTTTTTATGGGAGACACAGCTTTTACTTGGTGCTCAAAGAAATAATCAATCGTGTCTCTTTTAACTTGTGAAGCTGAATATGTTGCAGCCACCTCAGCAGTCTATCATGCAATATGGCTCGGAAAATTGCTAAAGATGCTTCGCATGCCGCAGGAGGTGCCCACTACAATACGTGTGGATAATAAGTCCACTATTGCATTAGCAAAGAATCCTATGCTCCATGAACGTAGTAAACATATTGATACAAGATTTCATTTCATACGAGACTGTATCGAGAACAAGGAAGTGAAGCTCGCTTATGTCAGGACAAATGATCAAGTTGCAGACATATTCACGAAGCCGTCAAGACTTTGCCAGGTTCCGTGCTTTGATTGGAGTAACCAAAATAAATCAAGTTTAAGGGAGGATGTTAAAAATAAAATAAAATAATAAACTTGATTTATTAAATAAAAAGATTGAAGAGTGTTTTCTAGGTTCATATATCTTATGAGATTCATGTATTCTTGGATACATTGTATTGTATGGTTCATGTATATGGGTTAGGTCACACATAGATACATGAATGGATTAGGATGAATGTTCATTGTACTAGGTGAAGATGTCACCTATAAATACCCATGTATTTGAGCCATTTGGGGAGCAGTGAAAAAAACAACAAGTATTATCTCAATTGTTATTTTCTTCCTTCTTGCCTTCTCCTACATAAATCATAAAAATTGTCTATTATCTCAATAGGATTTGTATATATTCATTTTGGTGGTGTTAGTTTTGTATATATGCGTATTCTTGTTGTTAACTAGGAGAGTTTGTATTTTTGGGGGAGTGTGTTAGCTTGTGTATATGTGTATAGGTTCAATGTTCTTGTGTGTTTTGTTTTGCTTTGGGTTTTATGCGTTTTTGTGATTGTTGTGACTCCGTAGGTCCTAATGAAGATATTGTGAGATTTAGGTATGGGGGCAGGAAAGTCGTTTGCCCTTTTGTGCATATTTTTGTGAAATTCTTCAATTTTTATACAGTTTTTCTTCTTGGTTTTGTGGGATTTTTGTGCCTTTGTGATTGGTTTTGACCTTTAATAGCTTGGTTGCTAGCTTATATATAGGTCGAACATGCATAATGGAACACTTGTCTACAATGTGATCTCGAATCTCTCATGATAACCCCATTTCACATTTGCGGTTTTTGTGCTATCTTGTGCACTTAACCATTAAGTTTTGGTGTTGGTTGTTAAAATTTGGGTTTGGGGACATTCTACTTGGTTAATTAACTTTAAGTTTTGTCTTCAGTATGAGAAAAAGCAAAAAAAAAAAAAAAGGAGAAAAGCATGATGCAAAAGTGAGCTTAACTCTGGTACCTCTATTTGGGCTTGAATAAGTGCTCTTCAAATTCAGATAAAACCCTCAATTTGGGAGGAAGTCCAAATATGTACTAACTTGTTCCTCTAGGAGTTCAAGGCCTAATAAGCCAAGAACTACCCACCCGGGCGAAAGAGTATAAGGAGAAAAGCGAAAAAAAGAGAGAAAAAAAATGATGAATGATTGTTATCTAATAAGAGGGAGTCATAACCAAGTGGCGATGACCTTTTGCCAGATTTTAGCCCAACATTAAGAGTCAATACACCTTAGACGGAGCACCAAGGTGTACAACTTGTATTATTGTGTTACGTGAGGTGAAAAATAAGTATCAGATGTATTTATAGCCTATGTATGCCTTGAATGTATGTTTTGCTTGTATATGGCTTAGTAGCTAGGTTGTTAGAGCAATAAAGTCGATCTAGATGTGTACATTTTCTCCTGTGCCTTGTATATTTGCTGTGCTTTTAAAAAATCCAAAAATATTTCGAGGATTTTGTGGCTATATTTTATGCGAACCCTCACGAGACCTCACTTGTCCACTTGGGGGATCAAGGGGTTTAAAGGGCTTGTTGCATACGCTAAATGCAACCATGATTCCTATGAAAGTAAGTTAGGTTTCTAGATTAGTTTTTCTTTTCTTTTGCTCAAGGATGAGCAAAAGACAAGTGTGGGGTATTTATTCGGTACTAGATTGTCATATTTTACATGCCTCTATTGCCCAAATTTAGCTCGTATAATTATATAATCTTTAGAATTTTACTTGTTTTGTTTACTTTTGTAGGTAATAAGTTCAATCGAGTAAATGCCGCAAAAAGGAGCACAGAAGGAACGAGAAAAGATGAAGGATTGCAAAGCAAGAGATGGCGGGTGGTCGTGGCCACCACCCCCAACCGTCACCACCCTGCAAGTGGCTAGGCAAGGGTGGTGATGGCCACCGATCGCCCACACGACAGGCTGTCTTGGTGGCGACTGCCACTGGTCACTGGGACGACGGTCCCGGCCACCTCTTGCTCTTTTCGGCCCTTTTTCATGCAGCTCGATTTGTATTTAAAGGCCCTTCTTCGGGACTTTTTGGGGGTTCCTTTGGAGACATTTTGGAGACTTTTTAGCTTAGGTTTAGCCATCAAAAAGTCATTAGGGAGTAATAACCAGGAGATTAGGATTTGTATTTTGGTTGTTTTTGATTCAAGCTTGTAGATTTTCATTCAAGCCATTTAAGAATAAGTTTTCTCTTCTCTCTTTCTGTCTCTATTTCATGTTTTGTTCCTGTTTAGAATTTGAAGTTTAGAGTATATTAGTTTCATTCTCTCTCCTCCTTAGATCATGTTTATTTGCTTGTTTGTTAGCCTAGTTATAGTTAGGTTCAGTTGTATTTTGTGATGATTAGTAGTTAGTTTTTGTTGGCTTGGATTGTGATTAGCCTCTTGATGGCTAATTAGTCTTACATGAGGTCTAACTACGCTTGAGAGGGCTTTCATCTATATGTTTTGGGGGATTGACTTATGCCGAGAGGTAAGCTTAATTACCTAGTGTGGGGGAGAAGATAGCCGAGATTTTGACATGAAAATAGTCCCGATCCTAGTAAGGTTCGAGGATTGCTAATGTCATGGTCTAATAAGGTCAACCCCATGAAAATAGGTGGTTAGATTAACTAGGCTGGCTCATGACCCTTCAGAGAGGGCTTAGGTGGTCTTTGATTGTGTAACTGACCATCTCTAGTTGTCGGTATAAGTTAGGTAGGTTAGGACTCGTCTCGATTACTTGGTTTGTCAATTGGCCAAATCATAACTCCAAGCCTTTTTTCGTTTGTTTATTAGCTTAGTTAGTTTGTCTTTCATTCCATTTTCATTTAGCCTAGATTAAAACAGTTGATCTGAACTCCGGTGCTTGAAACCAAACTCCCAGTGGATGATACCCCAAGTACTCAATGATAAACCCTGCACTTGGGGTTGTAAATATTAAAACTTCAAGTTCTTCCTATCAGGAACCCCTACGATATAGTACTCTTGTTTAGGTTGGAACTCATGTGTATGATTGGAATGCAAAGTGTCTTTGTATGATTTAACTTTCTTAGCCCAAAGGACTATGTGTTGATATTGTGAGTCCTAAGAGATCCCAAATCAGGGAAAATTAAGTCTGGGAATTGGGTTACGAATCAAAGTGGCTTTTAGGCCAATTGAATCCTAAAAGGACTCTAGATCCATAATCCAAAATGGTTTTGATTCTAGTTTAGATTGACTATTTTGGTAAAAAAAAACTTAAAAAAAAGAGGAAAAAGTAGGAGGATCCGGCCGGGTTCCTAAAAAATAGACAAAAAAAGAGTAAATTTAGTAGTCTGCATCTAGGAACATAATTGAGTCCATATTAGGTCCAATGAAACCCAACTTGGATCCATTAAGTTCTAGCAGTAAAATTTGTTATGTTGCATGTATAAAAGTACAGTGAAGAGTCAAAATGGGGGGTACTTTTTGGGCCTAATTGTGAACTCGAATAGATCCCAGTAGGAGGCCAACCCGAGTCTCTATCCTTTAATGTTTGCATTCATGGCATATAGTAGTGATCTGGGCTCTCAATGTTAGAGTTAGGTCCATAAGTCATCATGGTTCATGTAGGGTCTTTAATAAATTAAAAAATCTAGATGTGCTAGTCCTAAGCACTTTGCGTTGTCACTCAGTGTGAAGAAGACAAAGGAAATAAAGGCAAAGTCTACAAACACGGAGACTTTTATCTTGAGAGCAATATGAGGAAACTTCAACAACTGGGTTAAAGATAAGGTCTAAGTCTAATATAAAACCAACCGCAATGGCCACGAATAGTAATGAGATAGCTTAAATCTTGAAAATGTTAGAAAAGAAGCAAGCTAGGACGGATGAAAATGATAAGAAGATGAAGGGAAGGGATGCTGCATTCTAAGACCGTAACAAAGAACCTTATGGTAAAGAAGTTAGCAATGAAGAAGAACGGGAAGATAAGAGGAAAAACCTGGAAGCAGTGAAAAAGGGAGAAGAGGAGGAGAGAAGCAGTTCCTCAGTGAATTCACGGGGGGATCATATAGAATAGTTACTGAAAGAATCCTTTATGTTTAATAATTGCTTCAATGATTCCGCATGATTCACCTCCATCCTAAAGGGGAAATTGCCTCATAAGTCTACCATGCTAGACATAAAATTTCATTGAATTGAAAACCCTAATTATCATGTGAGGAACTTTTTCAAGGTTATGACTCTGAAAGGAATTGACAAAGGCATATTTCATATTATATTCCCCTAAACGTTCGATAAAGATGTCACGAGTTAGTGTAATGCCATGGACCCATGAAATGTCATGAATTGGGAGGATCTTTACAGAGAATTCTTGTGTCAGTATTCATACAATATTGACCTTCCAATCACTCTTAGAGACCTAGAGCTCATTAAGTAAGAGCAAAAAGAAGGTTTCTCTGATTACCCTGCTAAGTGGAGGGCAAAGGATTCTCATATGGTGGACTGACCCTCAGAAGTTGATCAAGTCAGGCTATTCATTAGGAACTTACAGCCCACGTACAGGAAGCACCTGCAATTTACTCTAATTGATAATTTCTCCGCATTGAGGAATGTAGGGATGCTAATAGTGGAGGAACTAGCTAGGGAAACACATGTTAAAACTGGTTGGAAAAATAACTACCAAAATAAAGAAAAGAAAACTGGAAGTTCATCCAACAAAGAAGCGCATGCAATAAATCTCTACACGAAGTATACCCCCACCGGGCTACTTATACGTAGGCGTTAGAGCCTCTACCAGATAAGGGAAAGATTGATCCACCTGAAATCAAACAAAAAACTGAAATAACAAGGCAGGGAAAGCATATCGATTCCACCAAATATTACAAGTATCATCGAGCTCTGGTGTACGACACCGAGAATTGCTGGACCTTTAAGAATAGGTTAAAAATAATGTTTAAGTCAGGACATTTGCCTCTGCCCAAGGCTGCTCAATAGCCTAACAACAATAAAAACCCATTGGAGGACCTTGATAGCATCTTTACTATCAGAAATAATCCCGAAAACAATTGGGACCCTTCAGTATACAAATAGAGTGCCAGTGAATCAAAGACTAGGACATTTCTTTCTGCATAGCACTAAGAGGTCTATGGTCTACAGGAAAGTGACGAGGAAGATGTGTATGAAACTCAAGGGGAATTTTGGCTTGATGAAGAGAGCAATGAAGATTTTTAGAGGGTAAATGAGTGAAATCTCTGGTCTAACAAAAAGTAGGGGATATCAAGCCAAGGATGACCCACAGTAGGCCTTATAAAAAGAAAAGGAGACAGAGATCAAGGAAGATGATCTTGTGCTAAAATAGTTGAAGAAACTTAAAGCTGAGGTGACCATCTGGCAGCTTATAATGGCTTCACAAAAGCACATGTAGCTCTTTGTTGAAGAACTAAATAAGATATATCTGTCACTTAACACTACACCTGAAGAAATGATACCTCAACCACTAGTAAGGGCATTATAACATTTAACTATGAGGATCTTCTACTAGGAGGCACAGTGCACAACAATGCTTTATATTTGACCGTGACTTGCCTTCAGAAGCGCATATAGCTCTCCTTGGTGGATAACGAGTCAGTTGTGAATGTCTGCCCTTGGAGGATAGCAAAAAGGTAGGGAATTAAGGAAAGCCAACTCTCAACCCCCTCAGCACATCTTTGAGCATATGATAACTCAAAGAGATTTGTTCTGGGCACTATTCTTTTTCCGATTAATGTGGGTCCATCGAGACGAATGCAGAATTTTAGGTTCTCAACATTCTAGCTGCTTTTAATTTGCTCTTAAGACGCCTATAGCTTCATGAACATGAAGTAGTCCTCTCCACATTGCACTAAAAGGTAAAAATCTTGATAAAGGGAGTTGTCGTCATTGAAAGCGACAAAGGGCCAGTATTGGAGGCTGAGAATAGCCAAAATGATGAAGAACTCTACCACCTTGTAGCAATAGTAGTCCTAGAAAAAGATTAGGCTCCCTTTGATTTCAATCCTTACTCAAGCCTAAACTTAAACACCATCCTCAAAAGATGGGGATACTCCTCAGGATTAGTGGTGGGCGAAGAGCACATGGCTGGACCACCTTTCCTTTGACCCCACAGGTAAGTTATAAGTTTGGGCTTGGGTGCCAGCTTACTCCTAGGGAAATAGTTAAAGCTTAAAAGGAATAATAATAAAAAAATAGCGACCTAGAAGGATAATGGAAAGACTATGTCATAAAGCTATATCTTCGCACTCTTATGGTCAATTCCTCCATCAAGGATACAACTTCCCCTTTTATGGTTTCCTTAAGCCTCACTATATAAAAGAAAAAGAATTTGGGTCCAAGAGTTAGAAGTATTCAATGATTGCCAACTGTTGGAAAAAGAGGTTCCACCAAGAAAGAGCAAGGACCAATCTAAACTAGACTGGATCAATTAAGCTAATAACAACATCTTTGGTATCCTGTTCAAGCAAGAATGTAGGAAGAGGAACGACCCTGTTGCTATCTTATCCCTTGTCATGGCCAATCCAGGTTTTAACCCTATTGAATTCTTCATTAAAGCTGGTACGAAGAGCTACACACAAGTGACTTAGGAGGTCAACGAGGAAGGAAAAGTCTTCAATATTGCTTTAGGAGAGTCTAGTGTGACTATTAGGGTAGACTGTAAGAATGAGTCTATGTTTCTCCAAATTCTGCATTAGGTGTAGTCATTTTTTATCTCAATAAGATGAACTTTTTCACTTATGATTAATCCTATTCCTCCCCATTTAAATGCTTTGCCTCTAATAACGATAAAAATAAAGAATCAATCCCAAAAGATTTAATTGAAGCAGTGGAAAATCATGAAAATTGAACTTCCATAATAGAGGACACCATAATAATCCACTTGGGGACAATTGAGGAACCCTGAGAAATTAAAATAGGAAAATCCATAACTCTTGATGAGCAGAAAGAATTCATTTCACTCCTAAGGTAATTCATATATGTTTATGTAGGCTCTTAAAAAGACAAGCCAGACATAGATCGAGATATTAGTGAACAAACAATTCCTCTCTCTCCAGTTGTCAAACCAACAAAGCGGAAGCTCCATAGAATCAAGCCAAAGTGGGCTTTGAAGATGAAAAAAAAGATGTCCAAAGGGAACTGGATGGCGGCTTCATCAACATTGCACCTGTGCCCTCAGTAGGTAGCTAAGATAATTTAACCCCTAAGAAGGACAGGAAGGTGCGAAAGTGTGTAGATTTTAGAGACCTCAATAAGGTAAGTCTAAAGGATGATTTTCTTTTACTATAGATGGATGTTTTGGTTGACAACACTGCTGGACATACTCTTTTATCATTTATGGATGGGTATGTTGGATACAATCATATCAAAATGGTAGAGGAAAACATGAAAAAAAATAGCTTTATCACCCCCTAGGGAACTAATTGTTATATTGTGATGTCATTCAGGTTAAAAAATGCTGGGTTCACGTATCAAAGGGCCATCACTACCTTACTGCATGACCTGATGCACAAGGAAGCAGAAGTATGTTGTGGATGACATGATTAGATAGTCTAGGGAAAGAGTGGGTTCTATCCCGACTCTTTGAAAATTCTTTATGAGAATGAGGAAGTGCAACATGCTTCTAAATCCATAGCAGCATACATTTGGGGTCACCTCTAGAAAGTCAGTAATGATACATGGTCAGTTTAAGGGGAATCGAGGTTGATCCTTAAAAAATCAGAGCAGTATAGGAGATGCTGCCTCTTAAGATAGAAAAGGAGATATGAGGGTTTCTAGGGTGCCTACAATACATTAACTGCTTTATATCCATGCTGACCATGGTATACGAGCCCATTTTCAAGAAATTGAAGAAGGGGGTCAAGCCACAATGGGATGAAGGGTTCTAGGAAGCAATAATAAGATCAAGGTGTACCTCTCTCATCTACTCGGGTTGGCTCCTCGATAACTAGACATTCCTCTCATCCTATACCTCATGACTATTATAATGAGATTCCTATCATCCTATACCTCATGCCATTTCTACCAATAGAGGATCAAGATGAAGAGACCTTCGATTTTCTTAATGCGGGGGTTCTCCAGGTAGGAGAAGACATACGGACACTGTCCTTTGATGGACCCTCAAACCAAAAGACATTTGGAGTAGGCATCCTCCTAGCATCCCCTGAAGGGGTATACACTCCGATATCCATCAAACTAGACACCGATGTTACCAATAATATCATTGGGTATGTCCTGCATCATCGGGTGGTAGGCTGCTATTGAAATAGAGGTATAAAACATAAGGGTATATGGCGATTCTAACCTCATAATTAATCAAATATCACAGAGATGGAAGATGTGGTGTGATTCCTTAGCACCGTACCAGGCTCATCTAGTTGAACTCACTAAGAACTTTGTGGACATTACATACACCTACTTGCCCGTGAAAAGAATTAATTTGCCGACAAACTGGCAAAACTAGCCTTAGTGACTAATATTCCAAGCGGTACCCATTCTATCCCAGTAGTAGTGGAAGAGAGGGGTAAGCTCGCGCATTGCCACATAACAAAAGCATGTAATATTGACCTCGATGCTTAGTATTACGATATTCATCAATATCTCACAAAGAAGAAATGCCCACCTGGATCCTCCTCGAAAGCCTAACAAGCATTATGAATGTTGGCTTTACAGTACTTTTAGAACAAAAAGAAGTTGTATAGAAAGACTGACATAAGTATTTACATACTTTGTCTCACTCATGAAAACGCCTGCAAGATAATGAAAGAAGTCCATGGTGGGAAATTCGGATCACACATAAATAGTCGTATGTTAGCAAAGAAGGTCCAACGAATCGGATGCTATTGGTCCACTATGGAGGTTGATTGTTATGTATACGTAAGAAGATGCTATAAATGTCAAGTTTACACGAACTTAATACATTAGCCGCCCTCTTTCCTTTCAACAACTTCTCCATGGCCCTTTTCAGTCTGGGGAATCGACATCACTAGAAAAATAACTACTGAAGGAAGTGAAGGGCATGAATATGTGCTTGTAGCAATTGAATACTTCACAAAATAGGTGGAGGCAGCCTCTTACGCCAAGATTACTTCAAAACATATGGCAAACTTCATCATTAACAACATTATATGTCGATATGGGGTGCCCCAGAAACTGATAAGTAATGAAGGATGTCGCTTGAAGAAGGAACTGGCCAAAGAAGTTGTATAGAAAGACTGACATAAGTGTGTACTTACTTTGTGTCACTGACGAAAACGCCTGCGAGATAATGAAAGAAGTCCATGGTGGGAAATTTGGACCGTGCATGAATGGTCGTATGTTAGTAAAGAAGGTCTAACGAATGGGATGCTATTGGTCCACTATGGAGGCTGATTACTATGCGTACGTAAGAAGATGCCGTAAATGTCAAGTCTACGCGAACATAATACATCAGCCGCCCTCTTTCCTTTCAACATTAACTTCTCCATGGCCCTTTTCAGTCTGGGGAATCGACATCATTGGAAAAATAACTACTAAAGGAAGTGGAGGGCATGAATATGTGCTTGTAGGAATTGGACAGTTCATAAAATGGGTGGAGGTAGCCTCTTACGCCAAGATTACTTCAAAACATGTGGCAAACTTCATCATTAACAACATTTTATGTCAATATGGGGTGCCACACAAATTGATAAGTGATAAAAGGATGTCGCTTTAAGAAGGAGCTGGCCAGCATATCAAAAAAGTAGAAGATCCAGTGCCACAAGTCTGCTCCATACGACCATAGATAAATGGAGCTGTCAAGATAGCTAACAAGTACATACGGAGGATAATTGAGAAAATGGCTGAAAACTATAAAGATTGGCCAAACAAGCTACCATTTTCCCTATGAGAGTATCGAATCTTAATTCAATCTTTAACCGATGCAATACCATATTCTCTACTATACGGAATAGAGGCGGTGCTCTCCATTGAACTAAGCCATACCCTCTCTAAGGGTAATAGCAGAAAGCTAGATCCTAGAATTGGAATGGGCAAAGGCTCAGTATGAGCAATTGATAACATTAGACGAAATGAGATGCGGTGCTAGAAGATATCATGGACCCAATTTAGGATCCAAGAGGAAAGTTTAGGCCTAATTGGATAGACACATTCATAATTAAAACCATTCGACTATGAAGAGTGGTAAAATTGATAAATCTGAATAGGGATGATTATGATCAATACAGAAATCTTGATCATTAAAAAAGTATTATGCCTAAGTAGCCCCAAAAGAGAGCTCATAACAGGTTATCCAAAAATTTCTAAGTCTCAGCCCATAATGGGCTCAGAAGGCCCATGCTAATCCCAAGCAAAATAAAGTGCGACCTAATTTCATAGTGCGGATATGTAAGAAGCCAATTGATACGACCCAACTAATTATAACACCATTTCTATTTTCCCAAAAAAAGAAAGACAGTAGCAGATCTCAATAAACTATGTGCAAGCCCAGCAATAAAGCGCACCCGAAACTAGATCAGGCCCACATTTGAGGGAACTCAGTCGAATTCCACAAAGACTACGCCTATAGTTTGAAAAGAAAAAAAGAACACACAAAAACCAGAAGTAGAGGCAGTGAATGATCCAAATGTAACACTTTATTTCTTCTTAATAATCACAAAGTATCAAACTTCAAGGTGTACTAAAAACATCATTAAAACTATGAGGAGATAAAAACTTTATTTCACTTAAAGTGGTGAAATGAATCCATTTTTAATTTCTTCTCTTTCTTCACTAAGGGGGTTCTCTTATGATGGGTGGGATCCTTGACTCTTTTCTTTCGAATTTAACATGAGTCACCCTTTTCGCTAGCCTTTGAAGCCCCAGTATCTTCCTTTTCCTATAGAACCTTCCTCTTCTCCGCATCACGCTCAGTCATCTATTACATATAGAATTTGGAAACATTAGTGGGATAAGGTACCTCTGGCACGGTGATGAGTGGGCAGTAAAGCCAATACTCCATCTAAGATTAAGTATGAGCAGTATTATTTGCCCAACTCTCTAGAACGATGTAGTTCAGCCTGGGAACGGTTTGTTTAAGAGCACATTGTCCTAAATGACATCCAGGGAAGAAATAGGTCCCTATTGTAAGGCTAATAAGTCGTATATAGACGTTATGATCAATGGGTCACAACTTGATGAATGTTCCACCAGTGAACAGTCCAATGAATAGAGAGAGACCTCTTAAAAAGCCAAACCCAATCTGCAAATGGTTGGTCCTCAAAAAGTCTTTTTCATTGATAAAAATTGGCCAGAAGATAGGAGTCCACATCCTGGGGAATAGCAATCAGCCTTAGATGCTCTAACACCCAGATCTTTGGGGAAACACACACAAAAAAAAAAATAGTATAAACTTGGAAAACCCAGCTGGGATCCCAAGACCCAAACAAAAAAGAGAAAAAGAAGGAAAGAAATGAAAAGGAAAAGATGGTAGGCCAGAAAATAAGAGAAGCCCACCAAATACTCGACCGAGCTCACTACTAGAGGAATAGATCAAATCGCTAAATAAAAAAGTAGAGGGAAAGTCGGGCCATTGGATCAATGATTTCAGGTAGCACAAGGCACTAGAGCATTGTCATGATGAATAATGTCTACCACTGTGAGAACTACAGTGAGACCTCTATTGTTAGAGCCACCTACGAACAAGAAGGCTGCTAAGAGGCAGAGTATAGCCCCACGCCTATCTAGGCCTTCAAGGGCTTAACTGCGCTCTTTCCTAAAATAGGCAATCGAAACATAAAATCCACCTCTTCATTGATGACAATAGAAGATACGTCCTCAATGCTTAAGCTTGAAGGGATAATGAGAGGCAAGTAAAGGCAAAATCCGAAGACATTAGTAAATTCCTTAGCTACAGGACACAAACACGGGTCCCGAACCAAAAGACATGGAGTTATAGGTCCCAAAAGGTCAACGAAGCTCTAAGAAGGTTCCAATAGATTTTGATCTAATGTAAGGGAAGGAGAGCGCTCAACCTAAGGTTCTTCAGTTCATGCTAATCTCAGGAATCAAGTATGAACACCCATGAAGACAAATTCCTCTCAAAAGACATGCTAGAACAAAAAAATGTTAGATTCACGCAAACTTTATGGTGCAGCAAGCTGAAGCCCAGTCAGAGTTGGACTAAGAACCCGCCCAGGCTCCCTAAGCAGTTCAAGTTTCCACTGCCTCTCAATAAATGTGCCAAACCAATTTTAAGTTGAATAGGAGTCTCGAGAACGCATAGAGAACCGATCGGGTTCCGTGAGGTCCAAAAGAATTTTTTTCTTCTTTTTCTTCACCCCTAGCTATATATTAAAAATATAATTAATAAAATCAGGTGACTTATTACTCAGGATCACCACAAGCTCTTTACACTTACGGTTGTTTTTTTGTTTTTGGCTTTTTTGGGGTGGGGGGTGGGGGCTGAGTCTTGCACTTTTACATAAAAGTTCAAATGCATTGATAGTAAATTGCGTTATAGAGTCAGCAAAACAGTATCACACATAAGTTTGAGAGGATAACTCGACTCGTCATCAAGAAACCCACTACTACTTCCACCAGAGAAGTAGTGAGCATAATTTGATGCAAAGCTAGAATGTATTGAGGCTCGGCTGGTATGCATATTTGGATGAGAACTACCACTAGGAGATAAAGAGTGACAAGAAGGTTAGCTATGCATGGTCCCGAACGACCAAGGTTTATATAAGATTTAAGGAACCATAGGTTTTCCCAAGGAGGAGGTAGTACTATGAGGATCCCGAGGATCATATATTTGATAAGGTTAAACTTCTAATGGAGAATTCGGATGGGGTCTTACCTCCTCAACATGAGAAGATTGTGGAACATCCCAAGCCCTCGAAGAAGGGCATCTCCTTAACTGAGATACACAAGGTGGTGCCCATCTAATATAATCCTTAGGCTCCTTTTATAAGAAAAAAGAAGCATCATAAACAAAAATAAAAAGGGCAAAAAGAACAAAGAAGAAAAAGGGGGAAATACCTCATCCGTTCGAGGATGACGGTAAGTAAAGAGATTTGCAAATGCCTTAGTCACAGAATGAAAATAGCGCACCATCATACTAGACTGCTCCCAGTTATAGTAAAAGATGTAAGCCAATAGGTGAGTGCAGGAAACTACTAGGCTATAGAGGGAAAGAAATGTACTTACCCCTGTAAATGTGGAAGGAAATGGAACATCGGGGGCACTCAGACTCTAGCGCCAGGAGAATCTCTACATACTGCTCAAGTCCTCCATCCGGCACCACATTAATGTTTAAGTTGGGCATGGGAATATCAATATACATGCCTTAAAAAGACAAATGCAAGGTAAAAATAACAGTACACAAATGTGAAATAAAATAAGAAAGTGTTGGGTAACGGACTACCAAGTGGGTCATGATATGTTGAAGATACTTCCCGTAGTGTAACAGCCCGAACCTAAAATCATGCTAATCACCCTAAGCTATCGTAATTATAAATTAACTCAGTTGGGCACCACATTTTAATTTAATATTTGTATATGCACATCTATTTATACAATGGCAGGTTAAATCAGCAGAGTGGACACAAAATGAATTTTGTTATACTCTCAAATAATGCATTCGAATAGTAATGAATGCTTGAACGATAGTCTAAAAAGAAAATTAGCCTAATTATTGAATGGGTAATTTTTGTAAATAATGGAAATGTTAATCATGTATATAGAAATAAATATAACAACAATGTAACGATAATAATAAGTTAGAGTGCAAGGAATAATAATTGAAAACAAAAATTCCCACTTCATTCTTTAATTTTAGCTAAAGAAAATTTACCGGAAAATATACATATATATGTAGTTGTATTGGATGAAAAAAAAGACAGAAAAGAAAAGAAGATGATTAGGATCAAAATTAGAAAAAAAAAACTAGACAAACTAATTATCAATGAAATAAGAAGGATAGAAGAAAAAGGCAAAACAAATTCTAACCAAAAAAGAAAAAATCAAACTACTAAACTACCTCCCCAATACCTGAAACCCAAACAACCCCCATTTCCTCCCTATTTTCTATATGCAAAGAACCCCCTCCTCCACCATTGAGTTCTGTTGTAATACAAGCCGAGCATAGCCCACACACTTACTGATTGCTGCCATTACACCACTGGTTGCTGCCACCGTTCTCTTCACCTCTCTTTGGTGTGTTTTCAAGTGGGTTGAGAAGGTGAAGTCCTAAACCCCCTTAATTTGATTTTGATTGTTTTAAGATTAAATTTTTTGTAGTAAATGATGTATTTAGCTTGGATAAGTACTAAGATGTAATTTCTTGGGATTTTTTTTTTTTGTTTGGATTAAATTGAATGTTTGGATCTTGAGGTGAATATAGTGGTTATTTGTGAGTTAGATGAATTTTAGCTTGTTTATGTTGATTTAATGATTTTTAGAGTAATTCTAATGAATACTTGAACGAGATTAATGGGATACATGATTGTTGGATAAATATGTGTTATTGCCATGAATATTGATTTGGAGTTTGGATGCTTGAATGGGAACGCAAACTTGATTGTGTTGATTTAATGGTCTTTGAGTGAATTTCAATAATAGTTGAATGATAATAATGGGATATAAATAGGTATGATGTTGGGTATAGGTGAGTGAATAGCCATAGCTATGGGGGAAGGGAGGGTGAGCTTCTGAGTGGTAATAAAAGAGGTTAGGAGGGAGAGCAATTCATTTAGGAAATTAATAGATTGACTAAGTTATTATGAAGTTAGGGGTTGTTTAAAAATAATGAGAGGGTAAGTATTGTGGGTAATAAGGGTGGAAAGAATGAAGCGAATTTTGGGTATGTTGGGATAATTCAAAGGGATCTTTTCTAGTGTCATTTTAAAACTACTTTAAGGATTTAGATAAGTAAAGACATAACTTTAATGTAAATCGTGGTTAATTAAAGCATTCACGAGTTTAAGTTTTGTATTTGAATCGGGGGATCAACCAAGTGATTATAGAGGGATTAAGACATTACACGCACTTGGGGCTAGCGAGAAAGAATGAGACAAGGACCCCTCAATTTGGGCCAAAACTAAGCTCATAGCATCTCTAAACCGAGGCATAACAGTGATAATGCCTCCAGTCAAAAGACTTCCACTACAACCATAAGTAAATAAGTGATTAAGTTAGAATAATCAGACATTAGGGATTGGGGGTGTTATATGTAGTCACCTTCATAGTCAATCAAATCAGCACAATGACAACCCATCTTCATCTCCGCCATATCTACTAAGGATAACATCCTAGTAAAGAACATAGAGCGTGGCGAATCCATCATAAAGGGGGCCATTGATGGAGACTTTGGGGTGACAGCCAAATGCCAAATAAATCAGAAAGGCCATTCCATCAAGATTCAACATCGGGTGGCCATGATTTTAGGAGGACCACAGAGCACCTATTAGGTGGAAGTTAGCCTTCAAATCACCACTGTCACAACAAAGTGTGACGACTAATAAGCAAAACTAGCTATCATAATGTGGTTTCATCATTTGTAGCTCTTAGAAGGCGCTACAAACTTCTTGACCAAAACTTCTGCTGCATTTGATTATCGTTTGTCTGCGAAAGCATCACAGGAAAACGAGTAGGTTCCTGGGATCCAGGCGATAGCTCTGGAAAATATTTGTGGAACCAGAGCTGCAAAAAATAGACAACAATGATGGCAGTTTCAAAATAAAAAGTGGAGTAGAATAGTTATAGTATTATTATCTCAATTTCCTTCCATAAACCACCTAGAGGCCAACTAAAGTTCTTTCGCCTTGGGTCATATTAGCCTTCTGTACTCCATTCCGTATACTAGGAAAGGAGTGGTGTAAGCAGCCCTTCCCCAATTCAAATGCCTCACTCTATCTAAATCAAGTAGGTTAACCAAATAATGAAATTAACATTGGTTACCTAGTATGGCAAAAATAGTGGTGCAAAGCAGGAGGGCTAACCTGATACGAAATTGCTGGTCAAACTTACATGCTACACAACAGCATCATCATATATTAATGTAAAAAGAGCAGTGTAGACAAAGCTACCCCCATGGGGTGTGTTCCCTATGACATGGCCGAAAAGTTCAAAAAGGCAAGCTCAATCGCAATGAAAATCTTCTTAATACATGAAAGGGTCACCCAAAAATCTAAGGTTTGTTCACATAACAAAATCAAAAGGGGTGATAGTGATCTTTCTAAAAGGTAAATGGATGATGTAAGTACTATTCTAAAATCTGTCAGCAGGTTCGCAAGTGACATGGCGATTAGTCAGTTGGGGTTGGATTTCCCTAGACTAGTTCGGACTTGGATTTCCCTACACTTAAACTCAGTGATGAACTTTTTAGAGGCACATCCACCTCTGATAAGATCATCCTAAAAAGCGGAAGAGATATAAGTGACATCATTTGATAACGAAACAAAGAAGAAGAACACCATCCCTAGCCTAAACATGCCCCCATTATATTTCATTAGAGAAACCTTGTGCAAGCCTTTCTTGATGGGATAGGCAAGGGGAATGAGTTCTTCTCAAATGCACACTAAAAAGCACATAAAAGTACTCAAAGCAAGAGAAAGTTAAGGGAGAATGGAAGGGGGAGAAGAAGTACAATTCAAGGGTCAATTGAGCACTCCATAAGCAAAGTGATTTATAAGCAAAGGGCAGAGGAAAAAGCCAAAGGTGAACCTGATGCGTTCCCCACGATTCAGATGGGCATATTCCTTCATAATGAGCTAATTGCAAGCAAACGAGAAAGGTGCAAACAAAAGTGATGCCAAGAATGAGGACCCAGTTGGGATCACCATGTACCTACAATCATTAAAAGAACACAAGCATGCAAAACAAAGAAGGAAAAGCACAAGTAAGTAAAGTTGTCAATAAAACCCGACCAAGTTCCCACCACCATGTGCTCATGTTTCTCTTGCAAAATACAAAGGAAGAAAAAGCCTAAGTGAAGGGGTCCAAGGGAGAATTTGCACCCATAAGCATTCATAAAATACATATAATTTTAAGAAGAAAAGAATGAAATACTTATGAAAGTGTCTCAAAGTATTCATCAATTTCCAAGTTAATGATTCTCAGCACAATGGGGTATTCATCATAAATATGGTTAACCGGTAAAAAGATCTGTTGCTCAATCGATAAGGAAGCATGCCAATCCAGTGAAAGGATAAATTCACAAGTTTGCTTGACCAGAAAAAAGGACCACTGCTCAAGCAATAAGGAAACCCACTAATCCGATGAAAGGATAAATTCTCAAGTTTACTTAACTAGCCAAAGGTCTACTACTCCAATGATAAGGAAACCCACTAATCTGGCGAAAGGATAAATTCATAAATTTTCTTAACTATCAAAAAGGTCCAATGCTCCAGCGATAAGGAAATGCACAAATTCGGCAAAACGATAAATTCACAAGTTTGCTTAAGCGAAGAAAAGGTCCGCTACTCCAGTGATAAGGAAACCTTATAATCCGGCGAAAGGATGAAATTCACCAGTTTGTTTGGTTGAAAAGAGGTCCGCTGCCCTCGCGATAGAGAAATCCACTAATGCGCACGAAAGGATAAAATTCATCGATCACTGTCGCAGCAAAGGTAGTTAAGTGCCAAGTCTTAGGACCAGCAGTAGCCCATCATGAATTCTACATCATCACATCCAGAGGCAACTATAAGAAGCAACTATTACAGTAAATGTATTAAGATTGAGATAAATAAATTGGCAGCCAATCTCCACATGTTTTAAATAAGTACCTAAAATATAAAAAAATTATTCACTTCTTAAGGGCCTAATACATATGAGTAAACTTACATGATTATGCTTCAACAACACATCGAATTTAATATACAACAGAAATCAAATTAATTTGTATAATTGAAATCATAAACAAAGATACATAACTTTGTTGATACATAAAATAAATAAGATAGAGGTTAAAGAGTATAGTTAGATTTCACTCACAACAAATTCATAGTAAGAAAGGAAATGCCTTCACTGCGCCTATTGGTTTTTTTTTTAAAATATATATAAGAAGTCCTTTTCCCCAATTATGGAAATCTATTGAATATTTACAATACAATCAGAGTTCGTCCCTCAAAGTAACTACATGCGTAATGCTGAGCATGATAATTGAAGGATATATGTAAAAAATATTACATAATAGAGCAATTGAGTTGCCATATTGTGATACAATAGGCCAAAAGATTCTAGGAGCAATGGAGTTCAAGCATATTGTCTTTTGTTTAGCACAACTCTTTCCACTTACAACATCATGCAGATCGTGCTTTAATATAGCAAATTTTTTGTGTGATGATGGTAGGCAGATTAACGGCTATCAGTTAAACCAAATAATGATCATTGAACACCTATATCATTTTGTTAGAAATGTATACTTTGCGAGGTCATCCCAATTCATGTTTTTCTTTAGTGAAAATTGCTTTACTAGTGACTCTATTTGATACCATGTTTCTTTCTTTATTTTCATTATTTGAGCTATAATGAGTACACCATAATTTATTATATGATAACTACTCTTTCATATTTATATATGCATACGATACATGATGTACAAATAAACAAAAATACATTAACACTTAAAAATGAAATGACCAAGTTATACATTAGTTATAACAAAGATAATCAGAATATATACAATGTAAAATATATAGACATATAATTAGTAATTATTATGCTTCATATGATTAAAAGATTGTTTCTCTACACTCTACCAATATTACACATCTAGACAAATTCCCTTCATTATATCAAATCTCTCCACTTTAAATAATTGTTAATAATGATTATTTTTGTTTGGCAATCCACATGTCATTTTTAAGAATGAAAAAGCCATGAAAGACTTTGGCCCACTTAAGTGCCCCCCCTCAACAAGTGAAATCGATAAATTTCTATGCGCATTCATAATGTGCGAGTCATATTTTCACAAGTAGCTAGTTATATTTACATACAAAACCAAAAAATCAACAAAAGGCCTTCATAATATCAAAATTTGTGACACTCCTAAGATTCCTTCACAGACATATACTTTTAGATTACAAACCGTATTTTCCCTTCTAAGGTGGGAAAAACCATTAATAGATACTCTCTATATGTGATTAAGTCCGCTTCACTAAACAACAAAATGATGAAATTCTAATTAATAATGCACATAATTTTTTTGAAATAGTGATGGAAACTTTACCCAAAAGTGCTGAGAATACTGTGAATAGGCTTCGAGCTAGACTGGCTTGACAAAACACAAGATGGAGGCTATTTAGCCGATTTAAGCTAGATTAGACACAATCGTTGTTTATTGCAGAATGCAAGCACCATCGGTCACAATCCAGAGAAATGCAATTATCAACTGCACATGGCACTCCACCTGCAAGATGGTTCTTAAATTGTTGGAATTTCACCGGGACTTTGGTTTCTTGTGGCCACTGTCGAGGGAACATGAGGTTGATAAGATAGTCATAACAGGTAGTGCGTCCCAACCTCGATTCATGATAAGTTGTCAAAGTGGATGCATTATGTTACAGACATTGCCCCCGCCTCATCTGCTAAACACATTGTTGAATCAACCCAATTTCCTTTATAATATAAGAATTTGTATAACTCTATATTGTCATTCACATCAATGGGTGCAGCTATTGATCACTTTGTAATGGATGAACGTGGTCCTTACTCCTTCAGAATAAGTGGCACAAATTACCATCGAATTGGTTCACTACTCCCCACACAAGGATAGCGACCCAAATTTGCTCAACTATACATCTATGACACACATGATGAAGTTTGAAATCGGTGCAGGCTTTGAATAGTCAACAAAGTGTACGTAGAGTTGATGAGGAAACATTATTAGCCTTACAACATATGCTGATGCTACGAACCCTTGATGTTTTTCGCAATGAACGTGATGCCCTCCAGGCTGATAATGTGATTAGTTTAAGTATTCACATTATTAAAGCAAATCTAGGAAGGCAGTACACATTGCCCACTGTGGACAAAGTTATAGCTTTCATAGTCAAGGGTGACAATGGTAGTGAAGAGCATCGAGATATTATTCTTTACAAAATAGGTGGAAATTTACAGTGAGTATTTGTAGATCCCAACCACCATATATGCCTCTTTAATACCCCTTCCTATTTCTGCATGGAACAGATGGCTGACAACTTACATTCCACATATGAGGGGATGAATCACTAATCTAGTAATGGTGACATCTAGAGAATTTTATGCATTCCTGATACACTACAGGCCTGATGAAGGGAGCATTCCACTTCGATGTGACATATTGTTCCTTCAATTTATTGTTGATTGTTATGCTACGATTGAGGCTTGGAAGTTATTATATATGAAAAAAAACCTAAGTACACTGCGAGCATAATTATATAATGGTTTGCGGATGCTATTACTACTGGTAAAAATGATGCTCATGTAGTCAGAGAACTAATATTATCTGCATCATTCACAGGAGGGTCACTTTATATGAGATAACACTTTCTAAATGCAGTGGCTATCTGCAATTAAATGGACTTTCCACACATATCTTATGACATTCACTTGCAATCCTAATTTGCCAGAAACATAGGAACCTTTGGCACAACAACCAGGCCAATATGCAAATTACCAATTCGACATTATTACTCAATATTTTGATTAAGGCAAACAGAGCTAAAATGAGACTTCATAGAGCGAAATCTTTTTGGCAAAGTCATTGTAAGTATTGTTGCCCTCTAACTATGTCATTTGTGCAGCAAATCATCAGAGCTCAATCTTACTTTATTCATGTTTACTTATTATAATCCCCATAACATTTACTCCTCTATTCCATCTATGGGTATACATGTGTAAACATAAATTTCAAGTCTAAAATGAATTAGATAGGAATTCGTATACAAGATTGAATCTTTGCATTAATTTGAATGCGTGGGTACAATCTCTATTGAATACAATGTGTATGATCCTTTGATTCGATTTCCTTGTTGGGTTTGAATGAACTTGGGCTTGAGAGAGGGCTTGAAGGCTTGATCTCAATCAAGGCAAGCCTTCGATCTTCAAGGGAGGACGGTACGTACTCGTCGCGCTTGATGTGCTTGTCGTCTTCCTTGAAAGAGAGAGTATTTGAGTGTTGGATAGATTTTAAATTTTTTATAACCTCTCCAACCTTGGATGGATTTCTTCAAGTTTTCCAACCTCCTCATTAAGGGGGGTAGGGTCCTATTTATAGGAAAGCTTCCTCCTCCCCCTTAAAAGTCAAGATGAGCCTTGATTTAGGTTTTGGGCCATTCAATTAGATCTCATCCTGGATTGCTTTGACCTAAGAGTCACTTGCTTTGACTTTCAATTTGACTTTGATTTGGGAGTCTCTCAGGCTTGGGTCCGGCATTGACTTAGAAGTTGCCTCAAACTTTGACCGGATGTTGACTTGATACTCGTTTGATGTTTGACTTGAAGGTCGATTTAGGCATTGACCTTTGACTTGGTAGTCGACTTAGGCTTTGATCTTTGACTTTGACTTTGACCTGATTTCGACCGCGCCTTGACTTAGAAGTCAGACTTGGGGTCGTGGCTTAACTTGACTTGGAAGTCATTTTTGTGGCCTTGATTTGGGCCTGCCGTGAGAGTCACGTGGGCTTTTGACCGAGCCTTGACTTGGAAGTTATTGGGCCTTTAGGTCGTGACTCGACTTGGTAGTCATTTGGGCTTCGACTTGAGAATCTTTTGGGCCTGATTAAATTAATTAAAAGGATTCTCCCAGTTAATTAATTTAATTTTATTTTGGTACAACACGTATGATTTTTAAGTGCCTACAAATTGCCCCCTTGAGACAAGATCACGTACGAGACTGTTGTTGTATAGGCGTGACCGAAGTCTCGATCTTTTGTCTTTTGTAATGCATCATTTATTCACAATAAATGCCTTCAACATGCTTTGGTTTATTTTGAAAGTTTGAATGAATGATAATTTTTTTATCTAAGAGTTGGGAGAAAAAGAGTTGGATTATATAGAGGTAAAGGGGACCTAGAACATGGTCCAATTGCTGCAGGCGCAGCCCTGGTGGCCCGACAACAAGCCTTGTCCTCATTCTCTTTCACTCTTCTTTGCAAGCTCAGCTTGGTTCTCATTTTGTTGGACCCATTTTGCTTGTTGCTTGCTTTGTTACTTGCATGGGCTAGCCCGGAGTTTAACAAGCTTGAGGCTCGGCTTTTACCCCTTTTCCCTTTTTTTTTTTTGGCACACGGGATGGGCTTGCTTTAGCGTCCTCGTTTTTTTCTTTCATTTTTATTTTTTCTCTCCGACCAGCCCAGCTCGGTTTTATTTCACTTAAGAGACACGCGAGGGGCACGTGACCCCGTCCGACTTCTTTGTTCCTTCTCTCTTTTTTTTCACTTGGGTCGACCTAGCTTTATCTCTTCCCTTTTTTTAGACCCAACCCAGCTGGTTTTATTTATTTGACTGGCACATGCAGGTCACATGATGGCCAGCCCTTTCTTCCTCTTCTCTTTTCTCAGCTGTAACCCAGGACGCCCCCAGAACCTGAGCTCTATCGTGCTGTTGCTGCTCTCTACTGATTTTCTATGGAGGCTTCCCGCAAAGGTTTAATCTTTGCATGCCATTTTTGATCCCTGCAGCCAAGTGAGGTATGAAATTTCTCAACCTTTTTCTCCTCTTTCTTTTTGTTGTGTTTTTTTTTTTAAATTTTTGCTAGTTTAAACAAACTTCATGTTCCCTTGTTCTTTTCCATGAAAGATCAAGCCCCCCTTTTTTAATTTTGCTATTAAAGCCCTCCTTTTTTTTGGCTGACCCAGAATTTAGGCTTGGAAGACTTCGGCTTCGGATTTTGAGTTGGTTTCCAGTGACTTTTTTTTTTTTTTTTGAGGTTTTGGGAGATGCTTCTGTAATAAGTGCCAGGTAGCAGAAGTTGTTTGGGATTAAGAAGAGGATGATAGGTATCCTCAAATACCTTAGATTTGTATGGTAATGACTTGTCTCAGTCTGCCGCCATTAATGGTGAATACCAAAGCTTTCTCTCTCTCTAAAACTCTTCTTGGGTTCTCTGGATATGCATATGTATTGTAAAGAGGATGTTTCCCCCTTATTTTTGCTTAACCTGCTCTGATTTCTAACTTTTCATGCTTTAATCAATAGAAAGTTGTTTCTTTTATTGATTTAGAGCTCCTTTCCTTATGTACAAGGATGAAATGCAGCTCTGACACTCTTTGTTCAATGCTTCGGCTAGCTCATGCCCAACACATACCTACGTTTGATTTTTTTTTTTTTGGTAGGAAGCTTGTACCAATAAGCCATGAGCTGAAACTAATATTTCATGCTATGATTATCAAAGGCTACATTCCTTTGATTTTTTTGAATCTATATGGTGCCTTTGTGAGCTGCCCTTTTTTTTCGAGCAATTGTTGGCAATAAAGGTAATGACTTTGATCCAAATAAACACAAAGGAGCCAACTTTATTATGTTGGAAGTTCTTCTAATGCACTGCTGATGCTCTTATTGACAATCCATGTTAAAAGGTTGCCTTTTTTCGTCGCTTGTGCAGGTTGACAAGTCGCTTGAAGAATCACTTGCGAAATGGTTTGCCGCTAAGTCTTTTGGGGCCTAGAACAGAAACTCACACGTTTAAAAATGGTAAGAGGATTGAAGAACCACTTGCAAATGTGATTTCACAGTTAGGCCTTTTGGGGCCTAAAATGGGATCGTACACACCAAAAGTGGTGTGAAAATTTGTAGAACCACTTTCGACATGGATTGTCGCTAGGTATTTTGTGCCCTAGAATGGAAACCTACATGCCTGAAAGTGGTATGAAGACCTGAAAAACCACTTGCAAAATGGTTTGCCGCTAGGTATTTTGAGACCTAGAATAGAAACCTACACGCCTGAAAGTAGTATGAAAACTTGAAGTACCACTTGCGAAATGGTTTACCGCAGGGTATTTTGAGGGCTAGAATAGAAACATACACGCCTGAAGGTGGTATGAAGACTTGAAGAACCACTTGCGAAATGATTTGCCGCTAGGTATTTTGAGACCTAGAACAGAAACCTACACGCCTGAAAGTAGCATGAAGACTTGAAGAACCACTTGCGAAATGGTTTACCGCTAGGTTTTTTAAGGCCTAAAATGAAAACCTATACGCCTGAAAGTGGTATGAAGACTGGAAGAACCACTTGCGAAATGGTTTGGCGCTAGGCCTTTTGGGGCCTAGGATGAAAACCTACATGCCTAAAAGTGGTACGAGGACTTGAAGAAACACTTGCGAACGTGATCTACCATTAGGCAATTTATGGCCTAAAACGGGACCGTACGGGCCAAAAAAGGGTATGGAGACTGGAAGAAACACTTGTGAATGCGGTCTATCGTTAAGCAATTTGTGGCAAAAAACGGAACCGTACACGTCAAAAAAGTGGTATGAAGACTTGAAGAACCACTTGCAAACTCGATTTCACCGTTAGGCCTTTTTTGGGCCTAAAACAGGATCGTACACGGCAAAAATGGTACAAGTCAGGAGGAGCAGCTTGGTGGCAGAAAGGTGATGTCTTTGATTGCTTTTCTTTCATGCCCCCTTCTTTTTCTCGCTCTTTTTTGTGCGTGTGTGTGTGTGTGTGTTGTGTTTGACTGCATTTGGGGATTTAGTGGCCAAGCTGCCTATGTACTTATGGGCACTTACAATTCCTAATAAGATCAAGTCATCATGTAGTTCAACAAAGCATTCTTTTTTTATTTGTTTTGCCGTTTACAGTTTATACTCTTATGAGCCAGGAGTAGTACAATGATTTTAGTTTGAGTGAACAGTTTAGGCTCTTGTTCGCGAGTCTTCTTTTTTGAATGTGCGAACAGTTTAGTCTCTTATCCGGGAGTCTTCTCTTTGTAATGCATGAACAGTTTATTCTCTTATTCGGAAGTCTTCTTTTTTGAATGTGTGAATAGTTTAATCTCTTGCTTGAGAGTCTTCTTTTTTCAAATGCGTGAACAGTTTATTCTCTTGTTCGGGAGTCTTCTTTTTTGAATGTGTGAATAGTTTATTCTCTTGTTCTGGAGTCTTCTTTTTGTGTGAACAGTTTATTCTCTTGTTCGGGAGTCTTCTTTTTTGAATGCGTGAACAGTTTAAGCTCTTGCTCGGGAGCCTTCTTTTTTGAATGCGTGAACAGTTCAGTCTCTTATCCAGGAGCGTTCTTTTTTGGATGCATGAACAGTTTAGGCTCTTGTTCGGGAGTCTTCTTTTTGGAATCATGAACAGTTTAGTCTCTTGTTCGGGAGTCTTCTTTTTTGAATGCGTGACTAGTTTATTCTCCTGCTCAGGAGTCTTCTTTTTTGAATGCGTGAACAATTTAGTCTTTTACTCGAGAGTCTTCTTTTTTGAATGTGTGAACAGTTTATTCTCTTGTTCGGGAGTCTTCTTTTTTGAATGTGTGAATAGTTTAAGCTCTTACTCGGGACTCTTCTTTTTTGAATGCATGAACAGTTTAGTCTCTTGTTCACAAGCCTTCTTTTTTGAATGTGTGCACAATTTAGGCCCTTGTTCAGGAGTCTTCTTTAGTTTGATGTGAACTTTATGTGTGTCTTTTCTCTTTGTTTTTTTTGGTGAACAGTTTAAGCTCTTATTTAGGGGCACGCCCAACATTTCCTCAAGGGAAATAGTGCTTCAAGAACTTGCCATTTATCCATCTGACCCGAACCTCTTGTCCATCTACTGTCTTGTAGGCACCATTTGAGTATACCTCACAGACAACGTGAGGTCCTTTCCATTTCGGAGCGAATTTGCTTCCTGTCTTGTGGGTCATGATGATTGGCCTTTTTAGTGCAAACACCTAATCCCCAACTTGGAAAAAATGCGGTTGCACTTTTTTGTTGAACGGTCGAGCTAGGAGAGCCTGATAGCATTCTAATTTCTGCTGGGCTTGGAGCCTTTTCTCATTAAGGGCCTCCAATTCTGCTAAGCGAAGTTGGTGTTTTTTATCCTGACTCAAACCCTCTTGTATAGCAATGTGCAATGACAGGATTTGAATTTCCAGTGGCAGGATGGCTTATACTCCGTACACTAGAGCGTAGGGGGTTGACTGTGTTGGCGCCCTGTATGTGGTTCGGTATGCTCAAAGAGCCTCCCCTAGCCTCTCATGCCAATCTCTTATGGCAGAGATACTTCATTCTTCTTTTGTCTCATCATTGTCATATTCGGAACATGAGGTTGTATAGAAGGCCACACAATCAAAGAAACTTTTTGGAAAGCATTCTCCTAAGGCCTTTGGCGCCTCAGTGAGATTTACTTCAAAATCTGACTCATCAACCTCTTGCACTGTGACGTGACTAGCTTCTGCAGTTTCATCCAAATCTAAAATGATTCTTCCTTCCCTAGCCAGTCGCATGATGCGCTCCTTGAGTATAATGTACTTTCAAGAGGGTGACTAACGATTCTATGGGACCGATAGTATTTGGGGTCGACGGTCCTCCCAGCTTCCTCTAGACGCTTTGGCTCAAGTAATTTGATAACACCCTTCTCGAGCAAGTCATCTAGCATGCTTGACAAATCTGAGTCAGGAAATGGATACTTCTTTTCCTAAGGCTCTTTTAGTGTGGGATGCTTCTTTGTCGCAACCTTGAACGACAAGCTCTCCTTGCCCTCTAGTTTTGGCTTTCCCGTAATGCGAAGTGGCTGACTTATAGAGGTGAACATTGCTTCTTTGGTCGTGTTCTTAGAAACGTTAACATTCTTCTCGAATTCAACTTTGTCCTTCATTGATTCAGTAGAATAGAGCCGCGATGAGTAGCTATAGTCACCTCCAAGTCATGCGTCTTGGTCGCCAATTCTTAAAAAGTCCTAGGTTTGCTCATTTGTAGGATGTACAGCAAGTCCTAGTGCATGCCTTGGGTATACATTTCGACGGCAGAAACTTCAGACAGTCGATCCTTGCACTCGAGGCTAAGTACGGTCCAGCGGTTGATGTAGTCAAGAAGTGGCTCATCTTCTCACTGTTTTATGCTTGTCAGCTCAGTCATGCTGATAGTGTGCTGAGTGCTGTAGAACCTATTGAGGAACTCTTGTGCCATTTGTTCCCAGCTTTTAATGGACTCAGGCTCTAAGTTGTTATACTGTTCAAAGGCAATACCTTTCATTGTCTTGATGAACTACTTCACCATGATGTCGCCCGGTAGTCTCAACATTATTATATATCTCAATGAAATGTACGACATGCTGTTTTTGGTTACCTTTCCCAGCAAATTGTTGGAACTAGGGGGGTTCATAACTATGGGGCATGCGAAGAGCATCAACCCTCTTGGTGTAAGGCTTGGTGTATAGGTGAGTTCTGCGTGAACCTTCACCTAGCTGCACCTTAACAGCGTTCACTATCAAGTCTTGGATTTACTCAATAAGTGATTGATCCAGACGACTCGACATTCTTAGGCGTAATGACTTTCTTTGGTTGTTTCTCATTATCAAAAGCCTCAGTATGGACTGACTCTTTCTCAGAGTCCTCACTCTCTAAATCCTCTGAAAAAGATTGAGCTGACTGTTTTTCTAACTTCTTGGTCAGTTCAACAATCTTTTCTTCTTGAAGCTTGATGCGTGCTTCCTTTTCTTCGCTCTCCGTGGTGAGTTTTCTAGGATGGCCTTCATGTTAGCCATCTCCTCTTCCAGAGTGATTCAACCTGTCATCATGACTGGCATGACAATAGTTTTGGAGGACTCAACTTTAGTTTCTGACATGCGCGCCTCCTTTAGTGAGGGCGAAGAAGAGTGACTGCTGTAATAGTCTTCAACCTCACAGGTTGGAGATTGAAGCTGAAGGTTTTGAATTTCATCCATCTGAGAGGGCACCTTTTGCTGCGTCTTCAGGCCTTGGAGTTTGGATGGGGGCGACATTATTTGCCTAGCGGTGATTGGCTCAGTAGCTTTCGCCATGCTCTTGGTCTCCATTGTGTGAGCCCGCCTGCTAGAAGTGTCGCTCGCTTCATAGGGTCTTCACGAGAGAGATCCTATGCCCTTCTTCTTCAAAGCTTGCGCAGCAGTGTTCTTGGGTTTTAGGCTTTCAATCAGGCCTTATCCTGGATTGCTTTGACTTATGAGTCATTTGCTTTGACTTTGACTTGGGAGTCTCTCGGGCTTGGGTCAGGCATTGACTTAGAAGTCACCTCGAACTTTGACCAGATGTTGACTTGAGAGTCGTTTGATGTTTGACTTGGGGGTCGATTTAGGTGTTGACCTTTGACTTGGGGGTCGATTTAGGCTTTGACCTTTGACTTTGACTTTGACTTGGTTTCCACCGCACCTTAACTTGGAAGTCGGACTTGGGGTCGTGGCTTGACTTGACTTGGAAGTCATCTTTTTGGCCTTGATTTGGGCCTGGCTTGAGAGTCATGTGGTCTTTTGACCAAGCCTTGACTTGGAAGTTGTTCGAGCTTTAGTTCATGGCCTGACTTGGTAGTCATTTGGGCTTCGACTTGCGAATCTTTTAAGCATGATTAAATTAATATAAAGGGTTGACCCAGTTAATTAATTTAATTTTATTTTGGTACGACACGTATAATATTTTAATGCCTACAACATGTTATTGAATTCCAGCAATGGGGATTACCACATACGCATATCCTTTTAACCCTTGCAAGTGAGTGACAAGCCCACATATACGGAAGATATGATTGTATTATACAGGTATAGATTCTTGATGAAAATAGTGACCATTTTGCTTTCATAGCTGTTACAAGACATATGATACGTGGTCTATGTGGCACTAATGTCCATTATGCTTCCTGCATGGATGATAACACTTGCATAAAACATTGCCTTAAGAGTTTTTTTATGGACGAGACCATTACAGAAGGAAATGATTTTACCAAATATAGACGCCGGGATAATGTCAGAAGTGTAACTATCCATGGTAAGAGAATGGACAAAGATAGGTAATACCATATGATTGTGATCTCTATGTCAAATATGATACACATATTAATGTTGCGTGGTGTGCACAAAAGAACGTCATTAAGTACCTTTACAAGTACATGCATAGGGGAGCTAATGGAGCAACCATAGTCGTGGAAGATAATGTCGAGAATCTTGCACATGGAATTTGTTCTCTTCATCATGATGACGTCAATGATATTAAACAATACTTGGATCGTCGTTATGTGTCACAGTAGATGCTGTTTGGAGAATATTTTAATTCGAGATCATGCAATGTTATCCATCCATTGAGTTATTATGATAATCCTTGTTGGGGCAACAATATGTTGTATACAATGATCATGATCAACTCCACAAGGTTATGGAAGAAGGAGCATAGAGGATTACAATGCTTATAGGATGGTTCATAGAGAATATTGAAGATACCATGACAAGATGTTAAAATTGTGTAACATCCCCAACTGAGAATGCTTATAGGCTGGTTCATTGCGAATATGGAGGATACTGAAGTAAGATGTTACAGTTATGCAACATTCCCAACTCACTATGTCTGGAATAATGAAAAAGGAAATAGAGTAAAAGAAAACAAAATGTATGCATTGGCTGACTGCAATATGCTCACCCAAACAGGGGTGGAAGATACTATCCACGAATGTTGTAAAATATTATTCAAAGAGCTACATCATATGAGCATTTAAGAACCATTTATGGAATCTTATATTTAGCTTTTAAGAAAGCTTGCTGGGCACGAGGGCTTGATGCTAATAAGTGGCATATGGCACTAGCAAAAGCATCACTATGGGCAATAGGGATTGAACTTTGGAGTATATTATGTTCAATGCTTATGTTCTCATAAGTGTCAGACCCCCTCCAGTTGTGGGAACAACATTGAGAAGACCTTACTGATGATTTACAAAGACAAATGCAAAGAGATCTAAGAGACTATGGTTTAGATATTGGTTTGGAATAACAATAGGACCTTGGATTTTATGAAATTGAGATGATTTTAAATAAGAATGGTAGATCATTGAGGGACTACCCTCCTATTCCTTTGCCTTCACCTAGTCTGATGTAACAACTTGGTAATGAACGTGTCAGAGAACAAGAGAGACAGAACCTTGGCATGTTGCTATAAACATTGAAGTCGGATCAAATTTGAGTTTTCTAATTAGTTATTCACTCAGATGAACATGGAGAAGGAGGTTGCTTCTTTGTTTATGGTAGTGGGAGAATTGGAAAAACATATCTTTAAAAACTGTCGAAACCCATTTTAGGGCAAAGGTCTTGATAGTGCTATTTGTGGCATCATCTGGAATATCTGCATTATTATTCCCTTTTGGGAAAACAACTCATTCGATGTTTATGACACAAATTGATGTAGGTGAGACATTACATGCTCAATTTCCAAACAGTTTGAATTAACATAACAAATTCAGGTGATTTCACGTATCATATGGGACGAGGCTCCCATGACACATCACTACACGGTAGAAGCAGTTAAGTGCTCTTTATGAGATCTTTGCAATCAGAACCAAATATTTGGGAGAGAAATGTTCATTTTTGTATGTGATTTTTGGCAAGTACTTCCTGTTGTTACAAAAGGAAATAGAGTAGAACTCGGTACTCGATCAAAATTTAAAGGATTTTGGCAAATCATGTGTCGAAGAGTTTATTTTTCTATTTTGAAGAATATTTATAGTGTTCTAAATTAATCCTAAAAGGATTGCTCAGGAAATATAATGCCTTTGAACGTTTCGTATTTGTAAATTATATGATTATACGCTGTGGTTGATCTTAACCATGACATTTTAAGTTTGGAAAGGAAAGAAGTCCTACTTGAGGATATTCGTAGAAAATTATTCCCTTCAACCTGTTTTTCTATTTCTTACACCACAAGGTGAAAGAAAAAAGCTCTTTTTCTGAACTGAAAATATTTTACTCCTGATTTGGATTCTAGTGCTAAGAATGTTTGCACTAATCCTATTGGGGTTTAAGCCCTTTTACCTAGTTTTAGGTTATCATGTCATTCTAATTGAGTCGCACAATCTCTCAAATCATCGAGGCAAAGTTACAAAGATGACCTTGCCCCTTGTCTATCAAGAGGATGCCTAACTTCTTGTTTCCTATGTATGCTATCAATATTTAACTAAAAATCATGTTCTTGAATATATTTTTCTCTTATTTATCTAGAACCATTGTTTACTATCACATTTGGCGCAATCTTTTTATTCTTGTTTTTATCTTGCTTTGGATATGTAGTGGTCAAAGTCAGGTTTTACATTGAAAACGCTGGATTATGGAACTTCTTTTTTTTTCTCCTAGGAAAAATGGAACTTGCAAATTATTCCCAACGTATGTGTAATGAACTTTTGGTCCAAGGTTTTCCATCAAAGCATTATTTCCACTTTAAACTTATCTCTTATCCTTTTTATGTCAAACTTATCCATTTATTGGTTATTAAAGGGACGTTTTGTTAGCAGTTCTTATTTTCCTTTCTACTAAAAGTACGGTGTTCCTATGAATTGTAGGTTCCT
Source organism: Carnegiea gigantea (assembly GCA_029747015.1). Classification (NCBI taxonomy): domain Eukaryota; kingdom Viridiplantae; phylum Streptophyta; class Magnoliopsida; order Caryophyllales; family Cactaceae; genus Carnegiea; species Carnegiea gigantea. The sequence goes on from JAKOGI010000167.1 coordinate 350,871, forward strand.
GAAATGTGTACTTAGTTGAGTTTTTTTTTGAGGTTTACTACATTCTGGAGTTCATTCCTTTTCCCCAAATAGATTTTACATTGGTAATGCTAAATTGCTTTTACAATTTTGAGGCTGCGCTTATGAGTTTGCGTGACTCACTTTTCAAATGTTTTGTTTTTTAGGTGTAAGCTTCAGTGGGGATTTTGGCACGAAGTTTTAATGGTGAGATTTGCTCATACATGAGCCTCATTACTGGCCCTAGATGAATATGATTAGATTAGTAGTTAGGAGTCAATGCTATCTCGTTATGCTTGTCTTAAGATTATCAATCAGTTTAGTTTAATGTAGAATTTATTCAACACAACATGTGTTACAAGCTGAGTTTGTATCCTTGAGCTTGTGTCCTCCATGGTGAGGCACGGTGGTGACACCCGTAGGGACCACCGTTGACTTATATTTGGGTTATAAATTATTTAAAGTATTACTTAGAAATTCAAGGTGTTACAGTTTTTGTATCAGAGCTAGGTTCAGTACCTAGGCATGAATCCTAACTGTAATTCAACCCCAAGTGCACCACCTTGATACATAAGAAATAACATCCGTGTAGCAAGAGCAACTTATGGAAGAGAGCACAGGATGCGTACAAAAAAAATATATTGGGTTGCATGAACATGTACGTGAATGTTTTATGATTATAGTACATGTCAAAGGCACATCTTCATTAACCCTTAACAATGAGAGTTGCTCTATTCTATCTTGACATGGTTTGAATGTTAAAGACATTTGCAGTAAAGGGTATGAGGAGCTAGCAATATACGCGGAGAATGGAATGGGTTCCGAGTTTTATTTATTAAGGATTGCCATTATGCCTATTATGTTCATTGTTTAGCTCACCAATTGCAGTTAGCTCTAGTTCTTGCAGCAAAAGAAGTACCAGATATGCATACTTTCTTTCTAAACGTCAGGATGAATTACAAGTAGGCCAGATTGCTGAACTAGAACGTTTAATTAAAACTGGTGAGCTCGATGCTAAGATATGAGCTAATTAAATTCGTATATTACAATGTCCTAAAGATACTAGATGGAGTTCACATTTTATATCAGTATTAGTTTGATTAGACTCTATGGTCCCACTTGTTCAATCCTTACTGATATAGCTGAGGAGGGGTCTTTATTTTCTCAATGAGGGGACGCTTCACATGCTCTAAAACTCCTAATGTCATTTAAATTTGTATTTATCTTGCATATGATTAAGGAAATTATGAGAATCACTGGTACACTTGGTCAACCTTTCTAACAAAAGTCCCAAGACATTGTAAATGTCATGTGTTTAGTGAAGAGTACAAAGCAGTTGATTCAAAAGTTGAGAAGTGAAGGTGGCAAACTTTATTGGAAAGTGTGAAATTATTCTATGAACGCCATGACTTTTCAATTGTCAAGATAGATGTAATTTATTTTGATGTGCTTCGATCACTTTGTAAACATGGGAAGCAAAAGCACACTACAATAATGGAACACCACTTTCGAATTGAAATATTCACTGCTACTGTTGATCAACAATTACAGGACTAAATAGTAGATTTAGTGAGCAAACAATAGAGTTGTTGATTTCAAGTGGATCTTTAAGTCCTAAAGATGGCCACAGGTCATTCAAAGTTGATGATATATGTATTCTTGCTGGGAAATATTACCCAAAAGATTTTTCAGAGCAAGAAATGATCTTTTTAAAATATAAACTGCAACATTGTAAGCTTCATGTTCTAAAACATTAAATGTTATAGAACTTGAATATTATTGTCAATTTATGTCAAGGATTGGCAAGTACTGGAAAGTCAAAAAGGTATCTTGTATCCTCTAGTTGATCAACTACTTCGCTTAGTTATCTTCCGATTTCAACTGCAATTACAGGGAGAGCTTTTCGACCATGAAAATAATAAACATGAGTCTTTGTAGCACATGGAAGATGAATTTCTCAAAGATCATATGATTGTTGACATCGAGAAGGAATTGCTAGGACATTCAAGATTGATACAATAATTAAGCATTTTGAAAATATGAAAGAGAGAAAAGCGTGATTTAAATGACAAGGTATAAATTTTTCTTAATAATTTGCATATATTCTAATTTGAGGTTTTTGAATTATATTTTCTTTTTGTTGACATACATATTTTGCATTGGTTGTAGATTTATTTCTGTTTTCTGTACACATTTTGTAAACGACAATAATTTAATGCATAGGTTTTGAATTATCAGTAATGTATGCTTCTTTATTTTAAGTTTATTGTATGAATTAATTGAATTGAATTTTTAACATATATTAATAAGTTTGCTTTGTGTTTAATATAATTAATACAAAGTCTAATGTTAACTTGACCTCCTTATAAAAATTTTCTTCTTCCGCCCTTGATTGGAAGTGCATAATATGACATATAATTCAAATGAAACCTGCAGGAAGCCCATGCGACAAGTAAAATTTCATCTCAACATTCTTTCCTATCATTGATGGGCATATGTAGGCAATGACATAAATACAATAAGGTCTATTGCATAGCTCTCATTTTAAAGGGAATTTAGAATAAAAACTTGACCATGGTTGAGTTCTCATATAATAACATACTAACAACACAATATCAAATGAACACTCTATGAGGCCTTATATCATAGGGCTATTATAGAGTGTTTTTGGTGGCACTTGAGCTATAGGTATAGATATCCTAAAAGGCATGTCGCTAAAGGTTAAAATGGTTCAAGTTCAAAGGAAAGCTCCATATAGTTCACATATAGCTGTAGACTAAAAGAATCACCCCCTACAGGTTGCAGTAGGTGACCAATTATTCTAGGAGGTGCCAAATGCCAAGGGCATAGCATACTTGGGCAAGATAGCAAACTAGTAGCAAGTTATTTATGTCACCACCAAGTTATCAAATGTGCCGGCATGATTACTTATAAAATGTAACTCCTATTTGATTATCAAGATTCACAGCAAGTTCCAAATATCCTAGTTATGAAAATATGTTCGTGACCTATGACAAATGATCATTATGGTTTTTCTCTAGTTGTAGCAAGATCTCGCCTGGTAGGAATAGTGAATTTAGGTTTTAAATCATATCTAAAAGACCAAGCACAGAAAGGTTATTGTACTTATCAATTTGCTTTGGGCAAACCACAACGACATTAATGGCACTTCGGAGCCCAAGATCTATATGAGAGAGATATATTCTCTAATGTTCACTTCTAAGGTACATTTCAATTTCGAGGACGAAGCTCACTTAAAAGGGGGCAGGATTTAATACGCCTGGAATTTCTTGAAATTAGGAAAACAAAAATTTACCTTAATTTATTGAAAGGATAAAATTCCTGATTTCCTTAATTAAATATGTTGAAAGGATTCCTAACTTCTTAAGTTAAGCATGGAAATGTGCTCGTGTTCAAGCTCAATAGGTTAAATTTGAGGTTAGGGTTTGTGGATAGGAAGTAATGGATTAGCTTGGTTGTAAAGTTGTTTTGGTAAGATGTAGTATTTTGGGGCTGACTCAAATTCTAGCTTACATTAAAAAACAAAAGAGCGAGTTTCCCCTACCACTTGGCCTACTGTCCTTTAAAAAAAAAAAAACTATTACTCTCTCTCTCTCTTCCCCCTTGGAATAATAAAATAAATTAACCCTACCTCTTCTCTTTTGTGCTCAAAAACCCTAAGAAGAGAGAAAACCTTTTGCACTGTTCATGTTGAGGCTATAGCACATGGCTACCTCCACCTTCTATTTTCACAAATATTCTTCCCTCTTCACCTCTAGACGAATCAAGAACTTTTCCTTTGATCTACCAATGTTAGGTTACTTAAGAACTCAATTTCTCTTTCGCTTAGAAGAAATCTTATTCAAATAATTTCTGAAAAATTTTTCATCCTCTTTTTCATGCTCTAACACGTCAAAAGGTTAAGATAAAACTCAGTAGGGAAGTGATGAGACTGGCAACTTTGTTGTTGAGAAGAAGAACTAGCATTTGATTTAAAAGGTAATAAATTTCTGCGAATTTTTCAGGTTAAATTAAAGTGAAATTTTAGAGCTTCAAGCCATGGAAATCTTATTTTGTATTGTTTCTCTAATAAATAAAAATTTTCTGTTAGACTAATTTTATTTAACCATAATCAAGACCTAAAGTACCTACATGCTAGAATTCATCCAAAAAATTAAGTTGAGTTTTTGAAATAATTGGGAATAGTTAGGAGTGAATTTTGGCCATGTATTTTGGATATATTATAGCCCCTGATGTATAGTTAACCCTAAATTTTATATATTTTTATTTAGACTTGTGTGGAAAGAGATGAAGCCAGCATATTGAACCCACACAAAGTTGGCAAGAAATGGAAACCCTGAAGTTGTTCTTATTTTTATCCTATTTTGAGCTCTAATGTGACCATATACTGAGAAAAAGACTTTTCAGAAGACATCATAAGGTTTATAGATTTGGGTCTTTCAATCTAATCAGAGTCGTGTATGATTTATTATGGAATTTTTAAATTAAACTAACAACTTGGTTGCGATAATCCTAGAACCTAAAGATGAATATTGAAAGAAAATGAGGCATGCCCATATATAAACATAAAGTTTAATGGCCTGTAAAGAGTAGGAGAACCTGGGAGTGCCTTTAAGGGATCTAGGAGGTATTGTTTAACTACTTAGTGTAATTTTCTAATTGCAATTCATCCTTGCCTAGGTTAAGCTCGAGTCAGCGGTGGTCATGCGTAGCAGGTAGCATATATGCCGGAAATTTTGATAATGGTGCTTATAGCTATGAATGTAGTTTCCTAATTTGACCCATGATTTGGTTTCCTAATCTATACCATTTTATACTTTCAATGATTGCATTTCTTGTTGGGGCTAGATTCCAGTAGTTTAAATTAGTAAATCTATGTCAAAAAGTTTATCTGCTTATTTTGGAGCATTTTAATAAAGTTTCTAAATTAGTCTTGGCAGCATTTTCTTGGAAATATAAAGTCTTTGAACATTTAGTATGTGTGAATCATATGATTGTACTATGTGATAGCTCCCAAGTATGACATTTCAGGTTTGGAAAGGACAGAAGTCATGAATGAGAATATTCTTTGAAAATTATCTACTTCAACGTGTCTTTCTATCTCTTGAACGCCAAAGGTTAAAAAATGGGTTCTTTTCCTAACTTGAAAATATTATTGGGGTTTATACCGCATTATCCAATGTTGGGTTCCCCTGTCATCCTATTCAAGCTATGTGATCTCTTGTGTATGGCTAGCCACAATAGGCATCGTCGCAAAAGTTGACCTTAATTCCTATATAGCGGGTGGATGCCCGACTTCCTATTTCATGTGTATGCTACCAAACAGTTAGACCACAAATCATATTTGCAAATCAGTTTTCCCCGAATTTATTTAGAACCATTGTTCAGTATGGATTTTTTTTGTTTTGCTTTTGTCTTGCTCTGGGATAAGTGTATGTTGAGCAGGAGGTTTTACAATAAAAACACTGGTTCATTGAACAATTTCCTTTCTCCCTTGAAAAAAGAGTAAATCTTAAATTATTCCTAGTGTATGTGTAATGAAATGCATGCCCAAGGTTTTCTGTTAAGAAATAATTTCTGTTTTAAAATGATCTCTTCTCCATTTTCCTTTGAACTTATTCTCAACTTGTTATTGAAGGGACATTTAGTCGGTAGTCATATTTTCACTTTCTATTGTAAACACCATGTTTCCTACAATTTGTGGTTCCTAAAATATGTACTTAATTGTGGTTCCTACACATTCTTGACTTTATTCCTTTTCCCCAAATCGATTTTATGGTGGTGTTACTAAATTGCTTTTACAATTTTGGGGTTGCATTACTTACTTTACCCAGATCAATTTAGAAATATTTAGTTTTTCATGTGTGTCTTCTGCGAGGATTTTGGATACGAAGTTTTGGTGGTGGGATTTGCTCATGAGCAAGCATTATTGCTGACCTTGGAAGAATTATGATTAGATTGGCAACTGAGTTAATGTTGCGATGTTATGCTTGTGCTAAGATTATTAATAAGTTTTGTTTTAATTTAAGTTTGGATAGACATAATATGTGTTAAAAACCTAGTTTCCTAAGCCTTGTGTCATCCTTAGTAAGGCACAATGGTGGCACAGTGGTGCCCTCCTTGGAGACCACCCTTGACTCATATTTGGGTTGTAAATTGCCTAAAAACATTATTTTAAAATTCATGGTGTTACAAGTCTTCATCCTAAGCTAACACACTTAAAAGGAGGGAATGAATTATATATTCCTTTGGCACTATCCTCAAATCAAGGTAGGTTGGGAAGACCATAAACTGTAACACCCTAACTTGTAATCACCTGATTAGCCCTAATTATATGCACTTCAGTGGATAATATAATAGAAGAGGAATGTTAGGATGTTACTGCATCTGTGGAGGATAAGGTTTGGTTACTTCAGTTGGCATAAATATTATAAAGCCTTTTAGCTTACATGAGTGCTAAATGGTGCACAAACTATACATTCTCAAACTCACATGACAATCTAGCTACCCATGATGCTTATATTAAAATGTCTTATGACTTTATGAAATGTGATTGTGAGCATATCTAAACTCTATTGACTATTTCTTCACTTCTGGAGTCTTGTCTGGTAAGGAAATCACAAGTTATTCACCTAAAACACAAAAATACAAAATATTCGAATAGTGAGCTGAAGCTTCATATGTTTACCCCTATATTGTAGCTACAACTCTTAATCACCTGATTAGCCATAATTATACACATTTTAGTGGATGATATAGCGGAAGGGTAAGGTTAGGATATTACTGCCATCCTAGAGAGGATAAGCTGTGTCCTCACCTTCCTATTTCCTTGTGTTATCCTCTTAAGATGCATATAATTAAGGCCAATTGGGTGATTACGAGTTGGGGCGTTACATAAACAGCACAAATTAATTTAGTTAAAGTTTTCTTTTGATTGTTATATTATAATCATTCTTTTCTTTGATCCTATTGGTCTATTTGTTTAATATCCATACTTTTGTTTAAAAACAATTATGTTCAGAATAAAGTGGTTACAAAGTTTAATGTCGCTTTCCTATACATTTAAAGTCCCCTATAAAATGCTTCCTAATAAGTGGTCACCAAAATATTTTTATTGTCATTTGTGTCATTAAATAAGACTGAAGTCATAAAAAATGCCTTTGCATGGAAGCTAAAAAATAAAAGTTTTGATATATTCATTTCGAGTAGAGGCAGTTTTTGAAATAGAAAGTCTAATAATAGTTTTCACCATCCATTAGATTGTATGATCGTACCTTTCCCCCTGAATCCATTCTCGTGGTTCGTAGCCAAGAAATCACTTTTTGCAATCCCCATTTTGGATAGCCGGAATCATAATCTTTAGAAAAGACTTTTTCAACGTGAAAAATCAAATCCTATGTCCCTTGGTTATGTCTTTAGTTTACAGACTTTGTTGAAAGGAGGAATTACACATCTTGTACAGAATTACAGGTTTGTGCATTTCTTTTGAAACTATGTCGCTACTCTAAGACCAAAGCTCTAATGAACTCTGCCACAAAGCTCCTCGAAACCACCACTTTGAGAAAGTCAACCAGAGGCAACCTTGAAAGATGGTTGTTACGTAAAAAAGCTGATTAACCTTCGAGGAGCCTTACGCTAACCCCCTACCATCATAATTGAGCGATAGGAGCTTTCGGGTATTTACAGTAATACCATAGCAGGAGACTATCAAATTAACCTCAAATCACTGGTTAGGGAAGGATCTCAATAAGCAATGGAAACTTCACAGTCTCATAGCCTAGGAGCTCTAGGGATTTGGGCAGATTCTCTTTCTATAATAAACCCTTAGTCTTTTCTTTTTTAATGTATCATACCTCTTAGGCTGGTCCCTATCCATATTAGATTGACCAGTAGAGGAACTACGGCATTAGGTGGTTTAATTATTAATAAGCTGATAGGACATTTTATGACTTGGGCTCGCAGCCCTTACGTGTTTATTATGTCCTAAGTGACGTAGAGATGAATTAGAGTATTGAAGCATTTTTTCTTTCTCGAAGTTTTGATTTAGTATTGTTAATAAAAAGATTTTCCTTATTTTGGATTAAATATAGATGTTGCCATTGGATTGGGGTGGATCAGTGAAGTAAAGAGCTACCTCGGGAGATAAGGAGAGGAAAATTAAGTAAATTAGAGAATTTAGGAATAATAAAACACGACTTAAGTATTACATTAAGATATTTCACTAAATTTTGATTTAGGTAGGTTGGACGGGTTGAAGAATAATTTTTAATTTCTAAAGTTTGGTAAAATATATTTATATTAGAACATTTAATAATTGCTAAACCTAAAAAGAAGATTAATATTTGTTGGTCTAATGTTATCTCAGCCACATTAGAGGAGGCGAATAGGGTGATTAAAAACATTTACAAATCTAAACTTAATTGCATAATGTAACTTATAATAGCAAACTCAAGGATACTAAGCAAATAGATTAAGCAAGCTGAGCAATAAGAAAGTAATGCAGAATATAATGCATGTGGTGTTTGTTTGGGAGGTTCACCCCTCCCACTAGGCTACATCCTGCCTAAGAACTCTTGCTTACAATTCAACCATTTGTATTAATTTGCTTGTAGATTTACACAATTTGTAAGCATTCACCCAAGGACCTTGATATAACACACCCTTTAAGACATCTCAATGTGATATCTCCCAAGTCCTCACTTTGGAAGGATGACACTCCGAGTCAAATTTCTTGTTTACAAGATGGATTCTCACAACCCTGTTACAGCATAAGGTATCTCAAATATGTGTACAAAGATTACGATGATTTGAAGTCGATCTCTCAAGAGTACAAGAACACTTAATATAGGAGTTAACCTCTTTGTTCTTGTATGTTGTGTCCTCTCTATCTACAACAAGGTCTTTATTTATAGTCAATGGGAATGAGATTATTAGAGGAGGTTGAAGATGTAGTTGTTACATACTGTAGAATATTCCACTTGATGCTTTTCTCAAATGACTACCAGCTGGTTCAAGGATTCGATTTTCGTTCACTTTTCCAATATCTGCTCGGTCAATTGTCTGCGTCTTATATCTTGGAGAAGTTGCTCTTCATCCTTCATTTAGTTTATTAACGATTACATTCCTCTTTTGTAAAGATAGAAATCACTCTTTTAAGCTTTGATGTTAACATTCTCCAATTTTGGCATGGTTGACTATAGCTATGCCTTTTAAGAAAAGAGATCTTGGTCTTTGCTTGAGTTAGGATATATTTGAATCTACTTTCCAAGCATCCTAGTTGTTGCTAGTTGTTATAACATAAAAACAACAATGGTAATCTTGCTCTTGGAGATTGTTCACCTGAATATCGCAAGATTGTTTGACTAATCAAATTATAAATAATCTAATTAATCCAAATTAGCATAATGGTTTAAAACACAACGTCTTAAAGGACAAAGTTCATAAACAAGTTTGAATTCAGAAGACAAACAAGTTTTACCAAGATTTGTGTTGTCTCTATATAATAGAATCACATAATTATGAATAATTGAAATTTCATCGAATAGATACCCAAATTCCAGACATAGTAAAATAATGACAGTGCTAGAAAATTCATTTTAAGCTGAATTTAAAGTTCATTTCTATCAAGCCAATCAAGTTCTTAGCGTTAAGAATTCAACCTAGTTGAACTCTAATATTAATGCTTTCAGTTAGTTAGATGCCCAATGATCTTGTTCAGCATGTTCCTCATAAGAATTCAAGCACATGGGTAGAATTAAAGTAATTGTGCAAACAAGACCTAACGACCCATAATCTTTTTAGCAAATGTGCCTTGAGGTCAAAAGATATATCATCGCATTACAATGAGGTGATTCTTTAATCGCCTCTTATCCTTTGCAATTAAGAATGATATAGACCCCATATTGTTCACATAATAAGCTCACCCTTAGTTTTCTAAGTAGAACAACATGTATGCATAGTTAATCAAACATACTCAAGGATATGCAAGGATAAGTATAAGCAATCATAACACCTTTATAAGAAAATTCACATCTTTCAAGCACTTCTTAGTGTGTTAAGCATGAAGTGAGGAGAAGTTTGGTTAGATGTGGGCTTGGTAGATTTGGAAGGAGTGCTCTTCTCAGTGTGCTCATCATCATGCAGTCATCGCTCGAAAAGAGTGCACTTGTATTTATAAGGCTTCTAGTTTCTGTTGTTAATTATACTGTCAACCCCCTCAATACATTCCTTATCCTCTAGAGGAACCTTAATGTACTGAAACACCTTTTTAAGAAAATTCTCATAGGAAATGGGAGCTTTGCGAGATGATTCCTTGACTTTGTCTATGTGCTCTAGAATTATCTTAGAGGAAGTCTCATTATGATTCATCATGATTTGTTCCAGCATTTCAAGCGCCCTAACAAACAATAACCGTTTTATATTTTTACATGACAAAAAAAGCCATCTTATTTTTAATTGCCAAATGACAAAAGTTATACCCTAACTTGTGTACTAGGGGGCCTCGTAGAGCAATCCAAGAATTCGAGTCCAAAAGGCTAATAGAGCCCAAGAAGCCCAAACAGGCCCAAATTGATGATGTTTGGTGTCCGGTTGAGATCCACCTTAGGGAGTGTAAGATTATTAAGTCTAATGTCAACACTCTTCATTGAATAGACCTTCTAATGACATATTATATACCAAAGTCCAATAGCAAACGAGAAAGATATAAGTCGAATATTTAGGCCTATGTTAAAAATGATACCTATTCACTATTTTGCTTATATAATTTTGTACACTTATGTGAAAATTATGAAATTACTTTTATTAGAAACTAGACTCGGTAAGCTTTCAAGGGAAAAAAGAATTACCTGAAATGGAGCTTGGACATGGAATGGATGGCAAAGGAAAATTGGGTTGTCTATGGCCTAGCATAGGAACCCAGTCAGCTTGCTGCCTCCAAGAAGTGGGTCTGGTCGTCTAGCTACAAACCCAGCTGAGATCATATCAAAGAGTCTAATTCTACCCAATAGGATTAATTAACTAGAATTCTAAGTTGATCAGCTTAGTGCGACTAATGAGTCAGAATCTTAGCTAAATAGTGTACTTGTTTCAATTAACCATAAAGAGACTAAGATTAGGTCCCTTTCTCTGAATCGATTTGGACTATCCCCTCAAGCACAATACATAGGGGTCTACTACTGGGGATTAGAAGGCATAAAGGAGGCATCAGTTAGATGGATGAATTAGGCATCAAAAATTGCCATCAATTAATTGGCACCAAATCATATTGACGTCAAAATACATCAAAATATTAGCGAATGGAGAGTATCAAAAGTTATGAGAGAAATACTCCATACATTGGAGATAAAGAATTAAGTTAACTATTAAAAAGACGTTAATCTCCTAGGGTTCCCAGGTAAATCAAGTGGGTTACCATGAGGCTAAAAACTTTACATTTCTCCAATCTTCTACTCTATTTTTTTATAATGTTAGGATTTTAAATTACCAAAGATGTACTTTAGGTAGTTTCCCACCCATGTAACTGTTATGTTATTCTTTGGGTTTTTGTTGGAGTAAAGTTTGTACCTTTTGCATGATTTTATATGCTGAAGTGATTCTAATTTGTTAGATAAATATATTTTAGTATGATTAAGTCTTAATTTCCCTTGTTGATTACTAGAGGCCGTTAGTGATGACAAATGATAATGAGATGCAACGATCTCCCATCACATCACCATAAGATGGGCCCCTCCAAATCTAGAACATTGACTGTAGATTAGGGAGTTAGGATGGTCCCCACTAGGGATTTCTCGGGGCCTTTTCAAAACCCTTTGAAGCATCTTAAATCTGACCCTTCGGTGTTCTTCGATGCCCCTATCCATATGATCTACTTTGAAAGGTGTCATAGTTTGTAACTTTTCTTAAGCCTCCCTAGTGACTCTATTAGTAAAAAAGATTAATGCTTGTTGTTCTTGCATTGCTAAAATTAGGAAAAACGAATTTGGATGATGTAAGTGAAGTCTACCTGGACCAGAATCAAGATTCCGAATTGTCCTAGGAACCCACTCGGGTTCTTAAATCAAACCTACACCCAAATAATGGGTTAGGTTGAAGAGATTGGCAGGGCCCAATAAAAGGACAACTGAAAGTGGCCTTGCCCAGGGAACCTAGTTGGTTCCCTTGGCCTAGCATAAGGCCCAATTTCCTGTGGCCTTGTGAGCCCAAATCTATCTTTTCTATAAAAGTAAAATAAAAATATAATAAATCTAATTTTTAAAAAACTAAAAAGTACCTAGCACACGAGCATGACCGTTCGTGGGAGATCGCATCCTCAGGGAGGTTGATCCTTATAATGAAAACTCCATTTGTGACTTTTTTTTAATAGTGTGAGATTTAAACTTCAATAAGGGAAATTGTTATAATTATACTTGCATTAAGAATGCCTGTATTATAAGACGTTGCCTATTGGGGATCAACTAGGAAAAATCCTAATTCAACCCCTCGAGAAAGTGACTGGTCACTAGCTAGGTCCATTTAGACTTCGAACCGTGCAGACAATTGCTTCACACACTCACGACATACTTTCCTGATCCAAATAACTCGAGAAAGCAACCAAAACATTTCAGTCATGCCACATGCCCGAAAGTAACCAAAACATTCCAGTCATACCATGCACCCCATATGAAGCGTTGGGTCATGAGAGGACTTTTCTAGACCTGACCTGAAACCTCTTTAACATAGAAGTCTTGTTTAGGTTTGAACTCATGTGTATTATTGAGAATGCAATACGTCCTTGTACGATTAAAATTACTTTAGCATAAACTACTATGCATTGATATTATGACTCTTAGGAGAGCCTAGATTAGGAAAAAATTGAGTTTAGGAATTGGATTAGGAGTCAAAGCATTTTTTGGGCTAGTTGAGTCCTAAAGGACTCTTGATGCAGAATCCAAGAAGATTCTAATTCTGGTTTATAGTGCCTATTCTGCTGAAAAAAAAAAGGAGATCCAAGTTGGAATTCTTAAAAAAAAAAAAAGAAAACAAAACAAAAAAGGGTGATCTGACAGTCTGTGTCTATGAATAAAATTAATTCCATGTCATGCCTAGTAGAACCTGGTGGAGATCCATCAGGGTTTAGTAATAGTGTTTCTTAGGTTACATGCATAAAAATTCAGTGAACTATCAAAATAAAGGGGGTAAGTTCTGGGCCTGGTTAGAGCTTGACTGGGATCTAATTAGGAAGGCAGGTAAGTGTCTACCCTTTTAGAGTTTGCATTCTTGGCTTGAAGTTGTAGATGAGCTCTTAATTAGAGCAAAATTAGCATAGTTTATTTATGGTCTTAGCACATCAGTTATAGGATACTTGAGGCTGAAGAGTCGTGCCTCATTAGTCCTCATCAAGCATAGTCCATGAGTCCATCTAGGCACAAGGGATATAGTACGACCCATTAGACCCTTAGAGCATTAGTCCATTCTAAGTTTCATAATATATAATGCATGAGTCCATTAAGACCTAGATATCTTACCTATATAAAAGTTTATGATTCATGCATCATATTCCCTAGATACCCCTATTTGTCAAAATTAGCCCATTTTAGGTGAACAAGCCATAGTTATACTTAGATCAGTATAGACCTATGACTCACCTAAGAAAGATTTGAGTTTGACTTGTGCTCATAATCAGCTCTTTAAGCCCAACTTAGGACCTAATCTAGGATAAGGCCTAATTTCAGCCTAAAACCCTATCATAACCCCATTTCATCCTCGCCCTTTAAGCCCATCAAGCTATTGTCTCCCTCTTCAAATTAAAAATCATTAACCATTTGCTTTAGCTCATTTCTAGCATGGTTGACCAACTCATAACATTCTACCTCTCTAAACCATCACCTTATCGCTCAGGATAGGGAAGATAAAGAAGGCATACTAGTAGAGTCTATAAACTGGTAGACTTCTATTTTTAGAAGAACCCAAGGGAACGCCACCACTTGGGTTAAAGTCGAAGTGCAAGTTGAACTCTAATACTTCACCAATCCCGATGGCAAGAGGTAATGAATTGGCTTAACTTGTAAAAGCAATAGAAGAAATGCAAACTAGACTGCATGAGAGTGAGAAGAAGATACAACTAATGCAAAATACACTCCAAAATCTTATCAGGGGCACACCCACCAAAGGTACTAATACTTGGAAGGGCAACTACAAGAGTAAGAATAACAAAGACAAAGGCTCCACAAGCAAAGAAGCGCATGCTCGGGTCACTACAGGAAGTACACCCCTATAAACACCGCGTATACTTAAGCACTAGAACGCTTTCTTTCTAAAGGTATGATCAACCTTCCCCTGATTAGGCCAAAGATAAAAAAGTGCATGATGTACAAGTACTGGGACCCGAACAAGTACGACAAATATTATTGAGCAAGGAGCCATGATGCCGAGGACTGTTCTAGCTTCAAGAATAAGTTAGAAAGCATGTTCAAGTTAAGGGAGCTTCCTCTACTGAAAGCTGCTCAAAACACCCAACAATGTTAGTAACCCGCTTAACTGTATGACAACATTCTAGCCATTTCAGACCACCAAAGCAAAAGTGTGACTCATCGATTTACATGACAAGCATAGTTAGGTGGAAGACTAAAATGCCTCCACATAAGCGGTTATGTGTTTTGTTGAATTTAGTAGATATGATGTAATACCCTATGGCATGCTTAGGTTATAGTCACGTGTTAAGTCTTAGAATCATTCATTTTCTTTCCCATCATGAATCTAAGCTTGATGCAACCTTGATTTATTAATAGAATTATCTCCTCCAATAGTTCTTTTCCATATTGTCATAGCATTCTTTTCTAAAAGGCTTCTATCCTATGATGAACCCAGGGTGAAAAAGAAGAAGAGGAAAAAAAGGAAGAAAAGAGAAGGAAACAAAAGAGGGCTGGCTTAAAAACCTTATAAGGCAAGCTAGGCAAAAGGAGAGAATAATAAAATAAAAAGAGACTAAGGGTTACAATCCATTGTCCAAAAAAAGAAAAAGATCATAAATTTCTTCCCAATAAGTCATGCAACTTCAAAGGATATGCTTAGGATAGGAGATCTCCTTTGGCAACCTACATTAATACCTTTATTAAACTTGATAAATTACCATTTGAAAACCTTTTGAGCCTTCAAATAAGCATATTTCTTTGGTAACCACATCTGATCTAACCAAGGAGTAGGAGTGTGTCATGGATTATGAAAAAATGAGACAGTTCAGACCAAATGGTCCCATCCTGAAAGAAAAAGAAAAAAAGAGAAAAAAGGAGAAAAAGAGTTTGTAACAAGAAGGATAAGAAAAGAAATGAATTACTGATTTACATTAGCATTATCCGTCATGGACACTTGGGGATTTCATAAGGGTTGTTTGAACCTTCACGTTGATTCCTTTCCTATGGCACCTTAACCTTGTAGCCCACCTTAAAAACTCCTCCTGGATGCATCCCCTCTTTATGGTGCATGCTCTTACTCTCAAACTATGAATGACCTTAAAAACTTGTTGAGGCAGGCTGTGTAAAAGGAGAATGAAAATAAAACCTTGGTTTTTTAGGACAAAGAATCATTTTGATTGACCACTCCTATCGAATTAGACTGGGACAAACCATTCACCCACTTTACCACCTCCTCCCAATCATTACAACCTCTAATCTCACCTCCATTTCGAAATTCAGGACTCTTAGTCTCAATCATGACTATAAACTCTAAAGTGGATACTCACTTTATATTCTCAACTTTGCTAATTGGGCACTCACCCATTATACAAAATGAGACGTTCTCATATATTTTCCAGGTGGTGAGGTCCCCCCCTCACGGTAAACATTTCTCGACAAGGAGACATCCACATTCTTTGCAGTAAACTAGTGGTTACTCCATTTAGCACCAACAAAATCATCTTCCCAACATGCGAAGGATGACATTTACTATACTAGACTAGGGGCTACTCCAACCAAAACTAGCGAAAGCAGTTTTAGCTATCATTATTATCACATGTCCAAGACTTCTATTATAGTAAATATAAATTGGGGCCTTCCTTATAACAAGAACACTTCAATGCAAAATTAAAGGATATTCCTTTCTTTAAAAAAAATATTTTCTATCCAAAGTCGCTTAGACCTATGACCTAGCCTAACCTAACTGCCACCTAACTTTTTACCCCTCATCTAAGCCATGAAACCTCACCGTGCCTAACCTATCAAATTCTATAACTTAATTATGTTTTATCCAATGGACTGCAAACTTAGTATGAGACCTACATGTATACGAGTTTAGGTCATTATATGTCTACATAACCAGCATATTCCTCTCTGCATAGTCAGTACAATTGATTCTATATAGTCAGCATATATGCATTGTTTAACCTAGGCTAGTTAATTGCACATGTGTCAATACATAGGTCTTTAACCTTTTTACTAAACCTCCCTTTGTCTTGATCACATGGGAACACTTACTTGAAGAAGAGTGCAACTAGCCTTCACAGTGACCTTATAAGAAGAGAACATAACCCTACTTAGCCACAAATCAACATCAAAGGTTCTCAAGATGACATCTATTCTTTGAACCTCCTCTCAATCAAGCTCAGTCAAAGTGGGAGCTTTATCCTCAAAGAAGGCCTTAGGTAAGATCCTTATAGAAAGGACATGAACTCAACTTGAATTTATCAGGTAATAAAGTCTAAGAGGATCTAGCCATAGAAGCTCTATCCTTCTTATCTCAACAAGGATATTAATGTCATCCCAAGCTTCAACTGACCTCTATTCCCTTAAAATAAACAAATGTTATGAAAGTCCTCCTTGACGAGATAGGTGAGAGGAATAAGGTCTTCACAAATTCATGTTGGAAAACACTTAAGAGCAATAGAAGCAAGAGAAAGCGAAGGAAAAAAGAAAGAGAGAGGAGAGCATGATTTAGGATTGGATTAAACACTCCATAAGCTAGGTTATTTATAGACAAAATG
Source organism: Carnegiea gigantea (assembly GCA_029747015.1). Lineage (NCBI taxonomy): Eukaryota > Viridiplantae > Streptophyta > Magnoliopsida > Caryophyllales > Cactaceae > Carnegiea > Carnegiea gigantea. The sequence continues at coordinate 367,843 of JAKOGI010000167.1, forward strand.
AGGAGGAAGAAGCTAAAGGACAACTTGATCGGGTTTTGCACAAGTCTTATTGGCATATTCCTTCATAATGACTTGTGCATATTCGTTCATAATGAGCTTAAAGGCAAGCAAACAAGAATGGTAAAAGCAAAAGAATACTAAGCACGAGGACCCAATCAGGTTCCCCATAACTTGCATGGTATATTCCTTCCATAAAGAGCTAAGCACTCAAATAAAAAGAGGAAAGCAAGCAAAGAAGACAAGGCAAAGGCACCCAGCTAGGATCTCTATGTGCATGGGGACTTATAAGCATGAAAAGAACACAAGCATGCAAACAAAGAAACAAAAGCTAAAGTAAGAAAGGTGGTCCACAAAACCTGGCCGGGTTCCCATGATCACATGATCATGATTCTCTTGGAACATACAAAACAAGAAGAAGCCAAGGCAAAGAAGGTAAGTGAAAGAAGATGCAAATGACAATCTACATTCACGAGCATCCAAAGCACACGAGAAGGGAATACTTGCGAAAGTATTTTCAAAAATTCTTTAAACTCAGAAGATAAAATTAATAGCCTCAACATTATAAGACATTTCACAGTTTGCTTGGCTGGTAAAGAGGTCCGCTATTTCAATGATACAGAAGCCTACTAAAGGATAAATTCGTAGATTTGCTTGACTAACAAAAAGGACCACTATTCTAGTGATACGGAAACTTGCTTGACCGGTAAAAAGATCCACTATTCTAGTGATACGAATAAATACTCAAATTTGCTTAATTGAAGAAAAGTTCCGCTACTGTAATGATACAGAAACCTACTCGATCAGCAAAGAGCTTTGCTATTCCAATGATACGGAAGCTTGCTAAAGGATAAATTTTTGAACTTTCTAGACTAGTAAAAAGATTTGGTAACAATACGGAAAACTGTTTAACCAGCAAAAAGGTTTGCTATTCTAGTAATGAAGATAAATTCACAAATTTGCTTGACTGGAAAAAAGGCCCGCTAATCTACCGATACGGAAACCTGTTCAACCAGCAGAGAGGTTCGCTAGTCCAGTGATATTGAACCTGCTTAACCAACAAAAAGGTCCTCCATCCTTGCGATATGAATTAACTTACGAGTTTGCTTGACAAGCAAAAAGATCCTCTACTCCAATGATACGAAAGCCTGCTCAACTGATAAAAAGGTCCACTACTTCATCAATGCGAAAACCTATTCGATGGACAAAGAAGTCTGCTACTCCAGTAATACAGAGACCTGCTAATCCTATGAAATGATAAATTTGTGAATTTACTTGACCGACAAAAATGTCCGCTATTCCGACGACAGTGAAATCTACTAATTCGCTAAGTTAAGGATCAAATTCATCAGCCAGCATCCCAACAAACGCAGGCAGCTGCCAAGCCTCAGGGCCCATAGTGGTCACTGGCCAGGCATGGATTCTACATCGTCACAGCCAGGCAGACAACTGCAAGAAGAAACTATTACTTTGACCTTCATCTTACTTTGGCTTGGCCAAAGTGGGGGCCAACTATAGACATCTAAGAATAGCATCTTATTTTTAATTACCCAATGATAAAAATTGTACCCCAACTTGTGTGCTTGGGGGTCTAGCAGTGTAATTATTGAATTTGAGTCCAAAACCCTATTAGAGCCCAAGAAGCACAAATAGGCCGAAATTGATAGTATTCAGCGTCTAATTGAGATCCAGTCTAGGGAGGATAAGATTATGAAGTCTACGTATCAGCATAGTTCATTGAATAAGCTTTCTAATGACAAATTTTGCCCCAAAGTCCAATAAGCAACGGCAAAGATATAGGTTGAATATTTGGGCTTGTGTTGAAATGACACATACTCTCTATTTTACTTATGTCTTGTTCCACACTAATCTAAAAATTATGAAATTAGTTTTGTTAGAAGCTAGAATTAATAAGATTTTGAGGAAAACAGGAATCACCCAAAAGGGAGGTTGTATATGAAAGGTATGGCCAAGACAAATTGGATTGTTTTTAACACAGTCTAAGAACCGAACTAGGTTCTTACATCCAAAAATGGGGTAAGGTCGTCTAGTTGGGAACCCGACCAGGATCCTGTCTCCATGCCTGTTTCTACCTAAATAAAATTAAGTAACTAGAATTCTAGGCTATTTATGTTATTGAGATTAATTATTTAGAATACTAGCTAAATTAGTGTGCCTAGTTAGATTAACCTTCTAAGACTAGGATTAGATATGCTTTCTATAAACTAATTCAAAGTATCCCTTCAGCCGCTATAAATAGGGCCCTACCCCTAGGGCTTAGGGGGCATGAAGGAGGAATCAATTGGAGGGATGAATTAGGCATCAGTTTAGCATTAGAAAATTAGCACCAATAAATTCACACCAAATCAAACTGACGTCAAACTACATCGATATATTAGAGAACGAAGAACATCAAAGTTTAGGAGTGAAATACTCCACACATTAGAGATAAAGAATTGTGTTAACCATTAAAAAGGAGTCACTCCGGTAGGGTTCCTAGGTAAATTAGGTGGGTTATCATGAGGGCAAAAATTCTACGTTTCTCTTCGCTTCTACTCTATTTCTCTTTTATGATTTTTTGATTTCAAATTACCAAAGATGTAATCTTTAGGTAGTTTCCCTCCCATTGTAACTGTTATTCTATTCTTTGGTTTTTGTTGGACTAAAGTTTGTACCTTTTGCATGATTTTATATGATGAAGTGATTCTAATTTGTTGCATGAATATATGTTAATATGATTAAGTCTCAATTTTCCCATATTGATTACTAGAGGTCGTCAGTGATTACAAATGGTAGTAAGATGCATCACATCGCATCACCTTACCACCCTCTCCCGAATCTAGAACCTTGGTTTCAGACCAGGGAGTAAGGATAGTCCCCACCTGGGTATTTCTCAGGGCCTTTCCAAAATCCTCTTAAAGTAGCTTCAATTTGTCCCATTGGTGTCCCTACAGGTATGACTTCCTACAAATGATTTCATGGTTTGTAAGTTTTCCTCAAGCTCGCTGGCGACTCTATTAGTTAAGAGATTAACACTTCTTTTTTGTTACTATTAGCATTTATTCCCACATTGCTAAAGTTAAGGGGGGGGAAGATTCAGACCATGGTAGTTAAGTCTGCCTGGACCAGAGTAAGGATTTTGATCTAGCCTAAGAACTCATCCGAGTTCCTGGATCAGACCTAGACCCAGATTATGAGCTATGACGAAGGGACAGCTAAGGCTCAATCACAGGAGAACTACACCTAGACCTGCCTAGGGAACCTGGGTGAGTTCCTTAGCTAGGCCCCAGGCCCAATTTTCAATGGCCCTATGAGCTGAATTCTATCATTTCTATAAAAATAAAAAATAAAAAATATAATAAATTCTATTTCTGGAAAAGTGCAAAAGTACCTAGCACATAAGCTCGGCCATTTGTGGGGGATTGCACCCTGGAGAAGGTTGATCCTTATAGTATTACCCCTTGAATAGATAGTCTTTACCCAGATGTACTAAAGGAGTCTAAGTTCATAATATAGCATGGTACATGAAGCTTGTTTGTTAAAGTTAGATGGAATCTTGACCTAAAGTTCTCAAGTTAGGCATTGGCATAATTGTTAAAGTGGTCATAGAAAGCTATGATGGTGTCTATCTTGGGACTGACGATCTGATCCAAGATCACATTAGATAGATTAAAATCGATGCCTTTGGCAGAAGTAGTGTAATAAATCATATCCTTAGGTCTTTACCTTCTCATGTTCCCATAAAAGAGCTTGAACAAATTAGGATAGACATTCATTACAACACAAAAGAGTTCTCTATAGTTCATTCACACCAAGACATGTGAGAAACCAACTTTAGGTTTCATAAAGAAATCGTAATCTAGATGAAACTAGGTAATCATCTTTCTATCCATCAACTTTTTAGAATATTCTTCACTACCCTTCATTTCTACTAAAAATATGATATTTTTTGCAATATCTATACTCTAAATTTAGCTCATAATAATTATGATGTGTATATTTTTATTTGAGCTTTTATTATTATTATAGATCTTGCAAAAAAATAGAAAATATATCGAAAAAAGATTAAATAGGAAGAATTGGGCTAATTACACATCAAATACACCATGATCTATTCTCTCCTTTGGCCCAAAAGCAAGAACGAAATAAAATGGAAAATAAAATCAAAAATGCCTAAAAACATAGCTCCCCTATTTTCTTCACCTATACCTCACGTGAACCTTCACCTAACTATCTCATTTTTCTCTCTTAAGAACCTAAAAATATCTCCCTTCCTTGCCATCTTCTTTGACACTATTATCTCCCACTGCACACCGTTAGTAACATCACCGCCATTAGCATTAGCATCTCGTACACCCACCATCTTCATACACCCATAGCACCGAATCATTATCTGATCACCTGACCAAACCCATTTTACAGTTCACAACACCCTCAAAATGACAGCCATAGTGAAGATGGGGGTAATATAAAAGCGAGCAGAAGTTGTGAATTAAGGGAGGGGGTTATTAGTTTTAGCTTAGTCTTTAGAGTAATTTTAGGGTAACAATTTCAAGATTTAATTTTCCATTATTCTTCATTCTTCCCCTATTGATTTCATTCCTCGAATTTAATTTTGCTATTTAGGAATTCGTGTAATTGGTTCTTGAATAGTTACTTTTGTTTATAGTATGTGATTTTGGCTTTAACTTACATGCATTAGGTGTAATATCGAGCTTTTTTGTGCCTGGTTTGTCAGTGCTTACTCCTCCATTTTGATTGCTATGTGCTATTGCAAATTAGGGATCATTATCCCCTTCATTGATGAACTCATGTTGAGCTCTGGTGGTTAGGACGCTTTGGTGTTTCTCCCTTCTACTTCTGTATTCTTAAGTGTGGTTGTTTGGTTGATTATGTTCTTATTTATGCTCAGATTTGCATCCCTGTTTCTCCTCGTTCTCTTCTTCATTTTCTCCATCTTTTGTTCGATTTTTATAATTTTGTATGGTGAAGTTTGATTGTTGGGCTTGTTTATTGCTTGATTGTGCATCAGTGGAGGTACATTCCAATGTGAGCTGAGCTAGAAGCAATGATGCCTAATTCAATCCTACATCCTTGCCCTCTTCTTGTTTGATTTGTAGTTCAACTTCTTTTCCTAATCCTTCATTTCTGTTTGCCCATTCTCTAGGTTTTCTTAATCTGATCTATTGACTCAGATTAAGGGAAGTCTGGAAGGTTTAGATGCATTAGCTTCTAGACCTAGGTGGTCTAGTTTGGGTCTTAATTGCACTTAACCTTGGACTTCTATATTTATGTTTTAGTGTATGAAGCATGTGCAAATGAATATGGATCTAATCATTCTGTTTCGTGACTACCTAGTGAGAAAAGGTTAAAGATAGGCAAGTAGCTTTTGTTTCCTTAATATCTCCATGGCTTTCTTGCCCTCTAGTTCTATTTTCTTTTCTTTTTCTATTGTTTTCTTTATGTCTCTTCATTTCATTAACCTATTAAAAATAGTGGTTGAAACTTGTGTAATTTATTTTGTTATTATTGGGCTTGGATGTATCATATTTATTTCTACGCATGTTCAATTTAGTCATGAATAATAAAGTTTAGTCTTGTAGGTGATTTGATAGAGTAAATATGCTTTGTTTCATTGTATTAGCTCTAATAATTTTTAGTAGTGACCTAATTTCATTTAAATCCCTATGGAGATGACCAGTAAGTATTACGGTAATAAGCTGTGCACTTGCAGCAAAATTTTGGTTTGAAAACTCACGGACAAGTTTTTAGCGCCGTTGCCGGCGATGACATCATCAGTTAGGTCACATTTTCTTTGTATTTGATACTTTCTTATTAGTTGTATATATTTTATTTTGCTTTGTTTATTTCTTTATTAGTAGTGACTTAGTTTAGTTTATTTATTGAAAAAATAAAAAAATAATTAGAAAAATAAATATACAATAAGAAAATAAAAAATACTAAAAATTGGAAATTTTGAAAAAATAGGATAATTTTCTATTTCCCTTAATATAAGCATGAAGTATTTTGGTGATACTTGAATAGATTGAATGAATATCATGCTCAATGCATTGCTCGATATTCTGAGAAATGGAAAATTTACCAAGTGATTTTTGAGGGTTTTAATGATGAATATCGTGGTCATGTTGAGACTATGTACCCCGGTTGTTTAGGATGTTTTGTTACTAGCACTCTAAATAAAATTTGCGATTTTTTTCAATATTTGGCTCGTGATACTTCGGCATATGACAATGCTAAATGGATTTTTTGTCACCCCATTCCTGACGCTTATGTGATACATGTTACATCTTTCGATAAGAGTTAGTTTGGGGATATATCGTATGAACACCCTCATAAAACAACAACAACGCCTCCTAGTATCTTTTGATAAGAGACCCACAAAAAAGGATTTTGTGAAAATATTTTATAGAAAAAGAATTTTGTGAAAACATTTTATATAGAAAAAAACTAAGGATAAGCAGTAGGGGATGAGCTAAAGATACTAATAAAGTAGGTGACAGTAGCTATATAAAACACAAGTATAACATAGCAGAGGAGAGCACTATACCTTAACAAACAGGGGTAGGTGAACAATATCTCTTCCCAAATGCATGGACTACCTGCATACAAACACGATATACCAAAAAAAAAAAAAAAACTATTGCACCGAATGACATCTACAAGGCTATATCTCTGTGATCCAAGACCTTAATCCTACCCAGCCATAGTCGCCTATCCTAAGTCATGTCCTCTATCAAACCTACAACTTTCAGGTCTTCTCTAATCACGTCATCCAAGCTCTTATTTAGTCTCCCCTTCCTCTTGTACCTTTAGGGATATTAATTCTCTCACATCTCCTCACTAGTGCATCCATACTCCTTCTCTTCACATGAACATACTAATTGAGTCTAGTTTCTCTCGTCTTCTCCATGATGGGAACCATTTTAAGTATACCTCTAATTACTTCATTACTAATTCTATCTACCCTCGTATAACCACATATCCATCTAATTATCTTCATCTATGCTACCATTAACCTTTGAACCTATGTCATTTTTATAAGCCAATACTTCGATCCATACAACACAGCTAGTCTACCTATCGTACGATAAGCTTTACTTTTTAATCTTACAGGCATATTCTTATCACACAGTACACCTAAAGTATACTTCCATTTTTGCCAACCCATTTTTATGTGTTGGTTAATTTATTCGCCAATATCCCCTTTCTGTTCAATGATCGAGCTTAGATATTTAACTTCTCGACCTTTGATATTGTCATTCCATTAATGGTGACTTCTCCCCCTCCTCTTCTCTTCCACTAAAACAACAATATAGGTATTCAATTTTCGATCTACTCACTCTAAACCCTCTAAATTCCAATGTATGTCTTCATGCTCCTACTTTTAACTCTCTCTAGTCTTATCAATACTAACAATGTCATCTGTAAATAACATATACCATTATAAGTCATCTTGAATCTCTTTCGTAAGTTCATCCATAGCCAGAGTAAAAAGAAAAGGATGAAAGCAGAACCCTAATGTAGGCCCAAACCAACATATAAGTCATTAGTAACCCCTCCTAACATCCTAACACTCATGCTATTGTTTCATGTGATTATTACTATTCCTTTGATGAGATGTTGATTCTTGTCCATTAATTGGTGGACCACATAGGTTAGAGAGATTGGTTGCCTCTAATAAGGAGTTACACTTATGTAAATTCCTTAAGACTAACCCTAGTTTATGCTTTCCTTCAATTGAGGATAGGTGTTATGACGATGTTGATGTTAGGAATGAGGCACCTATTCCTTTAGGGCATGATTTTTTATATTGGTACACAATGGATGAACTTGACGAAGTGTGTGACCCCTCATCTCCTTTAGCAGGTGCACCATCTATAGAGTTTACCATAGTTACTGACGCCCTTCAGGGCAGTTTGACCATTTATGCTTCATCTCTTCCATCGACTCCCTTAGGAGAGCCCGAGAATATAGACAGATTTGAGATTGATGCTATCTCTAATGATTAGTGTGGCACATTTGTTAGGTCAGGGGATACCTTTACTGAGAAGCATTCATATAATAAGCCATTTATTGTGGAGTTTAATGGGGTTATAGATTATACAGAGCTTGTTGATCCCATTCATCTTAAGTCTTTCCTTGACGAAGGTCACACCACTCCTATTTCAGCCCTTTATTCTCCCTCAGTTTTTTATTCTTCTACAAACTCGGCCAAGTCTACTTTTGTAAAGTTTAGGACTTTTTTTCCTAATGGTTATTGTTTAGATCAAAATCTTGATGATATAATATAGATAACTTAAGGATCACATTGAGTTGAAGGACTTGACTTTAGGCCATCCTATATGCATTAATATTTATATTTCATTTGATTGGCTATGCTTAAGTCATCTCCCCCCCCCCAATTTAGAGATGTTGGACTTCATTTTGGACATACAGACCACTCTAGATGGTCTATGCATTCATGCAATCACATCATTACTACACAATTGAGTTGTGTGTCTGATTTTGCATGCATGTGTCTCTCTTTTGATTGGGCTGAGAGCTTTGATAAGCTCAAGAGAGCCTTGGCTTGCATTCTAGTTTTGTACTATATTTGGGTACATCTCCTGATTCTTACTACTACTATTTTTCTGAGGATTGATCCTAATTGTTTGAAGAGTTGTTACAAGCCTTGATGGGGTTTGATATTAGTAGCAACCTTTGAGCTACGATGGGGTGATTGATGCTATATGGACCTCATCGACACCATTTGAGTGAGGCATTAGTTTGGGCGTATTCAGTACCCAACACGGAAATATTGTTCTACTCCTTTGCTATTCTTCTTTTTCTTTTCTTTTCTCTCTTTCTTTATGTGCATAATTCTCAATATTTAGCATTATGGTTATGTAGGTGACTGATTTTGAGGTGAAATTGGGGATTTGTTGAGCCGAGTTGGCTATAAGTACCCTTGTTTGTTTATATGTCCTCTTATTTGTGGCATATTTTGTTTTATGAATACTTGTTAGTCTTTTTGCTTTTATGTTTTGTTATTGTTTGGTTTTTATTTAGTAGACCTTTGTTTAGTGTTTTTTTGTTTATTAATGGTATGTTTTTGTAAATATGTTTTATTATTTCCTTTGATTTTGTGTGTTTTGTTTTGGTGGTTTTGTTTTTTGTTTTGTTTTGCATTTTGGTGGTGTCATAGGTTTGTATATACTTGTGGATTTGTGATAGGCATATGGTTGTGTTGCTTATATGAGTGCTTTTTAGACCCTTAGTTCCCACAATGAGGGCATTGCTGAGTTTGATATGGGGGTACGATGGCCGTTTGAATATATTTTTTAAATTTTTTGAAAATTAAAAAAGATTTTTATTTTTCTTTGGGGATTCACATTGTTTCTTAGGTGACTGCACTCCCATATCCCTAGATTATTAAGTTATATATAAATAGAGTTTGCATGATGAGATGTCTAGTTGAGGATGCAGGTTCGATGTTTCATAATAACCTCGTCTCATATGTGTGATATTGTGCTTACCTTGCTTATTTTACCTTTAATGCTTCAGGTCTAGTTGCTAACTTGGGATGTGAACTTCTTCTTTATTGAAGTTGCTTTCTATCCTCTTGAAAGATGTAAAAAAAGGAAAAACAGAAAAAAGCCCAAAAATATGAATAATACTCAGGCACCAATATTTAAAACCATTGTCTTCATTTCATATCTTTAGTTGGAATGAATATGTGTTATTTTACTTGATTATACATCTATTTAGGCAATAAAATAAGTGCTTTACACAATTTAATAAAACTCTTTTTTAGGTAGGCCCAAATATTTATAAGTCAAGTGGGTTTAATTCTCATAAAAAAGTTTGAAAAAAGGTGAAGAAAAGGGATGTGAAGAACCTAATTAGGCAAGGAAATGGTGATCATGTCAATGTTCGCAACTTGATTCATAAGGATTAATACACATTTACACATGCCAAGTTGTACATATCAGTTTATATTATGTATGGGGTGAAAAATGGAAGTTAGGTGCTTCTTTTGACTTAGATGTCTTATTATTGTATTTGTATATAATTTGGTAACTTGGTTAATAGGGTGATGCATTTGCATAAGTTTGGTACATAATCTCCCCATTATTTGTATATAAGTTGATGTTTTAAAAAACCCAAAAGATTTTCCTTTGTTTTTGAAAAGATTTTTGGGGTGTATCTCTTAAAATCCTATGTTAGACCTCACTCGTCCACTTGGGAATAGCGGGTTTCAAAGGGCATGTTGCATATGCTTAATGCAAGCATGATTTCTATTAAAGTGAGTTAGGATTTTCTTTTTCTTATTTCTATTTCTTTTTAGATAGCTTACTTTATTTTAATTAAGGACAGGAAAAATGTAAGTGTAGGGGCATTTGTTTGCACCAAGATTATAATACTTTTGTAATATCTCCATTTATAATTTAACTCCTAATAATTATAATTTTTGGATTTTTATTTGAGTTTTTATTGTTTTGTAGGGCTTGTAAAAAATCAGACAAATGTAAGAAAAAGATGAAAAAGGAAGAATTGGACTAGTTGCACATCTAATACAACATGACATATTCCTCCTTTGGCCCAAAAGCAAGGGAAATAATAAAATGAAAAATGAAATCCAAAAATGCCTAAGAACACCAATGCCTCCCCCCCAATGTATTTACCTATATCTCATGTAAACCTTCACCCACTTATCTCATTTCTCTCTCTTAAAAGCATATAATGCACCTTTCCTGCCTTTCCTTGAGACCATCATCTCCCATCATGCACCGTCAATAGTATTGCCATCGTTAACACTAGCCCCACGCTAGCGCTGCAGCAACATCTCGTACAACCACCATCTTCGTTCACGCACAATACCGAATCATCTGTAATGCCCTCAATCTCTAATTACTTAATTAGGTTAATCTGCTTACTTAATGTCTTAGTTGCAACGAAAGTCTTAATAGTAGAAGGCATTGCAGCTATCCTCAGTCGGACAAGGCCATATAAGAACTCCACGACTTTAACTGAAGCACTTTCCCATTTACAAGCCCAATAAGCTAAAAGCATTTATGTAAACTTCGAACTATAATTTAAGTTCAACATAACTAGAATATAACTGGACTAAATATCTCCTTATATGCCACATTAAGCATGCTTACTCAGAATAAAAGCCAACATGACCTTTAAGCTCTGTCAAAATTCACTATGAGCATCTAACAGTGTCAAATAGAAAAAGATTTGGATCTTGCTTCCTTTGGACTTGCTATGGAGAGGTGTGGATTGCATACCTAAAATAGAAAACACAAAGATAGTTTAAGAAATGAGCCAAAACCCAACACTTTTATTCCCATACTATAAAATAAACTTGCAATGAGATTTAGTGGGACGTATGCATTCAATGTTTTTTAGTTCGAAAACAAGAGAGGAAGATACTATGAATAAAACTACTTTGTTAGTTATTTTCTTGATGTGAAACCAAATTGATGAGCTTATAAGCACAATGCGATCATTGAATAGGTGTACACTGCCTGGCTGATCGGGAAGCCTAACCTAAGGCAACACGGGTGAACTGAAGGTCGTAAGCTGTAACAACCCAAGCATAATTCGTGCTAATTACCTTAGTTAATTTCAGTTTAAATTTGGGTGCCGCATTTCAATTCGAAATTTGAAACATTATGCTATTGCAGGTTAGGATGGCTAAATGGCCCCAAAACAAGGTTCATCAATGTTTTATAGCGTTTGCTTGCTTCAATAAATTGAATGGAAAAACTAAAATAAGTAAAATATTGAAATATCTAAAGAGTTTTTGAGAAAATATATGAGATTTTTAGCAAAATATCTAAAGATTTTTAGTGAAATATATCTAAAATTTTTAGAGAAATATCTAAGATTTCAAAAATATCTAAAATTTCTTTTCCGGGTGGGGGCGAGAAGCCTTTTATAAACCACACCGCCTTCCTTTTTGTAGGCCCACCTCTCTTCATTCCATGCAAAGGGGGCCGCCACCCTGCCTGCTCTTCGTGCCCACTCTTTTGCTTCTTTAACCTAATACAAAATAAAGACCACTTATATTGTTGTCAAGCCATAAATTATTACTTTCATAACGAAACGATATATCTTCCAGGTATGTTTTCTACCTGTAGTTTTCAAAAATTTACATATGTTTATATATATAAAAAATCTCAAAATCTATAGTTATTTAATGGATCATTTTTAAGCATTGTTTTACCATACAATCAAGTGGATACACCCATTATCAATTAGGGCTTACATCCTTCAGTTAACTTATGCAGTCCCAGGTTAGGCTTCCTGATCATCCTAGCATACATATGGGCTCATTAGTTTGAGTTCCACTTTTAGATAATAGCCATTGATAGTTTTAATATAATTTCTCTATCGCTCTCTCTCTCGATTTTGAACTAAAACAACTTAAAAAGCGACCGCTCACTGAAAAATGAATTTTTATGTTTGTAATATAGGAGCAAACGTATTGAGCCTTGGCTCACTACTCAAGCATGTTATGTTTTTATATTTTAGGTAAGTAAACTATGAACTCAGAGTGTATGCTATTAGAAAAGTTCACAGTGACATTTCATAGAGTCTTAAGTCATCAGGGTGTATGCTATTTTGGCTGTGCGTTAGCTATAATGCATTATCATATTTGTATAAGTGAATTAACTAAGCCTTGTCCTCTCTAGGATGGCGGTCACACCCTAGCCCTTGCCCTTCTCTTGTACTAACCACTAATGGTTAGTTAATGCTAATTAAGACTAGCTAAGTAACTAAGAGTTGAGGCATTACAGTTGTGGCATCAGAGTCATCTTTTGGATCACTGTAAGCTTTAGGGTGCTTATCAGTTAAAATGGAGTGTTAGCAGTGATGCCAAGTGTGCGTTTTGGGTATGGTGTGAGTATATAATAGGGATACTCCGAGCAAACTTGTACCCCTTGGTGCTAAGATTAGTGACCTAATTTGGTAACCATGTGAACCCTACCATATCAGGGTTTAGTTTGTGGATTCTTAAGCGATTTTTTGTGGTATCCAATTGCACTGTAATAGGGCACAACTATATTAAATTGAGTAGGTGACGAGGAATTACAGTGAACCATATCCATAAGGGCTAACAGTGTTATCATAGTCAACACGCCAATACTATTTACCCTAGCAAATTATGTGAATGAGCTTAGTATCTTATCCTATGCTAATTTATGCTAATTGACGTCATATGGATCACGTGTGATCGATTAAGTGATGCTATGTAAAGAAGTGATGGTATTAGCAGAATTGAAAGTCTGCAAACTTATCTAGGCTACTATAAGCTGAAGATATATCCAAGATATTACATGAGAAACATGCTAAGCAATTCTGTAGGTAATAAAAAGATGGAGTATTTGAATGAGGGTTCTTAGTGACATTGTGAACCTTGGGCCATAGATCGAGGTAATCCAAACATACATTCTGTAATTTATGTACCAACAAGGTTGATAGTTCTTAGAAATTTCAGAAATGTACCAAAAAAATTCCATAGGGATTCGTAATTATATGATATTGAGATGTAGTTAAAATCACTAGACTTAAATTAAGGGTACAACAAACCCAAAAGCATATAAGAGCTACAAAAGGGTGGATCTCAATGAAAAGGTGCCCAAAGGAAAATTTGAAAAAAAGGGGGGCATAAATTACTCCTTATCAGATTTTGTGGACGAGGGGATGAGTTCTTGTTGGGGCAAGACATGCTAATGAGTAGTTGGATTAAGGAAATAAAATTAGGTGGAGGAAGTTTTGATTTTATAGAATATAGGGGCTGCTTAGACGATGGGGCCATCTAGGTAGTAAAAGCAATGGTTAACCGCCTCAAGCATGGTCATTTCACCTAAAGCATCTTGTTATACACATGGAACTTAAGGGGAAAGGCTCAAGGAAGTCCTATATATGTACATACATTTTATACCTATGGAATTCTAGGAGGACATAATCAATGGATGCAAATTGAGGTCATAAATGAGGTATGGATAAGTATAATAGAAAATGATGTCTTCATCGCTTGAATTTTGGATATTTGATCTTATGTCCTTGCAATCACCTTTATTTAGGAATTACTACTACAAACCAGGTGTCGTATAGAGTCCATTAGGCTATAATTAGCGATTTCAGAAGACTAGATTGCCCTATTTTTTGAAGGCATCGCCTCAGCATAACACTTATATGGCAGTAAAGGTTTATTAGGTGAGAGGGGGTATGAGAAGTTACTAGATAAGGATTGGAAACTTAGGTGGCTATGTTTTAAGCATACCATACCTATGCAAATGCCACTATGCAAATCTTTATATTGATTTAAAAGAGCCTATAATAACCTTGGTCAACAGACTGAAGTCTTCCTCATAAAGTATGCACCAACACATACTACATATTGCTTTAAAAAAACTTTTACATTTCCTAATTACAATTAGATGATAGCAGTGTTCTACCTTGTTGTAGGGCAATCCGACTCACAGATCTTGTTTGAGACCTAAACCTATTGTTCACAAAATTGCCCTACTATCATAATAACACCTCACCGAATATATATTCTTCCAAAATTGAGTTGGATTATGACATTAATCCTTTGATGGAATCTTAATGACTAAGTTAGAATGCTACCCTCTGTCTTCGGTAATCTGTCTTTACTTAGGTTACTTCTAATAAACTCTCATTCATTATTAATCATTGTCCATCTTGCTGGTAATAAAATTGGTTTTTTGTTACTCCCTTTTTCTAGCATTCTTGAGTTCATTATGTCTACCACAAACTACTCTCTTTGTACTGGATAATCTCAAATTAAACATGCTCAAAATGTTTTTTCCTTTTCATAGTGCTTTTATCTGATTCCTTGACCCTTTAGGGTTGCCAATAAAATGGAACAAATTCCTTTTTGGTCCCTTGTGGTTTGGTGTAATTGTTTACTAAACTCACTTTTTTAGAAAAATATTTTTGGGACTACTTAATTTAGCATAAATGTTCGGGATGCAACTCTTTTGGTTAAATAATTTCTAGGTGACAAATATTTATTTTTGTTGCCTGGAACGTTATGAAATTTCTATTTTTTGACCCAGATGGGGTTCAAATTGCAAATACTCAAAGTTTTGGGCTTTTTGCAAAACTAAGCTTATATTAATGTTTGAACTTCTTATAATGACTTTAGTGGTACTAATTATCACAATCTACTAATTATATCATAAATATTATATTTTATACAATTAGAGGTCCACCATGCTTAGCAAAATAATTAATCTTAATTAGAGAGTTTCAACCATTATTTGAACATGGCTGGCATTGTACCCTGCCATTTCCTAGCTTCCAATTTACGTAGATTGTTAATCTCAATCACATCTTCCTTAGATCAGGCACATCACAGATTCATTTCATTTCTTACCGTGGACCGTAGCCACTAATAAAGTTTTTTATATTTTTAAGGTTAGTGAGACTTTAATCAAGAAATCATAATATTTAAGACATAATGTTCCATTGAATAACGTTTCCTATTGGGAAAATTCTTTTATTGAAAACATGAAAGTAGAAATATTATAATGGAAAGATTTGAAGAGAGACTTAAACAATTAAGATTATCAGAAATGTTTGCTCATAGAGAAATGGAGAATTCCAACATCTTGTTCGCTCAAGAATGCTCAAATGGTCGTGTCCCTTCTTAGCACTCAACCTCTCCTTTTATGGAGGATGCGGACTAAATATGATGCCTTAATGGCTATAGCATACACTAATATTTTCACATGACTATAGCAGTCTTCACATGGCTACCATAGACAACATTATTTTACTAATTTGACACCTGACAAAATAGTACAACAATGGAGCACCTTTCAGAGCCTTTAATAATGACAAGATTAGTCAATTTTATTGAGATTTTGCATGCCTTCATCTCCTATAATGTCTTCTAGTCCACCATTATGCAGATAATCATCAAAATCTTTATCAAGTTGAAGATGTCATAGATCCCATTTTTCAAATAAATCATGAAGATATTTACTTCCTTTTCTGATAAAATTTCTCAGCTCCAACATAAAAAAACATAATCAAATACGTCTTCTGAAATAGCTCCTTCTACCTTCATACATTTGCCGAGATCATCTTGATAAATGTAAACAGTGTTCCCGCAATGTAGTAGTGGTCTTCTCAGTTCAATTGATGCTCATAGTTGATGATAGATACTATAAAAACCAGTGGCTCTTGATAAAGTAGGATCACTAACTACTTCTTGTCGTTGATCATTGAGATCGTGTAAATCACCTGATTGAATAAGATAATGGATTGGTTTAGCTTTTCCATTTTTATACTCAATTACTACACAGTGTAGCTCGACATCCAAACTTCTAATGTATGGAATTTTTTGTTAAGCCATCAGGAGATTTGAGAATCCAATAGATACTTTTAAACATACACTATTGAAACTTAGTTAGTCTTGAGAACAATTGGTACTTTGGATCTGGGATTTCCATGAGGTATGCTACCAGTCCATATTTCCAAACTTTCATGATGGAATCATCTGAAAAGACTGAATTAGTTGGGAATCTAACACCACAAACTCCAGATCTATGAGGAAAGAAGATTGTAGTACTCCATGATTCCCAAATATCATAACAATAATTATGATAATAGTCGATGCAGGCTGCATACTAGTCTTTGAACCATTTTTCTTAAACATACAAACTTATTTTTTCCTTAATATCATGAGGACATCTTAGGTAATTCATTGGTAACTAAAAAGGCTAAGTCTTTAAGCTATTAAATAGGCAGAAGACAGCAGAGCAAAACGTGATCTACTTTTTTATGAAATTTCAAAGTATCCATAAGAATTCTATTAGAAGGAGAAACCTATTCTAGTCGTAATGACATTTCATTATGTATTTCATCATTTTCCAGTAGGAGTTTTGGTCTAATGATCACCATTTGCAAGCTTATGAGTTAAGCTATCTGTTAGAGAATTCTTCGATCCCTGTATATGTTCAATAGAGAAAGAAAACTGGTGAAGCTATAATTGCTAACGCTGGAGTCTCCCTTACACTTGCATGTTTGATAAATTCTTTTTCACCATATCAAGTATTTCTTTACAATCAGTTCGAATAGGAAGATGTTTTGAGGCTAAAATGATTAGGAACTTTTTTATCCCCTTATGACTGTAAGGATTTCTTTTTTCATCATGAGATAGTTGTATTTTGCTTCATAAAAATGTTCACTGTAATATTTAAAGAGTTTTTCTCTTTGTTTAATTTTAAGTACTGCACTTCCTCATTGTTGGCATTGTCTCAAGAATTAAATCATCTCCTTCAGTAGGCAAATTAAGAACAGCAAGATTTTCACACATATTTTTGAAGTTTTGAATAATCTTTGAATCACTAATAGTCCATGACTAGCTGACTTCTTTTTGAGTTTTTGCTATAATGGTTTTCGCAATTTAGCTAGATCTTTAATGAAATCTGAAGAATAAGTAGGTCATCCAAGAAATCTTTGTAATTGCTTACTATCTTTAATCTTTTAGGAATATTTTCTATTTTTTTAGCATATGCTTTTGTCAGATGATTTGTCCAACTTTTATTTCTAGACCTAAAAACTCGATTTCCTATTCAGCATAAATGCACTTGTTCTTACCAAGGATAATACCATGATCAATACATCTTTAGGCAATAGTTAGGACATCGTCTTTGTATTATTTTATAGTCTTAGAAAAGACTAGGATATCATTGATGTAAACTAAATAACAGTGCTTAAGATCTTTGAAGATGTTATTCATTATTCTTTGGAATATTTACGGTGTATTTTTTTAGACCGAATGGCATTACTATCAATTAATAATGTCCTTGAGAGGCATTAAAAGTAGTTAAAGGATGCTTTGTTCGACCATTTTTATCTTTTGCAATCTATTTTTGAGAACCAAGAGGCTCCCTGAATCTTTTGAAAAGGATTGTTTTGTTGGAAATATAATAACCATTAAAGATAGTATTATTATTAAGATTTTCGTGACTGATTACCATTCCTGCTTTTCCTTTTTTATCTTCAGCATGATTTCTTACCATAAAAGCGGGACTGGTGTGAGTACTCTTGCTATTCCTAATTAATCCTTTATTAAGAAGTTCTTTGACTTGTTTATCAAATTCTTGGATACCCTAGTACCATTTGTTTGATTCAAATAATATTGTTAGGACTTAAGAAAGTAATCTTTGCAAACATCTTGTCTTTCTCCCAAAATTTTAGAGGATTATTAAAGTAGAGTTTCTTTGCATAATTGCTTTTGTTATTTAGCAATCTACTCTTTAATAGATAACTCAAGTAGTGAGATTGTTATTGTTACCTCATGTATGCAGATATTACCTTCTCACCATGCCGGCTACGTGTAAACTCAATCTTCTAATGAGTGTAAGCTCTATTTAATTAATCAATGGGAATTGAGTGACCATTTATTGTGAAGATTATTTAGTTTGTGGCCTGTGTGGAAGGAGAATAGAACCTCTAAAAATTATTCCCAATAATTATACTATGAGAGGGTTGATCAGTAGCCCATAGACCTGGTATAATGCATTAGACTCTTCCTATTTCTATGGTTAACCCTTCTATGGCTTCTTTGTGGCTCATTATACTGTTTTCAACTGTCCTTACTTATAAAGAATTCTTGGCTTTCTTCCGCATGAATTCTAGAGATAAAGGTCTTTTTTTCAAAATACACAGAACAATTACTCTCTATGTAGGCGCATAATTCATATTTGCTCTATCTCTCTAAAACATACATTTGTTGAGATATAGAAGCTATTAGCATTTGTGTTGGTGATTTCATAGCATATCTTCGTAGTCATATTTTTTACTAGTTCATCCTCATAGATTGGCTCACTAATAGTTCTTGTTTTATACCCAATAACTATCTAGACTCATGCTTCAGCCTGCATTGTGTCTTCTAGATTCAATACTTATCCTACTCATTTCACTAGTCATGCTAATTGTATCATCTTCTTTAAATTCTTCTCTGGTTGATGTAGACCCTTTTTTCCATTCTGATCTTGTACTCATGCTTGTTAATAATTAGGGTTTAATGGTAATTTTGTCATTCTCATATCTCATTGTTTTTTATGGGATTAATAAAGCTAGATGTTGTAATTTTCCGTAAGTGTATGGTTTTATCGCCGTGACAAATACGGATGTCATCATCAGGGATGAAATATAAATTTAGGTTACCCAGAAGGCCAAATTTCCTATGCTACAACACACTATTGCGGATTTATTAAACTAATAGTGTATGGAATTTGAAATAGCAATTAAAGAAAGCAGTAGACAGGAACCCTACAGATGTAAAGTATAATAGCAGAAGATAAAGCAGTATCAGCACCGCCTGGGTCACCGAATCTGTTTATCTTATTCCCACAGTGAGTTGTCCAAGTTAGTTTGTATCGTTTGTGAAGAAGCAATCGCTAATCATCGTCTCAATTCTACCATAAGCAAAACTATGCTAACTCTACTTCCAGCCAGGGGTTAGATTGCAAAACTGAATCACTTTAAGTATATGACCTATGACTGAATAAGGGTGAGAAGAATCGACCCCAGAATATAAGTTGCATAGATCCTGGGAGTCGAAATCGAACACCATAATCAAGCTCCCGACGGTGACACAGATTGCCAAAACTCGAGCGAATTGAGTATGAACTAAAATGTGGATAGATTATGAATATTTCTTATTTCAAGCATCACATAACTCATTCATATAATCTCAGATACATGAACCTCCAACACTGGAAAATGAAAATCAAAGAAAAACCTTAATCTGGAAACCTAAATCACAAAATTAAAAAGAAGAAAAATCAAAACTAAATCCCACTAAATCTCCTCCTCCCATTTTTAGACCTCGTTGCTGCTCTTATCCCCTATTTTCAAGCCCCCAAACCAGGTCTTAGTTGCTCCAATAAATGCTTCAATTAACCCTTGTAATCATTGAATCCTTGATGGTGATGATGATTGAATGGGTGAGTAATGGATGGTGGAATTAACGTGATGACTATGGTGAGAATAATTGACAGAGAACAGAGGTGTTACTGGAGCAAAGCAATAGAGAAGACTGAGAGGCAGGCTCGGTTGTTTTTTCTTTGGATCGCTGCTTATGTTTGGCAGAGAAGGAAGTGAACAAAGAAGGATGAGGGCCGCAAATACGGTACTGGGGCCACGTGTCGCACATGCTTGGGGAATAAATTAAGGAGATGGATCGAAGGGGGGCGGTTAGGGAGGGGGACAGCAAAAGGATCAAGCGAATTAGGTAGCCAAGCTGAAGGAGCCTGGCCTGCAGAAGTAAGAGAAAGGAAGAAGGGCGGGCACGTGACCTGCATGTGAGTGAGGTTAAGTGAGGCTCTGGATTGGGCTCGTTCTTGGGTTTCGGTGTTGGTCTTCTCTTTCTTTTCTTTCTTTCGTCTTCTCTTGATCCAATGCTTGAGCAAGTTGTTTATTTTTCAAAATTTTAAATTCCTACAGAGTAAACAAAATAATATTAAAATTCTAATTTAATAATTTATTTTGACCAACTATTAGGCAATAAAAAAGTATAAAATATCATAATTTCAGGATGTACAGATACCCCACACTTAAATTTTGCTCGCCCTTGAGTAAAATCAAACTAAAAATCCTAAAAAAACGAAGACTAAAATCAAATCTCCTTTTGGTAAGAATTCGATTACACTTAGTACATGCAACAAGCCCTTTAAATCCCTAGGTTACCCCTAGTTGATGAGGAAGATCTTGTGAGGATTTGAAGAAGATATACCCATAAAATCTTATAAGAAAAAGAAGAACAGAAAATTAAAAATCTTTTTGATTTTTTCTAAAAACTTATACATACAACGCCGAGGAAAAATATGTACATATTCCAACCAACCATGTCGCTCAAGTAACCTAAGCATTAGATCACATATAAATACAATGTACATATTAAGAAATTCTCAGGCCCC
Source organism: Carnegiea gigantea (assembly GCA_029747015.1). Lineage (NCBI taxonomy): Eukaryota > Viridiplantae > Streptophyta > Magnoliopsida > Caryophyllales > Cactaceae > Carnegiea > Carnegiea gigantea. The sequence continues at coordinate 388,818 of JAKOGI010000167.1, forward strand.
ATTGATGACATCTACGCAAAATCTTTCTCCCCACTTAGAAATTATGTACAAGCTCAACTAGTTGAACCTCACTTTTAGGGATATGTGAAATCACTCCTACTCATGTGCTTAAGATTGAACAAAGGGCTACTCAATACATCTTCCATTCATACAAACTACCATAGACTTAGTAAGATTCTCAGTTCTCCATCACTAAAATGCAATATGTAAAACAATAATCAAGAGGATTTTCCAACGTTGTACTGGGGCAATGGATAAAGGGTTAGGAGAGGGACAAATCATTTAGGAAATGAGGAGTTAAAAGTTGAATAGCTAATGAGCAACCAAATCCTTCTAACACTATAATCACACAACTAAAACAAAATAAGAACACACCCCACAAATTGGACCATTGGAAATGAACATGTACGATGTCAACATTCATGCCAATCATTCTTATTCATAACTGTTTTTTTCAAATTTTTGAGGTTTTTTTATCAACTTTCTCCATTCTTTTTTTCATCGGAATTTTTTCTTTCATCTTTTTTTTTTCATAAAGAAAATGAATGAATGAAATATACAAAAATAACACAACTTAATTTTCAAATGGTGACAATGATATATCCCTATACATAACCAAAGTCAACCACCAATTACATAAGCACCCATAAGCTACTCACCAAATGATGAAGTATTGCTCCACTAGTATTGGCTTAGGTATAGGAAAATGTGCTTAGGCCACGGGCTGAAATGAAGGATTCACAACAAAAAGGTCAAAGCTCACACGGGTTAACAAAGGGTAGGAACAGTCAAATCAAGGTGGCAATTTGGCTAAGTAGGTTACAAAACAAAAAATGTCTCTATCAGGTTATCATAATGCACATGTTAAATGTGATTTCAAAGAGAATGAAAGCAAGTTCTAGAGACATAATCATGGAAGAGACACATATGAAAGAAAATATAAGACTAATAATAATGAATTATTCTTTAAATCTCAAAATCTCACGAGTTCATCTAGCAAAGTCAAGCTTGCATTCGAGAAATGTCGGGGGTCAGGACTGAGCACAAACATTAAACTTTGGACCAAGTTCTATTAATACACATCACATCTATATACAACACGATATTGACGATGCAAGAAAACATAGTCAATCATAATAGCACATAAATTCCCCAAAAACAATAAAAAACTTTTTTCGGATTTTCAAAATTTTTATTTTTTTCAGCATCTTTATCGCTTTTATTTGTAACGTAGCTTTCCCACCCTCACAAGAAATCAGACCATCTCTTCATTGGTAGTGCAAGGAAACATAAAACGGAAAATAAAAACTAAAAAGAAGAACAAGTATACAAAGAGAAAACAATAAAAGCAAAATAAAGCAACAAATATATACTAAAGAAAACAAAATAAAAATAGAAAATAAAGAGGAATGATTATACCAGATTAGGTATAAAAGTACACCTAAACTATAGCCTCCTAAAATTGGCTCAAATAGAGTCCAATGGAACATCAGTCACTCCATTTCAAGCTGGAAAATTGCTACTTAAATCAATTCCACTAGGGAATGTAGCATCTTATCGAACACGGAAGACCAATTCTCAATAAGATTAACATAGTAAAAATAAGACAGCGGGTGCAAAATAGAGCACATCCACCATGTCAATACGGCACAAGTAAAGGCCCGTTTCAACTTATCAAATTGTTGAGCGCAAACATCAAACATGCAAACATTTATAAAACTAGCCGGTAAATTGGTCATTGGCCTAGAAATTTTACCATCAAGAATGAGCTGTCTAGGTAAAATAGCGGGTACTATGTCCACAAGTCCTTTAAGTTCAATATACGCAAGAGTCTTATCCAAGTCAAAGTTCCCAGTGGCAATATTCTTGAACTCGAGAAACTTAGACTTGCGAGATTCAATGGGAGGTGAGTAATGATGGGGTCAAAAGAGAACGATTCATATTCAACACAAAAACCCTCATTAAAACTTTCATTAATATCAAACCTACATGTAAAAGACTCATATTCTATAAAAACAATATCATCATCGAATTCTAAATTAGTGGGCTCAATTTTCTTCTCAGTTGACTCCTAGAAACAAATAGCTTCTGACCCATCATGATACTCAACCTCAGATGTGATGCTCATATCTAACTTATTATCATTCTCAAGGTCTCTGCCCGCCTGAAACTCACAAGCGTGGATAAAAAGGGTGGAGGGTTGGCAGAAATTAGGATAGCATCAGTGACATCCTTATGTTAGCTAGTGTGGGGTGCAAAGTTCGGTGGCAGAGACATAAGGAGATCCTCTTATTCTAGGCTAGGCAAAGACATATCATTATGCAAATCGGGCATAGCAATATAAGAGGCACAAAATGATCATAAGGACCAACTTCAGATTTAGAAAAACTTAACTTAGAGTCAGGCTCATGCAAATTATAATCCTCCCAACTGTGAATAGCACATTGAGAATATTCAATAATTCTCTCTTTCATTGTCTGTACCATTTTATCAGTCGTGTCATTTACCTTCTTTTCAACACTTGCACATGTAGCATCAATATAGTTATGATATGGCCAATTATAAGCATCGTGATCAGAAGACTTGCAGTAATCGCACAAAAACAGGAGGCGTATAAGAGTCAGATGGGTCATGTGAGTTCATAAAATGATCCTATTGGTGAAAATTAGCATGAAAACCAGACTCGCAATGAGTAGGGCATCTTAAAGCCCAGCAAGCGTGTTCAAATGCATAGGTGTCCCAGGCTAATTTTTTAAAGAAATCATATGCCTTATCTTGAGTACTAGTCAGCAATCCTAGTAAATCCCCAAGACAAATAAACTCAACATAACTCCCAAATTCAACATTTAACCCACAACGATGACATTACAAATTTTTCATTTTTGAAAACATTGATTCAATTGAGCACGATAATTATTATGTCTAGACAAATAACTCTAGAAACATTTATACTCAAATTGTGGGAAATTGATGACTGGCATGCTTGAAACCCTCTTTATTTTCAATTTAAAGAATTTTCCATTTTTTTAGGAGCTTTCAAAAAATAGTTTTTAAGGTTTTGTGTAAGAAAAAAAATGACACTATGACACTAATTATACATTAATGACGAGAACAAGAAACAGGGCATCTAAATAATTAAGTTAACAAAACAAAAAAAAGTAACCAAAAAAAAAATAATATTACAAAAAAGAAAAGAAAGGACAAAAAGACTAAAACATCATGAAGTAGCCTAACACATGAAAAGAAGCACAAACACAAAGCATGAGTGTTATGTTTTTTTTTTTTTTCTCCTGCAACACACAAAAATGGAAAATATCAAAACCTAAAAGAAAACAAAAAATAAAATGAAACAAAAAATCAAACTTCAAAAATCAGAACACTATATACAGAAAATTCAATACAATCACAAGCAACAAGAATATTTTTGTTTCAATGTTTTTTCTATCATAGAATAGTGTAGAAAATTATTTCTAAAAATCACAAAAAATTCTAGAAATTCCTAAAAATTCCACTCAAATTCACCTAGACTCTAAAAGTCAGGAAGAATCCACTAAAAATATCAGCTGATAAAAATTCGAACCAAAACTGCTCAAAAAATGCAATCTGAATTCGAAAATCATTAAAACCTACACTGGATTTTTTTTTCTCCCTTTCTGCACTCAAAACAACCCCAAATTGTTTGTGCTATTTTTTTTTTTTTTTGGTTTTTTTGAACAACAAGGTTATCACTCAAAATCAAGATTAAATTGACCCAGAACAAAAACAAAGTCAAGATACTAACTTAAATCAAAAACCAAAAACCAAGAAATCTCAACTAAACTAAAACCAAATCTAAACTAATCTAACACACACAAAAAATCAAAAATAAAAGAACAAAATGGAAATGGAAATGACACAAATGGCTCAACCTAATTTCATAAACTCATCCCTAGCAACAACGCCTAAAACTTGTTGTGATTTTCCACAATAATATGGTTTTATCGCCGTGACAAATACGAGTTTCGTCTTAAAGGATGGAATATAAGTTTAGGTTGTCTAGAAGGCTAAATTTCCTATGCTACAACACAATACTACTGCGAATTTATTGAACTAATTAGGTATGGAATTTCAAATAGCAACTAGAGAAAGCAGTAGATATGAACACAACATATTGTAACTAAAGTATAATAGCGAAAGATAAAAGCAGTATCAGCACCCTATGAGTCACTGAATACGATTATCTTATTCTAATAGTAAGTTGCCCAAGTTAGTTTGTATTGTTTGTTAATAAGCCATCGCTAATCATCGTCTCAACTCTACCATAATGCCAACCTATAGGCCTAGGGTTAGATTGCAAAACTGAATCACTTTAAGTGTACCAACTACTACTGAATTAAGGGTGAGAAGAATCAACACCTAAACATGAGTAGCATAGATCCTGAGAGTTAAAATCAAATGCCATAACCAAGCTCACGACGGTGACCTAGATTACTAAAACTCGATTGAATTGAATATGAACTGAGATCTTGATAGATTTTATGTACTTTTTGTTTCAAGCATCACATAACTCGTTTATATAATCTTAGATACATGAACCTCCAATTTTAGAAAATGAAAATCGAAGAAAAAATTGGAATCTTAGAAACCTAAGTCATAAAGTTAAAAAGAAGAAAAATCAAAACCATATCCCACTAAATCTCCTCCTCCTATTCTTAGACCTCGCTGCTGTTCTTATCCACCATTTTTCAGCCCCCAAACGATGTCTTAATTACTCTGAGAAATGCTTCAATTAACCCTTTTAACCGCTAAATCCTTGATGGTGATGATGGAATAATAGGTGAATAATAGATGGTGGAATTAACGTGATGATTATGATGAGAATAATTGAAAGAGAACATAGGCATTACTGGAGCAAAGAAATAGAGTAGACTAAGAGGCAGGGCTCGATTTTTTTTCTCTGAGTTGCTGTTTCTGCTAGGCAGAGAAGAAAGTGAATAAAGGAGGAGGGTGGCAGAAAGGCTATTGGGGTCACATATTGCACACACTTGGGGAATTAAATGAGGGAGATGGATTATGGAGGGGGCCCAGCAAGAGAGAGAAAAAAGCGAAGAAGGAGCCTATGAAGGGGGACAGCAAAAAGGGACAAGTGAATTGGGTGGCTACGATAAGGAGGAGCATGGCCCGCGGAAGCAAAGGAAAGAATGAAGGGTGGGGCACATGACCTGCACAGGAGTGAGGTTAAGTGAGGCTCCGGATTGGGCTCGTTCGGGGGCTTTGGTGTTGGGCTTCTTTTTCTTTTCTTTCTTTCCTCTTCTCTTGATCCAATCCTTAAGCAAGTTGTTTATTTTTCTAAATATTCCAATTCCTACAATATAAACAAAACAATATTAAAATCCTAATTTGATAATTTATTTCAATAAGTTATTAGGCAATTAACATGTGTAAAATATCATAATTTCATGTTGAATATTATATATCCAAGATCTATCGATTCTTATCTCCTGTGGATTTGACTTTATCCTTTGAATCTTTTGCATTGGAGTAGGGCTTTCAAATTTTTCAGCCTCCATCATTGTTACCTTAATCTTTGGATCTATAGTACTATCTAATTTGTAGATTATTTTGTAAAGTATTGTTAGTGGGTATCCTCCTCTTTTCATGTCCATTCCTACTATTTTATCTTGAGGGATAGGAAGTGTTTGACAAGTTTATCTTTTATACTTACATAATATCTAGGTCGGAAATTGAATCCTATTGATCCATTGCATAAATCGGTCATAATCCCTATGATAATTTAATTATTAAATTTGGTATGGCTAATGTTACAGAGCAAAGCATAAAGATCAATGTTTTTACCATAATATTGTAAAGGAGTAATTTGCACTTGGATACTTCCAACTTGGATATATCTCTACTTTCTATCTTTATTAGGCTAAAGGATATCTTCCCAATTGATGAGATTAACTTCTCTAATATTATACTCACAGTTTTTTATTTCCAGATCTCCTTCCATCGTTTTGCATACATGCTTACTGTTTAATTAAAAGATGGATTTTTTACAGATCACGTCTTTTTAAATTATGGGAAGCACCTAATCTCTTTTGATATTTTCATTCTCATTATCTACAATAAATTCTTCTCCTTGAAGATCACCCAAACTAATTGAGCTACTTTCTATCATATGACTAGTTTCTTCATAAACACTTTTTTCATATTCATCTTCTAGTACAGTCTCAACATTCCATTATTGTTTTTCAAGGCTAGATCTTATGCTTCATCCTCGCTAAGCTCAAAATAGTGCAGACTTCCCAAGGTTTCAATTAGTTTGTTAGTCTTCATATTTTTACATTTGTTTGCGTAATGTTCTACTTCTTTACATGCCCAACACTTACAATTATTTTTCTCGGCAGGACAATAAGCGGCTTTCTTAAAAACTATTTGTTTTTTAGGGCTTCGTTTATTGTAATATTTTCTTTTATATTTCTTTCCTCTTTGCTTATTAAAGCCCTTTTCGTAATAAATTTTTTTCTTCTCCTTTCAAGTTCTTTTCCACCTTACTGAGGATTATTCCAACAGGTTAGAAATTGCTTCTTTATTCTTTTATACTTTTGTAGATCGAGGCATTGATAATTAACCCATTTTCTTAGATAAGAGATTCTTGAATCAAAGGTATCAATGCATCTGTTTTTTCAAGCCATGCAATGTGCTTTTCATTAATTATAGAATTGATTGGTTATGGTAATTTATCATAAAACATACCAAGATTGGCTTCATTATTCTCGATTTTACAATAATATTGACTAAATTCAGAAATATAATTCTTCAGATATCTCATATCACATAATTCTATGTTATTTATCCTTTTTTACCATTCTCTAGCCTTTTCTTTGGAACAGAGTTTAGCTCCGATGAATTCGATTTTGATTTCCTTACATAGATTTTTGAATATTGCCGCTGGTGTTTCCATCATTCTAAATGCATTTTTATTATCCTTATTTAATAAATCATATCAATCAACTACAATGCCAGAAAAATTATGTTCGATATAGTTTAGGAAATTGCCAACAGTTCTTAGGTTTAGGATATATTCATACCTCTTTTCCAATACTCAAACATTTCTTCTCTATTATGAGTTGCATCGATGTTTAGGATTTATCCTATTTGGCTAATTGGGGTAAGGCCAATCTCTTTAAAGGTCCTAGTTTTCCTTGGGATAAACACAAAGGAAAAATTAGTTGTACATCTTGCTAGAATGTACCTAGTTCTCATAAAATGAGCATTTCTTCTAGAAGGTTCACCGAATTCTTCAGGCTTAGGAATAACATTGTTAACTAGATTGGTCTAGATTTCACCTATGATGAGTTCTTCTCCAATCTGATCGATCTTATGGTCAAATACCATTTTACCATATTTTTTTATCTAGTTCTTCTAATTTCTTCTAAAGGTACAACATTAAGATCTTTTAGTTTAATTAGGTTCATCTGTTAACATATTTCTTCTTCTAACTGGACATTACTTGTCTCTTTATTATCATCAGATAATACGTCTTGTTTATTAACTATTTCCCCGATGATTTTGTTTAATTCTTTTGGGTGTTGTTCTTTTTTAAACATATTTTGTAGTTCTTCAATATTAAATTGCTTATACTCCATCCTCTTCTTTTTTCTCTGCTATCTCAGATGATTTTTCAGTTGATTTTTCTCCTACTTCTTTTTGAATTTTTATATCAAGAAAAGGAAATGGATATTCATTTTTGTTGTTTTGGAAAGGATATTTATGCTACAATGAAGTGCTAATACCTAAAGTAGATATTCCACTATGTCTAATCTCGTTAACTAAGGAAAGTTGAATTAATGAAAATTACTTCTTAATCTCCTTAACTTCAATCTTAATTTTAGCTAATTCAGCTTTCAATCTAAAACTATATCAGTGATACAGTTTTATTGAGGTGCTACTGAAGTGATTTCTTCTAGTAAGTGAACAACATGTGAATAATTAGGAATAGGGCCAGTAGGTAATGATTTAAGCATTAAACACAGCTAATTAGTTTAATTAATTTATCATTAATTATCTTAATTATATATATATATATATATATATATTTTGATCACGTGGCTCTGATACCAATTGAAAGAGGGGCTCAAGTAGTACTAATGGGATAAATTACGTATGTGTAAAATTAAAAATTTTGAAAGTAAGTTTTTAAGCATTGGTGTTAAAAATGCAGACTTCAAAAACTTAGATTACTATGTATAATGTAAAAATTAGTTTGGTTAAGTTTGGTTCCAAAAATTATTTACCCCAAAGTTGGATGGACCGGACAATTGTTTTAAAGTTATGGGCTTAGAAAATCATTGACCCTAATCTTGAGGTCTGAAATGGAATTTATCCCACCAAATGTTCTTGTGAGCATCTCCTAAACTTCTTTGGTGACATTTTGAATATAAGACGAGTTTGCTTATTTACGTCATCCACTATCTCTCCTCGAGTGCTCTTGTAACCCATTTAGATGTATACTCTTGGTATATTATTTTGCCCTATTAATTCTCGTGAACAAATTAAAAACCATGTGACTCTCCTTTTTGTAATTACACAAATGTACGTATGGGTTCTCTCATAAATTAAAAACCTACGTGACTCTGGCTTCTTGTATTCATCTCCATTCAATTGCTACTGACCCATGGTCATTTGGATGTTATGACCTTGGAGGTTCCCACAAGAGAATTGTAATGTATATGAATATTTTTATAGTCCAATCACAAATCAATACGTTGTACAATCTACTCTTGGCAAGCAAGAATGTCCTACTTGCATTTAAATATTTGATCACTGCTTGAAATGTCTATCTTTACAGATTGCTTAGCTTTTAAACTAATATCAAATTTTCTTTTCTGGAAACCTAATGTTTGGGATCGTTTGATCCTTACTGCCCTCCATTCTTGAATTGTTTGCATTTATCGTTATCTTTATTCTAGCCGCCTAATATTCCACACACCAATCATTTCATAATCTATCATCTGCTCTTTTAAACTGAAATCTTACATCCATAATATTTCCCATTGTTTTCAATCATTGACATGCCTCAGCCTTTAATATTTTTGTTTATTTATTGATGTCAGTTCCCTCTATTATTGTGTGTTTCCTGGATTTGGACCTTCTGTTTAAAGGTTTGGATTGATATCCAAGGCTTGCCAATAGATTGTGCCTTTCTTATTGACATTCTTTCTTCTAATGTTTCTCATATTTATGGAGCTACCTCAGCCTTAAAGTTGCTTCCTTTCACTATAATTATTTACCTTGCCACTTTTTCATTTTAAACTTCTAAAGGATTGTGGATTCTCAAGAGTATTCGTACATTCTTTTTGTTATGATTGACCACGTCATTGAATCTTGTTACTTATTACACAGTGTAGCCCTAATAAACCTTAAATGCTTGTTAAAACCTTGATAACTTTGATCCTCATTGTCTTCTCTCCATTTTAATAAGGACAGACTTATATCTATAGCCTGCACCCTATTTGTCCATATTGATAAATCCATATAGCTTGTTTGAATTACAGATGTAGTTAAGCTTTTGTAAGTGAGGATGAATCCTTGATTATTGGAAATTTGACCTTTCTTTTACTTTTAAATTTCATGCCGTAGGTCATATTGATATTTCTTTTTTCCCTTATGTCACCTTACCTAAATTTATCTCACGTGAGCAAGGGTCAATCTATAGAATCAGGTTGATTTCTACTAGAAGGTCATTCAAGTGTAATCAGAATACCTTTCTTTACAGAGATTGTTCCAGTACTTTCCATCAGGTCCATATTAGATCGTTGTCTGTATGCCCTATCTTATTTCTTGCCATGATTAGAATGATCCCAAATAATTCGTAGTCATACTATACCCAATTTGATATATATCCCTATTCTATTTCATATGGCATAGAACATTCAAAGGGCACCAACCATCTTCTGGTTGTTCTTACGCCCTACATTTCCAAATTATGAAGCTGGTGGCTCATCATTTCTAAAATTCTTGATCACGTCCTGACTCTATTATTCTACTAAACCTTGGGCCCTATGAAATCACTGAAAAAGTTAAACCTATTTACTTACAGATTGGCCTTATCATTCTCAACAGTTTATGACAAATGTCCTATATTGATATGAGATTATAGGGTCAACCACTTTGCAATAAGAAGGTATCTCTGATCAAGGTTGTATAGGCTAACTATACCTCAGCTGAAACCACTTACAACTTGACGAAGAAATGAGAACCATTTCCCTTATTTACATTATAGTAATTCAAGTACATCTTTTAGATTTGTAAGTTTTGGGACGAAACGTATTTTAACGGGAGACGCTGTAACAGCTTCAACATAATCCATGCTAATTACCTTAGTTAATTTCATTTTAAAGTTGCGTGTTGCATTTCGATTCGACATTCAAAGCATTTTTGTTGTTGCAGGCTGGGACGACAAGATGTCCTTGAAACAAGGTTTAACACTAGTTATTATCATTTACTTGCTTCGGCAAACTGAAAGGAAAAATCAAAATAAATAAAACATGCAAATATCAATTAGAGAAAATATATGAGATTTTTAATAAGATATCTAAAGATTTTTAGCAAAAATATCTGAGATTTTTTGGCAAAATATCTAAAGACTTTTAGAGAAAATATCTAAGATTGTTTTAAAAAATATCTATGATTTTTTAAAAATGATTGCAAGCCTTATATAAACCTCATCCCCTTCCTTTTTTCACACCCCTTCTCCCTTCATTCCATGCCTGGGCATTTGCCATCCGGACTCTTTCTTGTCCTCTCTCTCTTACTTCTTTTACCTAATTAAAAAAGAAGACCACTTTTATCATCATCACGTCATAAATAATTACTTTCAAGATAAAGAGATATATCTTCGAAGTACGTTTATTATTTATACCTCTCAAAAATTTGCATATTTTTATGTATATCAAAATCTCAAAATGTATAGTTATTAATTATCAGGGCTTACCCCATCAGTTCACCTATGCAACCTCATGTCAAACTTTTCGATCGGCGTGGTAAGTGCACCCCTATTTAATGACGGCATTGTACACATAAGCTCTCCACTTGCAGATAATAACTTGTGACAGTTTTGATATAATTTTTATCTCTCACCCCCTGATTTCGAATTAAAACGAATTGAAATGCAGCCGCTCACGGAAAAAATGAATTACTATCTTTATAATGTTGGAGTAAACATATTGATCTTCAGCTCACTATTGGAATACATTGTGTTTTTACATTTTAGGTAAATAAATTGTGAAGCCCTTACCTGACAATTCAGTTAGACATGCTTACAATGACATTTCATAGAGTCGTGGGAGTATGCGTCATTTGGCTTTTGCATAAGCTATAATGCATTATCATATTTATGTAAGTGAATTAGCTAAACCTTATCCTTTTTGGGATGACGGTAATACCCTAAACCTGGTGCTTTCGTTGTGCTGACAATTAAATGTTTAGTTAATGCTAAATAAGACTAGCTATGTAATTAAGAGTTAGGGCATTATGTAAGTGCTGATAGTTGATAGCTGGTCCGTCGGCTTAATTGTGTGGCAAAATAATTCTTGAAAGTTATCCATTAAACAACTATGCATTTTGAAATTTTAATATGTATAGAAATATGTGAATTTTCATAGGGGACTGGCAGTAAACGTGCTTTTAACTTTTGAAATCCTTTCCCTTTTGTAAAATAGTTCTCTATGGCTTGATGATGACACAAATGACCTTGTTTCTACTCCAAATATATATTTTGATAGTTAGTACAATTTCAACTAATTTTTAACAATTGCACCCGCAGTAACTAATTCACAGTCTCCCTTGGAACTTTTCTTTCTTTTCTTTTCTTTTTCACTTTTAAATTATTAATACACTCCTGATTACTTACTTTAATGTATACATTGATTTTATCCTTGCTCACCCCTTTTAATATCATCATTTTTCTTCTAACTAATAATATTGATGTTATCATTGTCATTATACATTTTATTATTGTTTCCTTCATTAATATTATCACCATCAATGCTATTACCCTTATCATTACCAGGGTCATCATATTATTATCATCAGCATTTTCCATTGCTATTGTGATTATCATTAGAAGTGATACTAGGTTAGGTGACTTATCCAAGAAAAGGTTTAAGTTAACAAGCTCAATTTGTAATACCATGTACATGCTTTTGAGGCACAAATTGAAAAGTATTCACTTATTTAACACTCAAATAGACCTTGATTACCATTTAATTATTTTGAATTGCATGAATTTTATCATTTGCAAGTCCTTTAAATATAGATCAATTTTCAATCATCTTTTTACATCACAAAAATCATTATTTAGTCATTAACACCATTTGTAACTCATTAATCTCCTTACTTAATGCAGTCTATAGAAGGCCTAACCTT
>JAKOGI010000167.1:403728-673728 GCA_029747015.1 Carnegiea gigantea
GTTTCCTATATCCTTCTCATTCTTGATAAGTGCTTAATTTGTACATCTTTTTAGGGCTGTTTTGCCTCATTTGTAGGAGAATTTTGTGCTTAATGATGTTGTTTAGTCTCTTGTTCTCTATTTACACTTGGGTGCGCTTGTTTTATGTGTTTTATAGGATTTTTAGCCTTTTCCGCCTAGTATTTGCCCTTTAATGGCTGTGTTTTGACCTCCCCCGCGGTCATCCATGAGTTGCTATGCCTGTGGAGCCAGAAAAGAGCAAGAAACCAGTTCTAGAACGGATCATGGTCGGCTTGTAGCTGCTGTCTCTCTGTTATCCCTCGGCCGTGTAACTGAGATCAACTCGAATTTTCTATAAATAACGATGTTCAGCAGTGAAGAAGAGGAATCCATAGCAAGAAAAGCAAGTAGAGTTAGCCCAGTGAAGATCAGTTAAGTTTATTTTCTCTCAAATTTTGTTCTTTAGTTTTATTTTTGTTTTTGTGTGAGTTTTGAGTGTGAGAGTTTTGATCCTGAAGCGGTTCTGAAGCCCTTGGTGAAGGCCACCTCAGTCGAGTCCATTCCGCTCAGATTTTGCTGATCTTTGGTTAGTTTGTTTATCTTTTATCATGTGTTAGTAGTTTTCTTAGTCTAGGGATTTTGTAGTTTTTGAAAGTGTATTGGATCATGTTTTAGTTTATCCAATTGTGCTTATTTAAATGATTGGTTTGATTTCATTCGATCAAGTGTTTGATATGTTGGGAGTTGATTTTTGGCCAAAATATACTTGCACACTTGAAACAATCGAGTGAACATTCAAAAGACGACATTTGATTGTTGGACTGCTTGAATAGATTTAGCATAACGTCATCTCAAAAGAGAGATTTATCTGTGAGGATGGCTAGAAAGTAATCGAAGACTTTAAACTCGGATTAAGTCAAATTAGTTTGAAAGAATGACGTCTGCTTAGTTTAGGCAAGTTTGGTTGATTTCGAAAGAATAGATCAAGTTTCTAGAAAAGATTACAATTCCTCATAATTAACAAATTAGAGAATAGCATATGTTTATTAATTTTGATCCAATTCTCTTCCATAAGTGCGAAAATTCCTAGATGTTTTTCTTTTTTTGATTTAGACGAGTTCATTTGAAGTAGTTAATCGAAACCACTTGAAATAGAGCTTTGCTTAGTATAATCAAACAAGACTAGGCTTGATAGATTGCTTCAGTCCCTAAGGAACGATGTCTTTTATCTACACTATGACTACCGATGCGCTTGCGGCAAGTAGTGGTCAAGTGTTTTGCGCCGTTGCTGGGACTAAATTGCTAACTATTGAGTATTGTCTTACGAATGTGACTAAGCATTTTATTCTTTTGTTTTGTTTTCTTGTTATTTTTCTTTTTCCTGTTTAATTGTACTGGTAGTGTTGGTGAAAGTGCTTACAGGAATTTTTCCTAGTTTATTCAAAGTTTGATTTTGTGCGAGCTCAATCTAGAGATTGAGAGAACTTTTCATTTAAGGATAAAAAAGCAAATGATCGAAGAGCAAAGGCGTGAGGAAAGAAGGAATTCAAATATGGCGGGTGAAGAAAGAAGGACCCTCCAAGATTTTGTTACTCCCAGAGTCCAACGGATCGCCTCAAGCATAGCTCGGCCTGCTGTGGGTGCCAATAGCTTCGAGCTCAAGTCAGCACTTATTTCCAGAGTGCAGCAATCTTAGTTCGGCAAAACTCCTTTGGAAGACCCGAATCTACACCTCTCGGTATTTTTAGAGGTGTGCAATATGCTAAAGTTAAACGGAGTCTCCAGTGATGCGATTCGCCTGCGCTTGTTCCCTTTCTCATTGAGGGATAAGGCGAGGGCTTGGTTGCACTCTTTGCCGTCTGGTTACATAACTACTTGGGACGAGTTGGCAAGAGCTTTCCTCTTTAAATTCTTCCCTCCGAGTAAGATAGTGAACCTAAGAAATCAAACCACCAACTTTTTTTCTGCAAAAAGAGGATGAGATGCTCTATGAAGCCTGGGAGTGTTTTAAAGATCTACTATGTTTGTGCCCCCATCATGGTCTTCAGTGCTGGATGATTATCCAAGCCTTTTATAACGGTGTGACCCAAGCTGTGAGGTCCACTATCGAGGAGATGGCGCTTAATAACTTTCAATGGTTCACTTAATGAGCCCAATCCTGGCGGGTTGGAGGTAAGCTTGAAGTTGATGCTTTTACTTTACTTTCTGCTAAGGTAGATGCCACGACTAAAAGACTGGACCAATTGAATGTTAATTCTGTGTACTCAAGTGCCCCTTCCTCTTATGAAATTTGTGGTTCAATTGAGCATATATCTCTGAACTGTGAAGTTGGGAGTCCTTTTTCCTAGGACCCTAATGAAGTTAATTATGTTTAAAATTTCAACCCGAGACCGACCAATTACCCTTACTCTAATACCTATAATTTGGGTTGGAAGAAGCATCCGAATATTCTTATAGGTCGAATCCAAAGGCTGTGAACATGCCCCCTATGAATGCGAGAGCACCCCCTGATTTTCAAAGACCCCCCTAAAAGTCAAATTTGGAAGTAATGATGTAAAATATGCTTATGGCATAATAGAAATAGGATGAGCACATTAATCAATTAGCCTCAAAGTTTGATGTGCTTACGATTCATAATAGGATGTTAGAGGCCCAAGTTGCCCAAAAAGTTGCTTTTTCATCTACGCCCTCAGATAGACTCCTTGGCAAAGCTAAACCTAACCCTTGAGAGTACTGTAACTGTGTTACCATGAAAGAGGATGAAGAGGACCTAACTGACTCTAAGGTAGTACCAACGGAAGAGGGTGGAGAGATAACTATGGCTGGTAGTAAGGAGGGCAACAATGGTGGCAAGACTGCCACATTTGTGGAGAATGACTCTGTTGAGATCCCAACCATTTCTCCCTCTAAGCTCCTTAACTCAGGCAGTTTTTCTATCCCCTGCATTGTAGGTAAGATAGAGATTGAGAGAGGTCTATGTGATTTAGGTGCAAGTGTCAGCATAATGCCGTACTCTTTGTTTCATAGGCTTCACCGAGGACCGTTTTTAGCCGCTCCCCTTTTGGCTGATGGTTCTGTGACATAACCCATAAGCAGGTTGGAAGATGTACCTATTAATATAGAAGACATTTGGCTGTTAGAAGACTTCATTATAGTCGATATGCCTGAAACTGATGATGCCCAAATTATGCTAGGTAGGCCCATTTTGGCGATAGCTGGTTGCCATATTGATGTGAGGGAGGGCCGTATTTCTTTTGAGGTAGAGGGGAGATTTGCTGTGTTTAGTCATAGGAAGGAGGATGCGGTTTCTCCTCATTCTTCTATATTGGATGCATTACCCCTTTCTCCTGAGCATGATATGGAGGATGTCTTGAATTATGAAGATCCACCTGATTTTGAATGGATTTAATATGAGGACCCAGGGCAAGGGTATATTAAGGTGGAGTTTTTTGCTCCTATGCCATCTAACAAGCTCGAGGTTGAGGCCCCCATTTCTAGTGATTCGTCGATGAGTGAGTATTGCAGGTTTGCACAAGTTGTTCACCCTATGCCCTCTTTGGAAGGTTTCGATGCCGATTTTGATGCAGGGATTGAGCAAGTAGATGGTAGCCCATCTGATGGGCAAAGAGAGTGATTTGTTTTACATGCAGATGGTATGTTATGGCAGCAAGTTATGAAGACGAAGGACCTACAGCCAGAACTTCTATAGTGGTACCTTCAACTGAAGAAGTTTGACTTTGTGGTTTGTGATAAGGCTGATTCGGACCAAACCTAGGACAAGGGTCAAGCTCTTGACCTTAAAAGAGCGCTTCTTGGGAGGCAATCCAAGCTTTCTTTCTGTTTTCCCTTTTTATAGTTTTGATTTTTATTACTTTTTGTAGTTATATCTTCAAAAAAAAGAACAAAAAAAGAAAAAAAAAGAAGAAAGAAAAAAAAAACAGAAAGAAATATATATGAATAAAATGTTAACCGTGATCTAGGATTTTAACCGCGGTGCCTTTTTCCTTTCCCCTCACTTCATCTTCTTCACTCGACTCTTTCTCTCTCTTCCTCCTTCTCTTTCTCTAAAACCTCCATAACCAACATCTTCAATCTCCCTTAAATCTTCCCCATTTTTTTCCATTTTCAGACTAGATTCCTTCCTTTCACATAATCTCCCCATTTCATCCACAAAATCTCATCTCTTTTCTTCTTGCTCTTCAAAATTCATCTCACCCTTATTCATCCAGCATACCCATCCTTTTCTCTCTCAAATTCTTCATATTTTGACTTATTTTCTTCAATTTTCTAGGTTTTGGTTCCTATTTTTGGTTTTAGTATTGTTTTTGGTTTGGTTTTGTAGCCATGGCACCAACTAAAAGGCAAAGGAGCACCAAGGAGGTTGGTTCATCAAGTCAAGCACCACCCTGACCTCAAAGGACATCTAGAACATCAACCAATATGCGTTCCAGAGGTAACATTCCTCACCATCTTGGTTTGACTCATCCTGATCATGTTGCTATGTACAATTGTTTGAATGAACGGATAGTAGTAAGAACTAGATACTATGATGAGGATTTGTTAGCCTGATTGGAAATGTTGGATGATATTCGTTGGTTGTTCGCAAGAGGTGGTATGAGTCACTTTTTAGAACTCAAAGAGCATACGTACCGGGACCTGACCTTAGAATTTTTAAGCACACTCTAAGTCGGTCACCAGAGGATCTCAATGTCAAGCTGGATATATATCGTTTTATGTGAAGCATGAATTGTATGAACTGAACTTAGATACTTTCAATAGTATCTTCAGTTTTCAACATAGTATGGATTTGTCGAATCACCAAGTCCCCCGCGAATTCAATCCGAATGCATTTTGGGGTGAACTTTTGGTAGCATTAGGTACAGCACCAGTTCATCGAAATGTACACATATCTGAAACCCTTGCATTAGAGTAGCTCAGCGTATCCTTACTTGCTCTTTGTTTGCTCGGGACGATAGTCTGAATGTCCTGAGATTGTCTGAGTTATACTTTCTGTCATGTATGCTTGATGGTGTTAAACTTGACCCAGGGTCATTCTTAGCTAGGCAATTGCAAAGTGCTACTGTTAGCACTAAAGGTAGGATAGTCGTTTGTAATTGTAACTACTATTGCTAGATTCTTGGGTGTTGAGCCCAATCATGAGGATAGAGTTTCTAGGTCTGAGCGGTTTGATCAAGTTGCTTTTGAAATTATGAATTTCTGTAAAGTTAAGGCTAGCCATTTGTGTTGGATTTACCCCAGGGACCGACTTTTGTTGCTTCCAAATGTCGATCGCACTACTTTGCTTCACCGGACTAACCTTTATTGGGTACCTTATGACGATGAGGTTGTTCAACCGTGCCCCAACAACCAGCCCCTCTATCTAGTCAAGCAGGGCCTAGTTCTTCGTCTCACCCACCCCCACCTGACTATTCTAACCTCCAAGACACCCTTAGGTCCATTCAAGAGAAACAAGTTTCCCATATAGCTTTTGTTACTTCAGAGAGCGCCGCTCTTAAGGACTTTGTCCGAGAGCGCCTTGATGAGCCTCGTGGGTTACTTGCTTCCCAGACCTAATATTTCCAAGACTATAGGCCATGTCTAGAGACCTGGTGAGATTGGCATATCTCCATGGACAACCACCCCATCCTCCTCTAACTCCTTCTCTCTGATCTTGTTTTTTACTACTCCTCTTCCCTTTTTATTATGATGTGCCCACATTGAGGGCAATAAGTGATTCAAGCATTGGAGAGTTAGTTATTATATTTGGCGTCTGATGCCTATTTCTATTTTGGTGTTTGTTTTTGCTTTGTACTTATTTGTAGTAGTAGTTCTTGTAGTTTTTGTTTTTTGGTTTTGTTTTAGTAGTGGATTTATTCTTTTAGGTTGCATTTTAATTTCTTTCTTTTGTTAGTTTCTTTTGCATTTTAGTTTGCATTGTTTGTAGGAGCATGCACAAAAAAAAAAAACAACAAAGAAAAAAAAATCCTTCCATGATGATCTCTATGGATTTGGTAGCCTTCTTTGGTTTAATTTGATCCTTTGATTCGCCCAGATTGTGCATAAAGGTTTGCAAATGAGTTTTCAAAATGAATTCCATGTTTTGGCCACATATTGGATGCAAATTGATTTTCCCCATGAGTCTTTCCAAGATTTTGGCATATGGGTTTACTAGTGAGCCAGCTTTGTCTTTGGTTGATGTCTCGTGAGACTTTGAGCCTTTAGATACTGTTTATCAATATTAGTCTCATATTTCTTTCCTGTGTGACTCTTTCTTGATGTCATTTCTCTAGAACTTGCTTTGATTGTCATTCAAAATCACATTTCGCATATGCATTTAGGTAATATGATTGGGCATTTTTCTTTTTTTAACTTGTTTAACACCATCGCCAAATAGCCACCCTTGTTGTTTATTGTATCCCTTGTTAACTCCTTTAAACCTATAATTGTTTTCCTTGATTTAAACCTCCCATTTTTAGCTCACGGCTAAATACTTATCTTACCCTTAACCCAAGGCTAGTGGAGCATTACATTCTTTTACATCAAGCCTAATAGGGCGTTAGCAAGGTGGATTGTTATTCTCTTTAGTGAATTTTGGCTGTTTGGTGCCAGGATGTAAACAGTTGATAAATTCCTTGTTTTGTTGGGTAAAGTTTAGAGAACAGTTTAACTTCAAAGTTCGTTATGGAATTCCCTTGGCTATTCCTTTTAAAAAAAAGAAAAAAATAAGAATAAAGAAAGAAGAAAGGAACGGAAAAAAAAAGAAAAAAATTTCGAAGAAAGTGATTAGCCTTGGTAGAAATGTAAGATATTTGTGGCTTTTGACTCAATCTCTTTTCATTTTAGGATTTATTTTGATATGGTTCGAGAAGGATATAGTACGATGCATTGGAATTGTTTAAGCTCTTAGTCTTTGGCTTTTAGCTGCCCATTTTCAAAAACATTTGTTCCCCTCTTACCTTTAACATAAGGCTCGTTATATCCCTATGAAAGTCCTCATGATTGTTTAGTGCATTTGCATTTTAGTGGTGGCGAATTCG
Organism: Carnegiea gigantea; assembly: GCA_029747015.1. NCBI lineage: Eukaryota > Viridiplantae > Streptophyta > Magnoliopsida > Caryophyllales > Cactaceae > Carnegiea > Carnegiea gigantea. The sequence goes on from JAKOGI010000167.1 coordinate 410,766, forward strand.
AGAACGAGCCTATGGTAGATTTGTATCCAAGGAATGAGCTTTGAGAGAACCTTCATGTATATAAGTTGCCAAATACATGAGTACTGAGTGCCACATAACTATAGTGTAGTTCCACCGACCTTACTAGTTTCGCCTGCTTCATATGCTAGAATGATTGTATTTGACAATTTGGGGGAAGATTGGTTCAAGTTTTGCACTGCGGTCTATAAAAAGTTTTTGAAATTTCATTCCCTATTCTGCTTGTTAATGATATTTTTGCATCTTTTTGGGCTACTTGTGGATCATCTTTGCCATTTGAATGTTACCTTTGTCTATTCTGAGGAGGTTGTGTATACCTTTTTTTAGTTTTTGCATTGTTTAAGGACAAGCAGTAGTTTAAAAATGGGGAAGTTTGATAAGTGCTCAATTTGTGCATCTTTTTAGGGCTGTTTTGCCTCGTTTTTAGGAGAATTTTGTACTTAATGATGTTGTTTACTCTCCCATTCTCGATTTATGCTTGGGTGTAGTTATTTTATGTATTTTGCAACATTTTTAGCCTTTTTACCCAACACTTGCCATTTAATGGTTGTGTTTTGACCTCCCCCACGGTCATCCATGAGTTGCTACGCTCGTGGAGCAAGAAAAGAGCAAAAAACCAGTTCTAACGCAGACCACAGTCAGACCGTGGTGGATGCCACAGACCGTGGTAGGCCTGTAACTACTGCCTCTTCGTTTTCCCTCGGTTGTGTGGCTGGGATCAACTTGAATTTTCTATATATAGTGACATTCAGCAGCAAAGAAGAGGAATCCATATCAAGCAAAGCAAGTAGAGTTAGCCTAGAAAAGATTAGTTTAGTTTATTTTCTCTCAAATTTTGTACTTTAGTTTGGTTTTTGCTTTTGTGCGAGTTTTGAGTGTAAGAGTTTTGATCTTGAGGCGGTTCTGAAGCCCTTGGTGAAGGCCACCTCAGTCGAGTCCCTTTCGCTCAGATTTCGCCGATCTTTGGTTAGTTTGTTTATCTTTTGTCATGTCTGGGTAGTTTTCTTAGTCTAGGGATTTAGTAGTTTTTAGAAGTATATTGGATCATGTTTTAGTTTATTCAATTGTACTTATTTTCATGATTGGTTTGATTTCGTTGTATCAAGTGTTTGATATGTTGGGAGTTCATTTTTGGCCAAAATTTACTTGCACACTTGAAACAGTCGAGTGAACATTCAAAAGATGACATTTGGTTGTTGGACTGCTTGAATAGACTTAGCATAACTTTGTCTTAAAAGAAAGATTTATATGTTAGGAGGGCTAGTAAGTAATCGAAGACTTTAAACTTGGATTAAGTCAAATTAGTTTGATAGAACGACGTTTGCTTAGTTTAGGCAAATTTGATTGATTTCGAAAGAATAGATCAAGTTTCTAAAAAAGATTACAATTCCTCGGAATTAACCAATCAGAGAATAGCACATGTTTATTAATTTTGATCCAATTCTCTTCTATGACTGCGAAAATTCCCAGAGGTTTTTCTTTTATTGATTTGGACGAGTTCATTTGAAGTAGTTAATCAAAACCACTTGAAATAGAGTTTCGCTTTGCATAATCTGACAAGACTAGGCTTGATAGATTACTTTAGTCCCTGAGGAACGATATCTTTTATCTACACTATGACTACCCATGTGCATGCGGCAGGTAGTGGTTAAGTTCACGATGCCATTGCTTGGGACTAAATTGCTAACTATTGAGTATTGTCTTACGATCATGACTGCGCATTTCATTGTTTTGTTCTGTTTTGTTTTTCTTGTTATTTTTCTTTTTCCTGTTTAATTGCACTGGTGGTGTTGGTGAAAGTGCTTGCAGGAATTTTCCCTAGTTTATGCGAAGTCTGATTTTATTCAAGCCCGATTCAGAGATTGAGAGGACTTTTCGTTAAGGAGGAAAAAGCAAAGATCGAAGAGTAAAGGCACGAGGCAAGAAGGAATTCAAACATGGCGGGTGAAGAAAGAAGGATCCTTCAAGATTCTGTTACTCCCGGAGTCCAAGGGATCGCCTCAAGCATAGCTCGGCCTACCGTGGGTGCCAATAACTTCGAGCTCAAGCCAGCACTTATTTCCATGGTGCAGCAATCTCAGTTCGGCGGAACTCCTTTGGAAGACCTGAATCTACACCTCTCGATATTTTTAGAGGTGTGCGATACGCTAAAGTTGAAGGGAGTCTCTAGTGATGCGATTTTTCTGCGCTTATTCCTTTTCTTATTGAGGGATAAGGTGAGGGCTTGGTTACACTCTTTGCCGTCTGGTTGCATAACTACTTGGGATGAGTCGACAAGAGCTATCCTCGCCAAATTCTTCCCTCTGAGTAAGACAGCGAGCCTGAGAAATCAAATCACCAACTTTCTGCAAAAAGAGGATGAGACGCTCTATGAAGCCTGGGAGTGTTCTAAAGATCGGTTGCGTTTGTGCCCCCATCATGGTCTTCAGCACTAGATGATTATCCAGGCCTTTTATAACAGTGTGACCTAAGCTGTGAGGTCCACTATTGATGTGGTGGTAGGAGGAATGGCAATAAGCAAGACCGAAGATGAAGCCTATAACCTTATCGAGGAGATGGCACTTAATAACTTTCAATGGTCCACTGAACGAGCCCAACCTAGGCGGGTTGGAGGTAAGCTTGAAGTTGATGCTTGTACTTTACTTTTTGCTAAAATAGATTCCATGACTAAAAGAATGGACTAATTGAATGTTAACTTTGTGAACTCAAGTGCCCCTTCTCCTTGTGAAATTTGTGATTCAATTGAGTATATATTTCTGAATTGTCATGTTGGGAGTCCTTTTTCCAAGACCCTAATGAAGTTAATTATGTTCAAAATTTCAACCCGAGACTGACCAATGACCCTTACACTAATACCTATAATCCTGGTTGGAAGAAGCATCCGAATTTTTCTTATAGGTTGAATCCAAACACTGTGAACATGCCCCTATGAATGCTAGAACACCCCCTGGTTTTCAAAGACCCCCATTCCCTTCTCTGATGCCCCAAAAGTCAAATTTGGAAGTAATGATATAAAACATGCTTATGGCACAATAGAAACAGGATGATATTGTATTACCCCTTTCCCCTGAGTATGATATTGTGGATGTCTTGAATGATAAAGATCCCCCTGATTTTGAATGGATTTCATATGAGGACCCTGACCAAGGTTATGTTAAGGTGGAGTTTTCTGCTTCTATGCCACCTAACAAGTCCGATATTGAGGCCCCTATTTCTAATGATTCTTCAAAGAGTGAGTATTGCATGTTTGCACAAGTTGTTCACTATATGGACCCTTTGGAAGGTTTTGATGCCGATTTTAATGTAGGGGTTGAGTAAGTAGATGGTAGCCTATTTGATGGGCAAAGAGAGCGATTTGCTTTGCATGCGGATGGTGTGTTATTGCAGCAACTTATGAAGACATAGGACCCGCAGCCAGAACTTCTACTTTAGTACCTTCAACTGAAGAAGTTCGACTTTGTGGTTTGCGATAAGACTGATCTGGGCCAAGCCTGGAACAAGGGTCAAGCTCTTGACCTTAAAAGGGCGCTTCTTGGGAGGCAGCGCAAGCTTTCTTTCTTTTTTCCTTTTTATAGTTTTGATTTTTATTACTTTTTGTAGTTATATCTTTGAAAAAAAAGAACCAAAAAAAAAAGAAGAAAGAAACAAAAATAGAAAAAAATATATATGTATAAAATCTTGGCACCGCGGTCAGAAATGCCAAAAATACAGCCGTTGGGTGCCAACCCTAAAAAACCTAAAAAAAAAAAAAAAACAAGTACTAGCAAACACCATGGGCCGTCCATGTTGACTGCCACGGTCCATGGTGGACTGTTATGCGCCACGGTCTAGGTTTTTGACCACGGTGCCTTTTCCCTTTCCCCTCACTTCATCTTCTTCGCTCGACTCTTTCTCTCTCTTCCTCACTTCTCTGTCTCAAAAACCGCTATAACCAACACCTTCAATCTCCCTAAACTCTTCTCCATTTTTCCTCATTTTCACACCAAATTGCTTCCTTTCACTTAATCTCCCCATTTCATCCACAAAATCTCATCTCTTTTCTTATTCTTCTTCTTCAAAATTCATCTCACCCTTATTCATCCACCATACCCATCCTTTTCTCTCTCAAATTCTTCATATTTTTACTTATTTTGGTTCCTATTTTTGGTTTTAGTTTTGTTTTTGGTTAGGTTTTGTAACCATGACACCAACTAAAAGGCAAAGGAGCACCAAGGAGGTTGGTTCATCAAGTCAAACACCACCCCGACCTCAAAGGACATCCAGAACATTAACCAATACGTATGCTAGAGGGTAACTACCAGCTTGGTTTGACTCATCCTGATCATGTTGCTATGTATAATTGCTTGAATGAACATGCTGTAGTAGCAAGTAGACACTATGATGAGGATTTGTTAGCCTGGTTGAGAATGTTGGATGATAATCGTTGGTTGTTTGCAAGAGTTGGTATGAGCCACTTTTTAGAACTCAAAGAGCATACATACTAGGACCCGACCTTAGAATTTTAAGTACACTCCACGTCGAGGTCACTAGAGGACGTCAATGTCAAGCTAGATATATATCGTTTTATTTGCAGGGTCAATTGTATGAACTGAACTTAGACACCTTCAATAATATCTTCAGTTTTTCACGTAGTATGGATTTATTGAATCACTAAGTTCCCTATGAATTCAACCTGAATGCATTTTGTGGTGAACTTTCGGATTGTGTTACGTACAGTACCAGTTCATCAAAATGTACACATACCAGAAACCCTTACATTAGAGTAGCTCCGCGTATCCTTGCTTGTTCTCTATTTGCTCGGGATGATAGTCTGAATGTCCCGAGATTGTCTGAGTTGTACTTTCTGTCCTATATACTTGATGGTGTTTAACTTGACCCAGGTTCATTCTTAGCTAGGCAATTGCATAGTGCTGCTGTTAGCACTAAAGGTAGGATAGTTGTTGGTAATTGTAACTACTATCGCTAGATTTTTGGGTGTTGAACCCAATCCTAAGGATAGCGTTTATCGGTCTAAGTGGCTTGATTGAGTTCCTTTTGTAATTATGAATTTCGGTAAAGTTGAGGCTGGCTGTTTGTGTTAGATTTACCCCGGGGGCCGGCTTTTGCTGCTTCCCAATGTCGATCGCACTACTCTGCTTCACCGAGCTAACCTTTACTAGGTTCCTTGTGATGACGAGGTTGTTCAACCCGCACCCCAACAACTAGCCTCGCGATCTAGTCAACCAGGACCTAGTTCTTCCTCTCACCCCCCCACCTGACTATTCTAACCTCTAAGAAACCATTAGGTCCATTTAAGAAGAACAATTTCCCTTCGAACTTTTGTTGCTTTGGAGAGCACCGCTCTTCGGGACTTTATCCAAGAGCGCCATGATGAGCTTCGTGGGTTGCTTGCTTCTCAGACCCAATATTTCCAAGACTGTAGGCCATGTCTAGAGATCTGGTGAGATTGGCATATCTCCTATGGACAACCACCGCATCCTCCTCCACCTCCTCCTCTCTAATCTTGTTTTCTGCTACTCCCCGTCTCTTTTTATTATAATGTGTCCACATTGAGGGAAATGTGTGATTCAAGTATGGGGGAGTTATTTATTATATTTGGCGTCTGTTGTCCATTTCTGTTTTGGTGTTTGTTTTTGCTTTGTACTTATTTTTAGTGGTAGTTTTTATAGTTTTTGTTTTTTAGTTGTGTTTTAGTAGTGCATTTAGTTTTCTTCTAGGTTGCATTTTAGTTTCTTTCTTGTGTTAGTTTCTTTTGCATTTTAGTTTGCATTGTTTGTAGGAGCATGCACAAAAAAAAAACAGTAAAGAAAAAAAATCCTTCTATGTGATGTCTATGGATTTGGTAGCCTTCTTTGGTTTAGTTTGATCCTTTGATTTGCCCAGATTGTATATAAAAGTTTACAAATGAGTTTTCGAAATGAATTCTATGTTTTAACCACATGTTGGATGTGAATTGATTTTCCTCATGAGTTTTTACAAGATTTTGGCATATGAGTTTACTAGTGAGTTAGCTTTGTCTTTGGTAGATGTCCTGTGAGACTTTGAGCCTTTAGATACTGTTTATCAATATTAGACTCATATTTCTTTCCTATGTGACTCTTCCTTGATGTCATTTCTCTAGAACTTGCTTTGATTTTCATTCAAGATCATATTTCGCATATGCATTTAGGTAATATGATTGAGGCGTTTTCTTTCTTTGACTTGTTTAACACCATGGCCAAATAGCCACCCTTGTTGTATATTGTATCCCTTGTTGTCCCCTTTGAACCTATAACCGTTTTTCTTGATTTGAGCCTCCTATTTTTAGCCCACGGCCAAATACTTGTCTTACCCTTAAGCCAAGGCTAGAGGAGCGTTATATTCTTTTGCATCAAGTCTGATAGGGCGTTAGCAAGGTGGATTGTTATTCTCTTTAGTGAATTTTGGCTGTTTGGTGTAGGGATGTAAACATTTGATAAATCCCTTGTTTTATTATGTAAAGTTTAGAGAAGAGTTCGACTTTAAAGTTCGTTATGGAATTCCCTTGGCTAATCCTTTTTGGAAAAAAAAAAAAAATAGGAAAAAAAGAATAAGAATAAAAAAAGAAGAAATGAATGAAAAAAATAAGCAAAAAATTTCGAAGAAAGTGATTGGCCTTGGTGGGAATGTAAGATATTTCTGAATTTCGACTTTCGAGAAGAATGTAGTACGATGCATTGGAATTGTTTAAGCTCTTAGTCTTTGGCTTTTAGCTGCTCATTTCCAAAAATATTTGTTCCCCTCTTACCTTTACTCTAAGCCTCGTTACATCCTCGTGAAAGTCCTCATGATTGTTTAGCGTATCGGCATTTTAGTGGTGGCGAATTTGAGAACCTTGTCAAGCCTATGGTAGATTTGTGTCCAAGGAATAAGCATTGAGAGAACCTTCATATATAGAAGTTGTCAAACACATGAGTGCTGAATGCCACATAACTATAGTGAGGTTCTACTGGCCTTACTGGTTTCGCTTGTTTGATATGCTAGAATGATTGTATTTGATAATTTGGGGGAAGATTGGTTCAAGTTTTGCATTGTGGTCTATAAAAAGTTTTTGAAACTTCATTCCCTATTCTGCTTATTAATGATATTTTTGCATCTTTTTGGACTACCTTTGGATTATCTTTGCCATTTGAATGTTACCTATGTCTATCCTGAGGAGGTTGTGTATACCTTTTTTTTTAGTTTTTGCATTGCTCGAGGACAAGCAACAGTTTAAGCATAGGGGAGTTTGATAAGTGCTTAATTTGGACATTTTTTAGGGCTGTTTTGCCTCGTTTTTAGGAGAATTTTGTGCTTAATGATGTTGTTCACTCTCCTATTCTTGATTGATGCTTAGGTGTAGTTGTTTTATGTATTTTGCAGGATTTTTAGCCTTTTCACCCGGCATTTTCCCTTTAATGGTTGTATTTTGACCTCCCCCATGGTCATCCATGAGTTGCTATGCTTATGGAGCAAGAAACGAGCAAGAAACCGGTTCCAACGCAGACCACAGTTGGATCGTGGTGGATGCCACGGACCGTGCACGGTAAGCCTCTAACTGCTGCCTCTTTGTTTTCCTTCAGCTCTGTGGCTGAGATCAACGTGAATTTTCTATAAATAGCGACGTTCAGCAGCGAAGAAGAGGAATCCATAGTAAGCAAAACAAGTAGAGTTAGGCAAGTGAAGATTAGTTTAGTTTATTTTCTCTCAAATTTTGTACTTTAGTTTTGTTTTTGCTTTTTGGTGAATTTTGAGTGTTAGAGTTTTGATCCTGAGGAGGTTCTGAAACCCTTGGTGAAGGCCACCTCAGTCGAGTCCCTTCCGCTCAGATTTTGCCGATCTTTGGTTAGTTTGTTTATCTTTTATCATGTTTGAGTAGTTTTCTTAGTCTAAGAATTTAGTAGTTTTTGGAAGTGTATTGGATCATGTTTTCGTTTATTCAATTGTGCTTATTTTCATGATTGGTTTAATTTCGTTCTATCAAGCGTTTGATATGTTAGGAGTTGATTTTTGGCCAAAATTTACTTGCACACTTGAAATAATCGAGTGAATATTCGAAAACGACATTTGGTTGTTGGACTACATGAATAGACTTCGCATAAGTTCGTCTCGAAAGAGAGATTTATATGGTAGGAGGGCTAGCAAGTAATCGAAGACTTTAAACTTGGATTAAGTCAAATTAGTTCGGAAGAACGACGTTTGCTTAGTTTAGGCAAATTTGATTGCTTTCGAAAGAATAGATCAAGTTTCTGGAAAAGATTACAATTCTTCGGAATTAACCAATCAGAGAATAGCACGTGCTTATTAATTTTGATCCAATTCTCTTTCTATAACTGTGAAAAATTTCTAGACATTTTTCTTTTATTAATTTAGACGAGTTCATTTGAAGTAGTTAATTGAAACCACTTGAAATAGAGTTTTGCTTAGCATAATCTGACAAGACTAGGCTCAATAGATTACTTTAGTCCCTAAGAAACGATATCTTTTATCTATACTATGATTGCACGTGCGCTTGCGGTAGGTAGTGGTCAAGTCTCTCATTTGACTTCTGATCAGGCATGGTTAGCCCACAGAACCCTAACTAGAGAATTGTTTTTTTGGCGAAGCTATTTAATTCCATAATCTAGTATTTGAATGGGGTGCTCCTCATGGACCAGATTTTTAGCAATCTCTATAAGCGCTATTACAGTAGAATGATTTGGTATGAAACATACCTTCTAAGCTATGAGATATGGGAAACACTTGCACATGCTTGAGTCTGCTAATAAATCCAACCTATAAGCCAATGGGTTTAACTTTTCGATGATTTTATAAGATCCAAGGTATCCAGGGCTCAATTTGCCCCTGACATAAAACCTACTAATGTCGTTGACTAGATTTACCTTTAAGAATATTTTATCTCCCATTAAAACTCTAATGATCTCCTTCTTTTATTAGCATAACTCTCTCTTTTGTTGGGTCGGTACAGTTTGAACGTGTTCTGGAATCTTTATTAACTCTGACCCCGTATTTAATGCTTTGCCTAACTCACTCGAACACAACTAGGCCTTGTTTGAGATTTTGCTCTTATTAAAAGGTCCTCATTTTAGGTTCTTAATTGTACGACATGCTCACTGAGGAACAAATTATCGATTGTGTCCTAATATTTGATATCAGCTAATGACTTGAGTCCATAGCCCCTTCGTACTAGCATTAAAGGGATATTTTGTATATTATCTTATAATTGTATCTTGCTTATTTACATAACTTTTTCTTATCAAACTAGTCAAAGGTTGTATCTATGCCTAATTTGATATTAAGGATAAACATATCTGAGGATAAGAATGATGAAAATGGTCACCAAGTAAGTCATCACTCACAAGAACAAATAACAACAAAATTAGAAACTACTGAGAAGAGAGGGATTGTTATTGGATTGCTAAAATAAGGATAGTTATGAAGATGTCAATAATTAAAAAATTAAAGGTCTCAAGAATCAAGTTCGCAAGTATAGATCATATGAGAAATCAACAGACAGTCGCCACCTCTTACACCATATCACCGACAAATACGAGTATTGTACACTATCTCAATTATGATGGGCGGTTAAAACGTTAAATTATAGATGAAATTGTGTTGTTCATAAGATAAGAAAAGATTAGAATGTCCCAAATGGAAAGGAATTTATTTGTTATTGAGCCAAGCAAGCAATAAAAGGTGGATTGTTCATATGTTTTTATACAACAATATTGTTGAAGTCAAAATCATAGGTATAGTACTAACAGTATAAGGAATGCAATAGTTATGATGTCCAACATAGGGAAACAGGTGACAACTAGGGAGACTTTTGGAGGAAGAAGTTCGGCCCACTTCAGATGAGAGAGGTGATTCACTTACATTTGGGTTTAGTCGTTGAGTTACAAATAAGATAGGACCAATAAAGTTTCAATAAAATGACTATTTAGTCACAATCAACATGATAGGGCTAATAAACTGCTTTGGAAAAGTAGTGTGTGGAACAATCAATATGAAGCAAGTTCAAGTGAAGCGATAAGATTGGATAGAGAAGGGTCAAGTTCATTTATGAGGAGTGAAATTTAGAAGCAAAAATGTTGGCGGGGTCACAATCGACATTTACTAACACTAGTGAGAGCTGTATTGTATCTTTAATTCAAAACACATTATATAGACTTATTGTTCTGAATAAACAGGGTGTCAGATATATGAATAAATACACTTTCAGCGGAATGAAGAAGAAAATGATGAAAGTCAAAAGTATTGGAATGTCATTGTCAACCATTTAAAGTTAAACTAACATGCATTCCATATTTAGCAACAAGCTTTAAAAATATGGTGGATAATGTTAGAAAGAAAGCATGACCATTATTGAGGATCAACAAAACTCCATATATTTGAAATGGAAAGGGGAAATTAAATAGCATTCGAAAGAAGCAAATTTCAAAGGTGAGGCCAAACCAAACAAATATGAAATGTTAAAAGGATGTGCGTAAATGCAACAGACAAATTCTAATTAGTGAGGGTTAGATGTCAATTAGGATCTTTTAAGAAAATGTTCTAGATCAAGAGGAGATATAACAGCAAAAAAGATGATGCCAATAAAGAAGTCGAGATGACTATGGGAAAGTAACTGAATCACTGAAGGTAATGAGAATAGTGTTGATTTAAGATTTCACTAGAAAAAACAAAAGGCAAATTAGAAAATGGTGTTATGAGAGTCAATATAATGAAAACAACTGCAGGGATAAACAATTCAAGAATGGAGGTTTGTAAGAGTCAAGTAGTTTCAAACATTGGTTCCATATAAACAAGAACAATTGATATTAATTTGGAAGTCAGGCTAATAGTAAAAATACATGATCTAAGTGGTGATTAAATGCTCAAGGGCAGATCGAATATCGTTGCTTGCAAAGGATTCTATGTACGATTGAGATATAATGAAATTCTCCATTGACAGGAATCTGGGCGCAAATACTTGAAATATGACTTTAACAAAGGGACCTTTCTTCTGTTATATAGGAATCCACAAGTAGGTTTATGTGACTGCAAGAGAAAAAGTCATAATGGTTCCCCACCTAACCCAAGGATCAAGAGAGTAAGGTGAAAGTCAAGATTATAATGTTGAATGGATAGCTTGTAGAAGCAGAAATAGGGATGCAACAAATGGTACAAGGGGGTCTCATATTCAAGGTGTTACCATAAAAGTTCAAGTCAACATAGTCATCAACCCTAGAAAGGGCTACTTAATTTGACTCATATGAATGGGGAACATCATTTTAAATGTAACGGATTCATGAATAGTGGCAAAAATGAAATAGCCAGAATCGAAGTCGATTATGAGTAAGAAAGGTCATGTTATTACTGAAAGGATAATCATAAGAAATAAACTGAGCAGAGATACTTAGTTAGAGCAAGGCACATATCTCAGCATCTTGATGAAGATTCACATAAAGATTAATGTCAAGAGACAATTCAGTGATGGAAAAGATATGCAACAAAGTATTGTCAAGGTGTTCAAACAATTTTTTTCAAAGCAAAATAGGGGTTAATATATTCAAAAAGAAATTACAAGTTAAATTGTGTTGCATAATATGGGTGTGGCTAGCTTTACATTGCAATCAAAGAGATAAATGATTCCCTAGAGCACCTACTTAATGTGTTTATGAGTTTTTTCTTCCCCTAACCAAAGGTCATTATAAACTCTTTTGGATTAATACAGGGACTCAAAAGCTAAAGTTGTAAGGGTTTGATATCCTCAAAACAAAGTTGCCTGCATTTTGAACCATTATGTAGGCACTTCTATATCTTATTGCCCCATGATCCTTTATTGTTGTTGTAAGACCCCGCATTTTCGTTTTCCGTTAAGCTAACTAAATTTCCTTCCTACGTTCTAAATTCGTATTTTTAGTAACTGTATGAGTTAAATTATTATCGATGTGCCATTGAGAACTATAATTTCATTAAAGACGAGATTGTTATTGCTATTATTGATTTCAAAGTCAATTCGTGCCATTTATGCCTTTAAATTATATCGATAGTTTAATTTAGTTGTTATTCGATTTATTTAGTTGTTTCCTGAAAACGATTAGATTTTCAATCTTAGAATTAGTTTCGAGGCTTATTAAATCGAACATCGACGTTTTTGGATTCGAATAATTGATGAAGGGTTATGCATTGTTTTGAGTTTAGAACAAGACATTTGAGATTGGACTAGCGGTTTTAGTTGATTGAGTTATTAACCGAATCAACCACAAAAAAAAAAAGAGAGAACATAAGGGGCAGAAGCCCCTTCTTTCACTGGCAGAGAAACGCGAAGGGGGGGTTCTTGAGGCTCTTTACGGCACCCCCACCCCGACCATAACCCCACGATAGAGAGAGAAAGAGAGAGAGGAGGGCCACCGGACGGCGAGTCGGGGCCAAGGTCGACGGCGGCGCACCGGCAGGTCAGGCGCCAGCCAACCCTCGTGACACCGCGGCAGAGAGAGAGAGAGAGAGAGAGAGAGAGAGTTGGAGCGAGAGTGAGAAGAGGCGGAGGGGGGCTCGAGGAGCCGCGACCACGTCGGCGACCGTCGCAGCCAAGGCCGGCGAACCACCTCACGCGTGGCTGGGCTAGAACCGGCCGCAGACAGGGGCGAATTGACACGAGCTCGGCCGGACATCCGTCCATTTTAGGGCATGCGAGGTGAATTCGAACCTCTTCTCCTTCTATAAATTCGATCCTCACCCTAAATTCTTCTAAATTGTGCCTAAAATTCTCAGAAATCGCGAGTTAGGTTTGTGGGCCTGGGCTAGGTCGTGAATTGCGCAAAGGACAGAGGAGACTTTGAGCAATTGGTGTTTGAACTTGCTCCAAATCCAGCTAATCTGTGTGCCCTAAGCTAGGATCGAGGTGGGTGTTCCTCGCCTCCTAAACTAATATTAATTTTCAAACGAATTTCAGCAGATTGATGTTGCATGTCAAGTTAGGGTTTGTTAAATTCGTTAGAAATGTCAAGAAATGAGCTGTTCTTGCTTAGGTTCGATTCATTTGGTTGATTTATGCCTGAAATTGTAAATCGATGCGAATTATGTACATTTAGCATTGAATCAAGTCCATGAATGAAAACCATGCGTGAACTGTTAATTCGAAGTTATATTAACGTGTTTAGGTTCGATTCAAGTTGAGTAGTTAATGCATGAAAAAGAATTAAAAACGAAGTTATATTAACGTGTTTAGCATCGATTCGAGTTAATGAGTTAACATGTGAAAAAGAATTAAAAACGAAGTTATATTAACGTGTTTAGCGTCGATTCAAGTTAATGAGTTATCATGTGGAAAAGAATTAAAAACGAAGTTATATTAACGTGTTTAGCGTCGATTCCAGTTAATGAGATAACGTGTGAAAGAGAATTAGAATCGAAGTTGTGATAACATGCTTAGCTTCCATTCAAGTTATTTAGCTAATATATGAAAAAGGATTAAAATCGAAGTTCTTTTAATGTCTTTAGTTTCCTTCGAATTAATTAACCAAAGCATGCAAATGAGCTAATTTTCGAGGTAAATGAAGGGTGTCTGGCTCCGAATCAAGTAGTTTAGCCAATACATGTTAAACGAATTAATCTCGAAGTTATATAAACATGCTTAGGTTTGACTCGAGTTAAACTAACCAATGTATGTAAACGAATTAAATTCGAAGCTATTGAAATATGCTTAGTCTTCACTCGAACCTCTGTTCTCTGTAGATTCATGCTTAGGAAAGTTGCTTCGAAATGTGTCGTATATGTGCACAATCAAATTATGTTTGATTTATTGAATAAAGTGTTGTCGATTTATGAATAAATGTGGCTATATGCACGCTTGTTGTAACGCTTCGCTGAATGATGCTGATTGCTCAGGTAAGAGCCTAAACCTTGCTCCCTTTTACATAAGCTAATATGATAATAGGTTGTGATTAATGAATCGATGAATTGAGTTGGTAGTTGGATGGTTTGAGGAAAGAATCATGAGCGTTCGAGGTCTTGTGGTACGGTGCTTGTGCGAAGGGAGTTCGGGTTGTGAAATTACCGCAATCGTGTGGATTGCGAGGCCATGTGTGGCTCATTGTGTTGAAATGATTACGAAGTGTTTAAATGTGATATGTGTATTTCCCTTTTCCTTATATGTTTAAAATGTAACATGTGTGTGGAAGGGTGATGTTTTAGCAAATGACTTTTCATGTGTTTTAAATGAATAATAGCCATGTCTAGTAACGAGCTATGGCCTATTTTAGCTATTCAAATAATGTTTCGGAGGAATCCCTAAAACGTTTATAACAAAAGGGAGATGGGAATTATACGTTGAATGATTTTATTGTTTGAAATGGAAAATTACTAGCCGTTATGGCCGATACGCTTTAAGCGGCTAAGATAATGTGCTGCGGACAATATGATATGATGTAATGTTAACCTAGGGGATAAGTCCGGATAAACCCTAGAGGCCCTGACGAGGGCTAATGTAATGGTCCGATATGTTATATGTAGCCATCCCGGGAGTAAGAGCTTAAGCGTGAGCGTTAGGTCTCACTATGGGGTCGAGAATAGTTCTCACCCAATCAGCACCCTGTAATGATCTTATGCCAGAAGTACTTTCGTACTAAGTTAAGAAAAGCAATTGGCCCTTTGCCATTTTTGAACGATTAAAAAGGAAAGGAAGTTCTTTTTATGGGCCCAAAAGGCTATATGGAATGATGCATGAAAAGCTTATAAGGGTCGTTACACGACCAAACGAAATGAAACTTCCTTTGAAGACTAAGAAAACGTTTTCAACGAAAGAAAGAAAGCTTTCAATGAATTGAGTTATGAAATGATCCTCAAGCATGTTTAAATTTGGATTCTTAGCCCATATATGAAAAGAAAGCTTTCAATGGATGTTTTATGAATGATTCTTAAGCATTGTTGAACGTGGATTCTAATCTTATGTGGTATCATTCTTATCCATAGCAAACCTGTCTGATTTAAAGTGTATGAGATGAGAAAGAAAATTATAGCACGTTAAAAATTCCATGAATGAAGGCGTATCTTCCTAAAAGAATGAACGTTGATATGTGAATAGCATGCGAGGATGTCATATAGCTTAATATGATGTTTAAAGGTACTTAAATGCTTGATATGTGTTTATGTGTGTGATATGTATATTATATGAATGAAATGCCAAGAAAAGTGTATTTATGAAAAGGGATAACCTTATATACACATCATATGATTGAGGGTTCATGTGTAGTTCAAATGGAGTGTTAGGAAGTTATGTTATGAAAAGAAAAGATCCTTATACTTAGCCTTCGATGCTTACTCACGTGCCTAACTGCTTGCTAGTAAAGAACTCCGTCGTTGAGGAACCTAGAAATATGATTGAGTGGTCGAAGTGAAGTTTATGTTTAGTGATCCTCCCATAAAGGTTCTATGAATATCTATTATGATAGTAAAGTATGGAAACGTGATATGTGACTAGTAAAGATAGTATTGCCTGCAACGGTTTTGGTTTTAAGGGGGTTGGGGGACACTCACTGAGCGTGTGGTTGCTCATCCCACTATTCTTTCCCCTTTTCCCCAGGTTTTCTTTCTGACAGGAAGAAGTTGAGTCAGATAAGTCCAGAAGGAACCTATTGTTGCTTACAAGGCGTCGTATGTGCTCATTGGAAGGGATCTTACGTGTTTAATGAAGTCATGTAATGTACTCTTAGTTTATAAAGGCTTGTAAACGATTATTCTAGTTCATGTAATGCATTTGGTATAAAGGTCGCTCTGTATGGCCGTCTGAGCCAACCATCAAGTTAGTTAGATGTCTTCTTGGTTTAATTTAGCTATGTTTTGGGATGTAAATCTTAATACTCCGGTTTTGTTAACCGTTGAGTTGTATCTTCCATTTCTTCTTTATTCATGCATCAATCTGATTGGTGTACTCCGAGTGAGTAGCTCGTTGAGTTATGAACTCCGGCATGTGGCCGTTGAGCTATGTTTCAAATGTTTGCGCTTCCGTTGATTTACAGGGACTTATTGTAAAGCTTTTAGCCTGGAAATGGTTAGTTTTTAGGGGGAACTCTGCCCATTTCGTCCCAGGAATTAAGTAAGAAGTTAGGAAAGCGTAACGCTTCTGGCCTAGGGGCTGGGGGTGTTACATTGATGGTATCAGAGCAAAGGTCCTGCGACCACAGGCCGCAACCTGAGTCTTGCATTTCATATGGTCACCTAGGAACACTGTATGGTTATGTGAAATATGCCTGCCTTGTGTGCAAATGTGAATTTTATGTGAATGTTCGCGCATTTCACTAGTTAGGTGCGGCT
Organism: Carnegiea gigantea; assembly: GCA_029747015.1. Classification (NCBI taxonomy): domain Eukaryota; kingdom Viridiplantae; phylum Streptophyta; class Magnoliopsida; order Caryophyllales; family Cactaceae; genus Carnegiea; species Carnegiea gigantea. The sequence continues at coordinate 427,077 of JAKOGI010000167.1, forward strand.
TCCGTAAGCTGAATGGTTGGATGAGAGAACCATTTGTTAAGGTATAGGCCGAGTGATTCGTATTGTCGCGCATAAGATAAGTGTTAGCTCAATTGAAAGTTGTTTCGTTTATATGCTTTGGTGATTTTAATCCAATGTTTAAAGAACATATGATTTGAATCGAACGATTGGAAAGCCTTAACTCTACGCTCATCTTTGCCCCTAAAATGCGATTTGCTCCTCGGGCCCCATAATGGAGTGAGCAGACGTATTCAAGGTTGGTAGAGAAAGAGCTAGAAGCAATTAGACTTTTTCCTTTCGAAAACCTAAGGACCTTGCAGGTTAAAGCCTTTTGTTCAGGGAGTGAGACACGAGCCAAGTTTTCTTACACCGAAGGCTTAACTCTCAGTTAGTGATGATGAGGTAGTTTAGATTCGCAAATACGCGCTCTTATGTTTATCAAATGTTGGTCGTAGATGCATATGTGCTAAGATGTGTACATTGATAGAATCCTTCGTTTTGAGCTAGGAAAGGAATGATTGGAAATTAGCTGCTATGATTGATAATCCTACTAAATGGTACCTTGCTAATGTGAATTTTGAATTGGCTGAGTGAAATTAAAGGATATTTTCGTATGCATGCTTGAAAAACTATGTGCTAGCAGTAGGATCTGAATAAACATTGCGCAAAGTGTATCTACCGTTCTTCTTCTTTGCCATTGTTACCTAATCTGTGTATTACTTGCTTTCTATTATATGGATTGTTATCCATGATTGGAGTAACGATGTTTTGGCTTGGACAAGCCCAAGGCATACCTTTGGCCCTAGAATGCTAATGAGGATTGCTATCGTTTATGCCGGCCTAGGTGACTCTTGTCCAACATTATTGTGAACCATTGTGTTTTACAACATGCTATGTTTTCATAAACGTTTGGAAGCCTATATTGTTATATGAAATGGCATGTATGGTTTTTCGTGTGTTTCATGAGTGAGAGGTATAGTAAATAAACCACTTGGTACGTGTTTAAATTATTTCTAGTTGAGTGCGCCACTGAGTTGGCCAAATAATTCAAGTTATGTGAATGTTTGCTTTATATAACCGTGCTTATCTAATGATAGCATAGCAACTGTGAGCATACCTCATAACATGATTACGTAACCGTGGCCTTTGCATTCGAATGCTTACCTTTGTATGTATCCTTACATGATGTGCTAAGATACTCATAATGGTGGCGGAGTTACTCATTGCCTACATGCCTAAGCTCTATGTTTCATATGTTTGATTGAGTGGCTAAAAACTCATATGCCTAGCAAAAAGATCTTGTGGCCATAGGGGTTTCATTCGCATTTATTGGCCCTGTACCTTCTTTGCCTAGACCATATGACATGCCAGCGTACTTGCGACCATACTTGAATGCGTGACTTAAAGGGATATGAATGGATGTGTATAAAACAATCCCTGACAGGCTATAACTAAGTATCCTGGCATAGTATGACTAAGTTAGCTGCATCAGGTCTTACATGCTAAATTCTATGTGTACATGGTAGGTTTCATAGAGAGCGTTGGATAGTGCTTTGCTAGCCATCATATATGCTACCAACGCTGTCTTACTATACTTTGCTTAGCATGTTTGGCCTTACCTTCAACCTAGCTGTCTTATAGCTAGATACGACACCGTTTGGCATAGTAGCACTACCATTTCTCGGGTTACATGTATGTACACACATACTTGCTCGTAAGAACCTATAAGAAGCGGCATTGCGTTGGTTAAACTCAAAGTCTGTTTTCCCTATGAGATTTCAAATTCCCCAAGTGGCAATGCCTTGGGAAGCCACCTTACCCTGGCAGTTAAACCCTTGTGGAACGATAGTTGAGTTATGCAAGAGCAACATTAGGTATGAGGAATCCTTTGCTAAACCCGCCACAACCAAGAAACCATGTATCAACCTCCCATGAACAATTAATGCGTGGATACGTATAAGTCTATTGCTGAGTCTTGTCCCACATCCCTGTCATCTAACTCCCCAAGTTGTTTCCTTGCATGACTAATGGGTTGTACATTCATCCTCTTGTAAGTTGTGTACCGTGTGTGTGATGGACTGATTCATGCTGCATGTGATTCTTGGCTTGAAAACATTAAGTTATCGATTACATGTAATGTCATTACGCCAAGGTGATTTAACATGATGCTTGAATTGTTCTTATCACTCTAGAGTGTCATAGGGGTCTCAGGGTTAACTGTCATGATCCTTGTTTGATGCGACCTAAAGTCATATCCTTGGACGCCAACCCATAGCGATGCATGTGCATAGAGCTCCTTGTCATGATACGAGTAGTGCGTAGGCGATTCAAAGTCCTCGTCCCTTTCGAAAATGAGTTTAATATGGTTTTCCACGCAAACTCATTTGTCCCTCTCCAATGCGATTTGCCCTCGGCGCCTAAATAGAGTGAGTAGACGCTTGAAGAGGATTGGCGAAGAGGAGACTGGATACCATAAGCCATTTTCCTTTGATTTAAAAGAAGTAATATCTTCAAAATGACCTTTTGGAAACCAATCGCGTGGATCCTAGTTATGTGTGTGCATTCTAGGAAAGACCGAACTTAGATATCGAATTTCGAGGACGAAATTCTTTTAAGGGGGGAAGAGTGTAACACCCCGCATTTTCGTTTTCCGTTAAGCTAACTAAATTTCCTTCTTACGTTCTAAATTCGTATTTTTAGTAACTGTATGAGTTAAATTATTACCGATGTGCCATTGAGAACTATAATTTCATTAAAGACGAGATTATTATTGCCATTATTGATTTCAAAGTCAATTCGTGCCATTTATGCCTTTAAATTATATCGATAGTTTAATTTAGTTGTTATTTGATTTATTTAGTCGTTTCCTGAAAACGATTAGATTTTCAATCTTAGAATTACTTTCGAGGCTTATTAAATCGAACTTCGACGTTTTTGGATTCGAATAATTGATGAAGGGTTATGCATCGTTTTGAGTTTAGAACAAGACATTTGTGATTGGACTAGCGGTTTTAATTGATTGAGTTATTAACCGAATCAACCACAAAAAAAAAAATAGAGAACATAAGGGGCCGAAGCCCCTTCTTTCACTGGCAGAAAAACGCGAAGGGGGGGTTCTTGAGGCTCTTCACGGCACCCCCACCCCAACCACAACCCCACGACAGAGAGAGAAAGAGAGAGAGGAGGGCCACCGGACGGCGAGTCGGGGCCGAGGTCGACGGCGGCGCACCGGCAGGTCTGGCACCAGCCAACCCTCGTGACACCGCGGCAGAGAGAGAGAGAGAGAGAGTTGGAGCGAGAGTGAGAAGGAGCGGAGGGGGGCTCGAGGAGCCGCGACCACGCCGGCGACCGTCGCAGCCAAGGCCGGCGAACCACCTCACGCGTGGCTGGGCTAGAACCGGCCGCAGACAGGGGCGAATCGACACGAGCTCGGCCGAACATCCGTCTGTTTTAGGGCATGCGAGGTGAATTCGAACCTCTTCTCCTTCTATAAATTCGATCCTCACCCCAAATTCTTCTAAATTGTGCCTAAAATTCTCAGAAATCGCGAGTTAGGTTTGTGGGCCGGGGCTAGGTCGTGAATTGCGCAAAGGACAGAGGAGACTTTGAGCAATTGGGGTTTGAACTTGCTCCAAATCCAGCTAATCTGTGTGCCCTAAGCTAGGATCGAGGTGGGTGTTCCTCGCCTCCTAAACTAATATTAATTTTCAAACGAATTTCAGCAGATTGATGTTGCATGTCAAGTTAGGGTTTGTTAAATTCGTTAGAAATGTCAAGAAAGGAGTTGTTCATGCTTAGGTTCGATTCATTTGGTTGATTTATGCCTGAAATTGTAAATCGATGCGAATTATGTACATTTAGCATTGAATCAAGTCCATGAATGAAAACCATGCGTGAACTGTTAATTCGAAGTTATATTAACGTGTTTAGCTTCGATTCAAGTTGAGGAGTTAATGCATGAAAAAGAATTAAAAACGAAGTTATATTAACGTGTTTAGCATCGATTCAAGTTAATGAGTTAACATGTGAAAAAGAATTAAAAACGAAGTTATATTAACGTGTTTAGCGTCGATTCAAGTTAATGAGTTATCAGGTGGAAAAGAATTAAAAACGAAGTTATATTAACGTGTTTAGCGTCGATTCAAGTTAATGAGATAACGTGTGAAAGAGAATTAGAATCGAAGTTGTGATAACATGCTTAGCTTCTATTCAAGTTATTTAGCTAATATATGAAAAAGGATTAAAATCGAAGTTCTTTTAATGTCTTTAGTTTCCATTCGAATTAATTAACCAAAGCATGCAAATGAGCTAATTTTCGAGGTACATGAAGGGTGTCTGGCTCCGAATCAAGTAGTTTAGCCAATACATGTTAAACGAATTAATCTCGAAGTTATATAAACATGTTTAGGTTTGACTCGAGTTAAACTAACTAATGCATGTAAACGAATTAAATTCGAAGCTATTGAAATATGCTTAGTCTTCTCTCGAACCTCTGTTCTCTGTACATTCATGCTTAGGAAAGTTGCTTCGAAATGTATCGTATATGTTCACAATCAAATTATGTTTGATTTATTGAATAAAGTGTTGTCAATTTATGAATAAATGTGGCTATATGCACGCTTATTGTAACGCTTCGCTGAATGATGCTGGTTGCTCAGGTAAGAGGCTAAACCTTGCTCCCTTTTACATAAGCTAATATGATAATAGGTTGTGATTAATGAATCGATGAATTGAGTTGATAGTTGGATGGTTTGAGGAAAGAATCATGAGCGTTCGAGGTCTTGTGGTACGGTGCTTGTGAGGAGGGAGTTCGGGTTGTGAAATTACCGCAATCGTGTGGACTGCGAGGCCATGTGTGGCTCATTGTGCTGAAATGATTACGAAGTGTTTAAATGTGATATGTGTATTTCCCTTTTCCTTGTATGATTAAAATGTAACATGTGTGTGGAAGGGTGATGTTTTAGCAAATGACTTTTCATGTGTTTTAAATGAATAATAGCCATGTCTAGTAACGAGCTATGACCTATTTTAGCTATTCAAATAGTGTTTGGGAGGAATCCTTAAAACGTTTTTAACAAAAGGGAGATGGGAATTATACGTTGAATGATTTTATTGTTTGAAACGGAAAATTACTAGCCGTTATGGCCGATACGCTTTAAGTGGCTAAGATAATATGCTGCGGACAATACGATATGATATAATGTTAACCTAGGGGATAAGTCCGGATAAACCCTAGAGGCCCTGACGAGGGCTAATGTAATGGTCCGATATGTTATATGTAGCCATCCCGGGAGTAAGAGTTTAAGCGTGAGCGTTAGGTCTCACTATGGGGTCGAGAATAGTTCTCACCCAATCAGCATCTTGTAATGATCTTATGCCAGAAGTACTTTCATACTAAGTTAAGAAAAGCAATTGACCCTTTGCCATTTTTGAACGATTAAAAAGGAAAGGAAGTTTTTTTTATGGGCCCAAAAGGCTATATGGAATGATGTATGAAAAGCTTATAAGGGTCGTTACACGACCAAACGAAATGAAACTTCCTTTAAAGACTAAGAAAACGTTTTCAACGAAAGAAAGAAAGCTTTCAATGAATTGAGTTATGAAATGATCCTCAAGCATCTTTGAATTTGGATTCTTAGCCCATGTATGAAAAGAAAGCTTTCAATGGATGCTTTATGAATGATTCTTAAGCATGGTTGAACGTGGATTCTAATCTTATGTGGTATCATTCTTAGCCATAGCAAACATGTCTGATTTAAAGTGTATGAGATGAGAAAGAAAATTATAGCACGTTAAAAATTCCATGAATGAAGGCGTATCTTCCTAAAAGAATGAACGTTGCTATGTGAATAGCATGCGAGGGTGTCATATAGCATGATATGATGTTTAAAGGTACTTAAATGCTTGATATGTGTTTATGTGTGTGATATGTATATTATATGAATGAAATGCTAAGAAAAGTGTATTTATGAAAAGGGATAACCTTATATACACATCATATGATTGAAGGTTCATGTGTAGTTCAAATGGAGTGTTAGAAAGTTATGTTATGAAAAGAAAAGATCCTTATACTTAGCCTTCGATGCTTACTCACGTGCCTAACTGCTTGCTAGTAAAGAACTCCGTCGTTGAGGAACCTAGAAATATGATTGAGTGGTCGAAGTGAAGTTTATTTTAGTGATCCTCCCATAAAGGTTCTATGAATATCTATTATGATAGTAGAGTATGGAAACGTGATATGTGACTAATAAAGATAGTATTGCCTGTAACGGTTTTGGTTTTAAGGGGGTTTGGGGGACACTCACTGAGCGTGTGGTTGCTCATCCCACTATTCTTTCCCCTTTTCCCAAGGTTTTCTTTCTGACAGGAAGAAGTTGAGTCAGATAAGTCCAGAAGGAACCTATTGTTGCTTACAAGGGTTGTATGTGCTCATTGGAAGGGATCTTGCGTGTTTAATGAAGTCATGTAATGTACTCTTAGTTTATAAAGGCCTGTAAACGATTATTCTAGTTCATGTAATGCATTTGGTATAAAGGTCGCTCTGTACGGCCGTCTGAGCCAACCATCAAGTTAGTTAGATGTCTTCTTGGTTTAATTTAGCTATGTTTTGGGATGTAAATCTTAATACTCCGGTTTTGTTAACCGTTGAGTTGTATCTTCCATTTCTTTTTTATTCATGCATCAATCTGATTGGTGTACTCCGAGTGAGTAGCTCGTTGAGTTATGAACTCCGGCGTGTGGCCGTTGAGCTATGTTTCAAATGTTTTGCGCTTCCGTTGATTTACAGGGACTTATTGTAAGGCTTTTAGCCTGGAAATGGTCAGTTTTTAGGGGGAATTCTGTCCATTTCGTCCCAGGAATTAAGTAAGAAGTTAGGAAAGCGTAACGCTTCTGGCCTAGGGGCTGGGGGTGTTATATTGATGGTATCAGAGTAAAGGTCCTGCGACCATAGGCCGCAACCTGAGTCTTGCATTTCATATAGTCGCCTAGGAACACTGTATGGTTATGTGACATATGCCTACCTTGTGTGCAAATGAGAGTTTTATGTGAATGTTCGCATATTTCACTAGTTAGGTGCGGCTTCCGTAAGCTGAATGGTTGGATGAGAGAACCATTTGTTAAGGTATAGGCCGAGTGATTCGTATTGCCACGCATAAGATAAGTGTTAGCTCAATTGAAAGTTGTTTCGTTTATATGCTTTGGTGATTTTAATCCAATGTTTAAAGAACATATGATTTGAATCGAACGATTGAAAAGCCTTAACTCTACGCTCATCTTTGCCCCTAAGATACGATTTGCTCCTCGGGCCCCATAATGGAGTGAGCAGACGTATTCAAGGTTGGTAGAGAAAGAGCTAGAAGCAATTAGACTTTTTCCTTTCAAAAACCTAAGGACCTTGCAGGTTAAAGCCTTTTGTTCAGGGAGTTAGAGCCGAGCCAAGTTTTCTTACACCGAAGGCTTAACTCTCAGTTAGTGATGATGAGGTAGTTTAGATTCGCAAATACGCGCTCTTATGTTTATCAAATGTTGGTCGTAGATGCGTATGTGCTAAGATGTGTACATTGATAGAATCCTTCGTTTTGAGCTAGGAAAGGAATGATTGGAAATTAGCTGCTATGATTGATAATCCTACTAAATGGTACCTTGCTAATGTGAATTTTGGATTGCCTGAGTGAAATTAAAGGATATTTTCGTATGCATGCTTGAAAAACTATGTGCTAGCGGTAGGATGTGAATAAACATTGCGTAAAGTGTATCTACCGTTCTTCTTCTTTGCCATTGTTACCTAATCCGTGTATTACTTGCTTTCTATTATATGGATTGTTATCCGTGATTGGAGTGACGACGTTTTGGCTTGGACAAGCCCAAGGCATACCTTTGGCCCTAGAATGCTAATGAGGATTGCTATCGTTTATGCCGGCCTAGGTGACTCTTGTCCAACATTATTGTGAACCATTGTGTTTTACAACATGCTATGTTTTCATAAACGTTTGGAAGCCTATATTATTATATGAAATGGCACGTATGGTTATTCGTGTGTTTCATAAGTGAGAGGTATAGTAAATAAACCACTTGGTATGTGTTTAAATTATTTCTAGTTGTGTGCGCCACTGAGTTGGCCAAATAATTCAAGTTATGTGATTGTTTGCTTCATATAACCGTGCTTATCTAATGATAGCATAGCAACTATGAGCATGCCTCATAACATGATTACGTAACCCTGGCCTTTGCATTCAAATGCTTACCCTTGTATGTATCCTTACATGATGTGCTAAGATACTCATAATGGTAGCGGAGTTACTCATTGCCTATATGCCTAAGCTCTATGTTTCATATGTTTGATTGAGTGGCTAAAAACTCATATGCCTAGCAAAAAGATCTTGTGGCCATAGGGGATTCATTCGCATTTATTGGCCCTGTGCCTTCTTTGCCTAGACCACATGACATGCCATCGTACTTGCGACCATACTTGAATGCATGACTTAAAGGGATATGAATGGATATGTATAAAACAATCCCTGACAGGCTATAACTAAGTATCCTAGCATAGTATAACTAAGTTAGCTGCATCAAGTCTTACATGCTGAATTCTATGTGTACATGGTAGGTTTCATAGAGAACGTTGGATAGTGCTTTGCTAGCCATCATATATGCTACCAACGCTGTCTTACTATACTTTGCTTAACATGTTTGGCCTTACCTTTAACCTAGTTGTCTTATAGCTAGACACGACACCGTTTGGCATAGTAGCACTACCATTTCTCGGGTTACATGTATGTACTTGCTCGTAAGAACCTATAAGAAGCGGCATTGCGTTGGTTGAACTCAAAGTCTGCTTTCCCTATGAGATTGCAAATTCCCCAAGTGGCAATGCCTTGGGAAGCCACCTTACCGTGGCAGTTAAACCCTTGTAGAACGATAGTTGAGTTATGTAAGAGCAACATTAGGTATGAGGAATCCTTTGCTAAACCCGCCACAACCAAGAAACCATGTATCAACCTCCCATGAACAATTAATGCGTGGATACGTATAAGTCTATTGCTGAGTCTTGTCCCACATCCCTGTCGTCTAACTCCCCAAGTTGTTTCCTTGTATGACTAATGGGTTGTACATTTATCCTCTTGTAAGTTGTGTACCGTGTGTGTGATGGACTGATTCATGCTGCATGTGATTCTTGGCTTGAAAACATTAAGTTATCGATTTCATGTAATGTCATTACGCCAAGGTGATTTGACCTGATGCTTGAATTGTTCTTATCACTCTAGAGTGTCATAGGGGTCTCAGAGTTAACTGTTATGACCCTTGTTTGATGCGACCTAAAGTCATATCCTTGGACGCCAACCCATAGCGATGCATGTGCATAGAGCTCCTTGTCATGATACGAGTAGTGCGTAGGCGATTCAAAGTCCTCGTCCCTTTCGAAAATGACTTTAATATGGTTTTCCACGCAAACTCATTTGCCCCTCTCCAATGCGATTTGCCCTCGGCGCCTAAATAGAGTGAGTAGACGCTTAAAGAGGATTGGCGAAGAGGAGACTGGATACCATAAGCCATTTTCCTTCGATTTAAAAGAAGTAATGTCTTCAAAATGACCTTTTGGAAACCAATCGCGTAAATCCTAGTTATGTGTGTGCATTCTAGGAAAGGCCGAACTTAGATATCGAATTTCGAGGACGAAATTCTTTTAAGGGGGGAAGAGTGTAAGACCCCGCATTTTCGTTTTCCGTTAAGCTAACTAAATTTCCTTCTTACGTTCTAAGTTCGTATTAGTAACTGTATGAGTTAAATTATTATCGATGTGCCATTGAGAACTATAATTTCATTAAAGACGAGATTATTATTGCTATTATTGATTTCAAAGTCAATTCGTGCCATTTATGCCATTAAATTATATCGATAGTTTAATTTAGTTGTTATTCGATTTATTTAATTGTTTCCTGAAAACGATTAGATTTTCAATCTTAGAATTAGTTTCGAGGCTTATTAAATCGAACTTCTACGTTTTTGGATTCGAATAATTGATGAAGGGTTGTGCATCGTTTTGAGTTTAGAACAAGACATTTGAGATTGGACTAGCGGTTTTAGTTGATTGAGTTATTAACCGAATCAACCACAAAAAAAAAAAAAAAGAGAGAACATAAGGGGCCGAAGCCCCTTCTTTCACTGGCAGAGAAACGCGAAGGGGGGGTTTTTGAGGCTCTTTACGGCACCCCCACCCCGACCACAACCCCACGACAGAGAGAGAAAGAGAGAGAGGAGGGCCACCGGACGGCGAGTCGGGGCCGAGGTCGACGGCGGCGCACCGGCAGGTCAGGCGCCGGCCAACCCTCGTGACACCGCGGCAGAGAGAGAGAGAGAGAGAGCGAGAGTTGGAGCGAGAGTGAGAAGGAGCGGAGGGGGGGTCGAGGAGCCGCGACCACGCCGGTGACCGTCGCAGCCAAGGACGGCGAACCACCTCACGCGTGGCTAGGCTAGAACCGGCCGCAGACAGGTGCGAATCGACACGAGCTCGGCCGAACATCCGTCTGTTTTAGGGCATGCGAGGTGAATTCGAACCTCTTCTCCTTCTATAAATTCGATCCTCACCCTAAATTCTTCTAAATTGTGTCTAAAATTCTCAGAAATCGCGAGTTAGGTTTGTGGGCCGGGGTTAGGTCGTGAATTGCACAAAGGACAGAGGAGACTTTGAGCAATTGGTGTTTGAACTTGCTCCAAATCCAGCTAATCTGTGTGCCCTAAGCTAGGATCGAGGTGGGTGTTCCTCGCCTCCTAAACTAATATTAATTTTCAAACGAATTTCAGCAGATTGATGTTGCATGTCAAGTTAGGGTTTGTTAAATTCGTTAGAAATGTCAAGAAATGAGTTGTTCTTGCTTAGGTTCGATTCATTTGGTTGATTTATGTCTGAAATTGTAAATCGATGCGAATTATGTGCATTTAGCATTGAATCAAGTCCATGAATGAAAACCATGCGTGAACTATTAATTCGAAGTTATATTAACGTGTTTGGCTTCGATTCAAGTTGAGGAGTTAATGCATGAAAAAGAATTAAAAACGAAGTTATATTAACGTGTTTAGCATCGATTCAAGTTAATGAGTTAACATGTGAAAAAGAATTAAAAACAAAGTTATATTAACGTGTTTAGCGTCGATTCAAGTTAATGAGTTATCAGGTGGAAAAGAATTAAAAACGAAGTTATATTAACGTGTTTAGCGTCGATTCAAGTTAATGAGATAACGTGTGAAAGAGAATTAAAATCGAAGTTGTGATAACATGCTTAGCTTCTATTCAAGTTATTTAGCTAATATATGAAAAAGAATTAAAATCGAAGTTCTTTTAATGTCTTTAGTTTCCTTCGAATTAATTAACCAAAGCATGCAAATGAGCTAATTTTCGAGGTAAATGAAGGGTGTCTGGCTCCGAATCAAGTAGTTTAGCCAATACATGTTAAACGAATTAATCTCGAAGTTATATAAACATGTTTAGGTTTGACTCGAGTTAAACTAACTAATGCATGTAAACGAATTAAATTCGAAGCTATTGAAATATGCTTAGTCTTCACTCGAACCTCTGTTCTCTGTACATTCATGCTTAGGAAAGTTGCTTCGAAATGTATCGTATATGTTCACAATCAAATTATGTTTGATTTATTTAATAAAGTGTTGTCAATTTATGAATAAATGTGGCTATATGCACGCTTATTGTAACGCTTCGCTGAATGATGCTGGTTGCTCAGGTAAGAGCCTAAACCTTGCTCCCTTTTACATAAGCTAATATGATAATCGGTTGTGATTAGTGAATCGATGAATTGAGTTGGTAGTTGGATGGTTTGAGGAAAGAATCATGAGCGTTCGATGTCTTGTAGTACGGTGCTTGTGAGGAGGGAGTTCGGGTTGTGAAATTACCGCAATCGTGTGGATTGCGAGGCCATGTGTGGCTCATTGTGTTGAAATGATTACGAAATGTTTAAATGTGATATGTGTATTCCCTTTTCCTTGTATGTTTAAAATGTAACATGTGTGTGGAAGGGTGATGTTTTAGCAAATGACTTTTCATGTGTTTTAAATGAATAATAGCCATGTCTAGTAACGAGCTATGACCTATTTTAGCTATTCAAATAGTGTTTGGGAGGAATCCTTAAAACGTTTTTAACAAAAGGGAGATGGGAATTATACGTTGAATGATTTTATTGTTTGAAACGGAAAAATTACTAGCCGTTATGGCCGATACGCTTTAAGTGGCTAAGATAATGTGCTGCGGACAATATGATATGATGTAATGTTAACCTAGGGGATAAGTCCGGATAAACCCTAGAAGCCCTGACGAGGGCTAATGTAATGATCCGATATGTTATATGTAGCCATCCCGGGAGTAAGAGCTTAAGCGTGAGCGTTAGGTCTCACTATGGGGTAGAGAATAGTTCTCACCCAATCAGCACCCTGTAATGATCTTATGCCAGAAGTACTTTCGTACTAAGTTAAGAAAAGCAATTGGCCCTTTGCCATTTTTAAACGATTTAAAAGGAAAGGAAGTTCTTTTTATGGGCCCAAAAGGCTATATGGAATGATGTATGAAAAGCTTATAAGGGTCGTACACGACCAAACGAAATGAAACTTCCTTTGAAGACTAAGAAAACGTTTTCAATGAAAGAAAGAAAGCTTTCAATGAATGAGTTATGAAATGATCCTCAAGCATGTTTGAATGTGGATTCTTAGCCCATGTATGAAAAGAAAGCTTTCAATGGATGCTTTATGAATGATTCTTAAGCATGGTTGAACGTGGATTCTAATCTTATGTGGTATCATTCTTATCCATAGTAAACCTGTATGATTTAAAGTGTATGAGATGAGAAAGAAAATTATAGCACGTTAAAAATTCCATGAATGAAGGCGTATCTTCCTAAAAGAATGAACGTTGATATGTGAATAGCATGCGGGGGTGTCATATAGCATGATATGATGTTTAAAGGTACTTAAATGCTTGATATGTGTTTATGTGTGTGATATGTATATTATATGAATGAAATGCCAAGAAAAGTGTATTTATAAAAAGGGATAACCTTATATACGCATCATATGGCTGAGGGTTCATGTGTAGTTCAAATGGAGTGTTAGGAAGTTATGTTATGAAAAGAAAAGATCCTTATACTTAGCCTTCGATGCTTACTCACGTGCCTAACTGCTTGCTAGTAAGGAACACCGTCGTTGAGGAACCTAGAAATATGATTGAGTGGTCGAAGTGAAGTTTATGTTTAGTGATCCTCCCATAAAGGTTCTATGAATATCTATTATGATAGTAGAGTATGGAAACGTGATATGTGACTAATAAAGATAGTATTGCCTGCAACGGTTTTGGTTTTAAGGGGGTTGGGGGACACTCACTAAGCGTGTGGTTGCTCATCCCACTATTCTTTCCCCTTTTCCCCAGGTTTTCTTTCTGACAGGAAGAAGTTAAGTCAGATAAGTCGAGAAGGAACCTATTGTTGCTTACAAGGCGTCGTATGTGCTCATTGGAAGGGATCTTACGTGTTTAATGAAGTCATGTAATGAACTCTTAGTTTATAAAGGTCTGTAAATGATTATTCTAGTTCATGTAATGCATATGGTATAAAGGTCGCTCTGTATGGCCGCCTGAGCCAACCATCAAGTAGTTAGATGTCTTCCTGATTTAATTTAGCTATGTTTTGGGATGTAAATCTTAATACTCCGGTTCTGTTAACCGTTGAGTTGTATCTTCCATTTCTTCTTTATTCATGCATCAATCTGATTGGTGTACTCCGAGCGAGTAGCTCGTTGAGTTATGAACTCAGGCGTGTAAAGAGCTATGTTTCAAATGTTTGCGCTTCCGTTGATTTACAGGGACTTATTGTAAGGCTTTTAGCCTGGAAATGGTTAGTTTTTAGGGGGAACTCTGCCCATTTCGTCCCAGGAATTAAGTAAGAAGTTAGGAAAGCATAACGCTTCTGGCCTAGGGGCTGGGGGTGTTACATTTGTACCTGAAGTTTTGTCCTCATAATGCCCTTTTGGATTTAACATTCGAATCTTATAAAATCTCTAATAATACTCCTATAGAGTCCATACAATATATACTCGAGTCACCACTTCTAACTTCTCACAAGCATGATACTACCACAAGCGCACAGTTGTTGTAGTAAAGTTTTAATATCGATCCCATAAAGACCAAATGTAATCTATGGAGTTTTAACCTATTAGAATTAGCTAAGCAACAAATTTTCAATGAGTTCTCTCACCTATCACTATTCAACTATTGAAAATTCAATCGGACGAAAAGCATCTAGGGAACTGTTTTGTCTAATAAAACGTTAGATCACAGGATTTAAATATGCACTTTATCTAGAATTGAGTGACTCAAATGAGTGCAATCAAACTAAGGATTTAATTTTTTCTTTTGAAACAACCTAACTTGTCTAAACTAATTCAATTAACATTCTTTCAAATGTCCTTGGTTTTAGTCTTGGTTATGGATTTTTAATTGCTGAGATTTCCTCTCAACAAACAACTATCTTTCAAGAAGTCGTTAAATTAAATTTGAACTCGTTGTTCTAATAGTGAGTTTCTCATTTTAGTACTTCACTCAACTATCTAATATATGCAAGCAAATATGGCCAAAATTTAATCACAGGAGTTCATCCATAAGACAGAATTCAATCAAACAAATTTGGATAAAGCATAAATATTTAACATTAGAGATCTAACATCAATACTTTGGATAACAAATATCTAGATTAAGAAAGGCAACTCACATATAATTAAAAGTAATCAACATCTAAACAAAAGTTTAAGAAGAGATTAGAAAGGGAAGAAAACTTAGCAGCTATTGTGGTCTTCAACGGCTTCCAAACTCCAAGCTTCCAAGTGTCAATCTTCTACTCCAATTTCCTCTCTTTCTCTAAAGAAAACTTGAAAAAAACCCTAAAATTAATGATAAAAGTGAGCATTATATGTCTTGGCTTTCTATGCTCTCCCCTTTCGACAACCGAAATAACCCTATTTAAGCATTAACTCAACCATCCTCAGCCACAAGATAAAGGAAGACAAAGAGGCAAGCAGTTTCAAGCTCACCACAGAGAGTTTGTTACAGCCTCTATCTCAATATTCTGTGGTTCGTCTTTCTTCTTCATAGGCATGATGACATGGCGGCATCTATAGGGAGTCAAAACATACTCAATTGGGGTCAAAGTTAGGGGAAAAAAGGTCTAAAAACTACAAAACATAAAAAAGAACTATACCCAAGCATAAAACGGGAAAAGAAGTGTAGACTATAACATAAATTCATAATTCTCCCTAAAAATACAGCAAAATGACCAGAAAATGAAGTGCACTCTAAGCATTTATCAAACTCCGCCATGCTTGAACCATTGCTTATTCCCAAGCAACTATGAAAACCAAAACTATAATGAAAAGTCTTCTCAAGTAAACATAAGTGGCAAGATCAATAGCCTACCAAACCAAGAAGCTAGCCCAAAAGTGATGGAAAATATTGCAAAATAGATGAGAGAATGAAGTTTTTGAAACAAGAACAAGTACCATCGCGTTCAATATTGAATTGATCACTCAAATCAACTTAAATAATCACGTTGGCACATTCAACAGGTGGAGCTAAAAGAGCCGGTAGACCCTCACTTTAGGGATGAAGCACTCATCACTTATGTGTTTAAGAATATAATGCGGTTCACTCAAATCTCATTCCAAAGAATCAAATCTACCATATGCTTAGCAACACTCTCAAATTCTCCATCACTAAAATACAACATGTGTAAGGCAATCATGAGGACTTTGATAGGGTTGTAACAGGGCTATGGGTAGAAGTAAGAGGGGAACAAATTTGTTGGCGTTTATGGGGCCCAAAGCCAAAGACTATGAGTGCAAATCATCTTCACCCAACTTTTCACCAAAAATACGCCTCACACATGAAATGTGATCTTGAACAAGAGTTAAAGCAAGTTCTAAAGATCTGAAATCTGGGAAGAGCCACACATGAAAAAGAATATGAGACCAGAATGATAAATTAGTCTAAATAAGGCTCAAAGTTTCACGGGACAACTGCCAATGCTCAATTAGCTCCTTAGATCACATGTGCCAAATATTCATGCAAAGAATCATTGAGTAATCGAATCGTAGTCAACATGACAAATAAAACATGAAGTACATTTCGAAAAAAATTATAATTAAACATTTTATTCATAAATGGGCATAACAAAAGGGTCCAAATAAGCCAAAGAAAGCGACTTAGTCTGAGACTCATGACCGGATGATTTTATTACTTTTTCCATTTTTTATGCTCTCTTTTTTTTGTATTGTTGTTTTTTTTCTTTTTTTTGAACTTTAAAATGCAACTAAAAATTAAAAATGCTAGAATAAAGCTAAAACTAAGAAAAGAAACCTAAAAATAGAAAGAAAACAAAATGATCAACAAAAATTCAAACTATCCCTAAATGCAACAGCTAAAATGCAAACTATCCATACATCCACATCACATACACATATCCCCACATATCTCCCCCGTGCTTAGACAAAACACTGCCTTCAATGCAAGGACATAAAAATCAATGGGGAAGAAAAAGAAGAACTAAAAAGGAGGAGAGGGGGAGAAGTAGGAGGGTGGAGATGAGAAACATGCCAGTCGCACTAAGTCTCTAAACAGGCCCTAAAGTCATAGAAGTATTGGTTTTGAGAAGCAGTCATCCCACGGAGCTCATCATGACACTCCTGAGCAAAGTCACAGTGGGCAGTATGTTTAGTTTGAATATAAGCTCAGGGAAATACATGCTCCTCTTGAATGGATAGAAAGGTACCACGTAAACCAGCATGATCAGAAGAGGAGGACGGTTGGGATGAACTAAAGGCCCTTAGATGAGGCGAGGGAAGAGCTGGTGTGGGTTGCCCCAACTCGTCATCACCCCGCAAAAAACTAAAGATTGGCCCAATTCAAGATAGTGTCTCAGTCAACATTAGGGAGAGGCATGAGACGGTTCCGAGGATAAATCCAAGAAACAGGCCTGTCCTCTACCTTACAAAACTTTATTTGTTCAAAAGCGACTGAATTCAATCGCTCGAAACTCGAAACTCTATCTTCGGGCTTCGGTTTTATCCAAACAAACCTATCAATGGGGGTAACAAGGCCTCCAATCACAATCCCCTATGCAGAATTAGTGGGCACACTATGTAATCGATTGGCCAAGGATGAACTGGGGTCAAGGCGATCACCTTGGAGCATGCTATACAAGAAATATAATTTAGACAACCAAGGCACATTAAGACTATCCTGCCTTGCAAGCAACCTAATGGCAAGCAATCGTTGGGTGACTTGAATACAGGGGTTTCGAATAACAGTGTCTTTGGAGTTGCTTGTGTCATACCGATAGTCCCCAGAAATTTCATTCCAAAAAGCATTGGGGTTAAATTTTTTAGGTATATGTCGATAAGACAAGTCCATACTTGGTGAAAAACTGAATATGCTATTAAAGGCACTCAAGTTCAGTTCATAAAATTTCCTATTTAGATAGAAGGAAATGTATCCTTCTTGAAAATGAGGCCCATTCGTGACCTCCACACACAATGTACAGAAACATTCTACGGTGAGGTCATGATAAGTGTGGTCTCTAATCTCTAAAAATTGCCCTTACCTCCCCTAGCAAACAACCAACGTATGTCATATAACAAACTAATCTTGTTAGCAAATCCTCTTTATAATAACGAGTAGTAATAACTGGCCTACTACTCAAAATATTATATCTAGCAACACGCTAAGGATGTGTTAAACCAAGGGGGTTGGAGATATTAACTTGGTTTCATGCATTGCTCTTGAGGTTCAGGAAGTTCGGGGTGCTCGTTGAGGTGCTTGACTGGATGTCCCTACCTCTTTGTTTGTTCTTGCCTTCTTGTTAGGTGCCATTGTAATGGTGAATAGATGGGTGAAAGCTTTAAACTCCAGGCAAAGTGAAAATAGAAAAGAAAATAACAAAAAACACAAAAGTTGTGAAAATTAAGGTGAAATGGGAAGAAATATAAAAGAAAAGGAGATAATTTGGAAGAGTGGAAGGTGAGGTGGAGTTATTGAATTTTGGAGTATGAAGATTGGTAGAATGTGAGTGAAAGAGTGCAACAAAAGAGAAATTTCAAGGAGAGTTAGGGTAAAAGTGAAGAAAATAAGATGAAAGGGAAAAAATTTGATTAAAAATGAGCAAAATCGAAGGTTTAGAGGTGGACAGTTATGGAGGTTTTACAGAGAGAAGGAGAGAGTTTAGAGAGACAAGGACGACAGATGGAGGACGAAGAATTGATGCTTGGGTCAAAGGGCTTGAAAAAACCCTTGACTGCAGACAAAGAGCCTCATCATGGACTATGGGGTCTGCCACAGAGAGTCCGTGGTGAGCTCTGTTTCTGTGTTCGTTCAGTTTTCCTAGCAGCAGCTCCACGGACTAGATTAGGCACCACTAGGGGTCTATAATGACTGCTAGTATAGCTACTAAAACTCTCTTATTATTTTTTCAATGATTGTTCCACTCTTCTTTTTGCTTCTTTTCTCTTTTTTTTTTCCCTATTTTTTTTGCCTTTCTTGTATCCTTCATTAGAAAAACAAAAGTAATACACCATATACAATCAAAGAAAAGAAAAACTAGTAAATAGGAAAAGAAAACTTGGGTTGCCTCCTAGGAAGCGCTTTTTTAGGGTTAGGAGCTTAATTGTCACTTCTAGGAGGGCTTGGGAGTAGAAACGTGGTGGACAACTGCCTTGTCAATGAGCTCCCCAACGTCTCCTTATTTTCTTTGTTCAAGGACCTCGAAATCAAACTCTTGCACTGGAAGGTACCAATTGTGATGGGCTACATCAGACGAGCCACTATTAAGCTCGACTCCTAAGCTAAAGTCACACTCTATATCATCAATAGGAGGCATGGACTACACTACTTGGGCAAACCTGCAATAATTACTCATGGACACGCCATTAGTAGCATAGGGCTCGTCCTCGGCTACAGTAGGTGGCACATGTGCATTGAATTCCACCCTAGCATAATCTAGGCCCAGGCCTTCAGATGTAACATACTTAAATACAAAAGGGTCAACATGCCACCAATCATTTAATAAGCCAATCTCATGAAAATCCATATATTCTTCTAAAGCAAATGACGGAGAGAGGATATTGTGGTTTTCAAACAAGACAAATTCAATATGGCATTTCCCTAAATCAAATGTTAATCATCCTCCTTTCACATCAATTGTGCAACCAGAAGTGCCCAAGAAGGGTCTCCTTAGAATAATCTAGGCATACGCATCTGCAGCCATGTATGAGATAATAAAGTCATCAAGCACATAAAACGCACCTACTTTTATGGGAACATTCCCTAAATACCCAAAGGGAACTTCATGGAACCATTCGCGAATTGAAGTGAAATAGGTGTTGGTTGCAACTCACCTAAACCAAGCTTTTAGAAAATGGAATAGGGCATAAGACTAACACTTGCATCAAGATCTCATAAGGCCCCATTAATCGTCACCTGACCGACCATACAAGGAATAGAGAAGCTACCAGGGTCTTTAATTGGTCTTTAAGTTTAGAGAGAAACTTTTTTAGTACCACCACATTACGCAACCCTCCAAAGGGTAGGGTCTCAAACTCAGCATTTTTCACCTCACTCTTAGCTCTAGGCACCTCTCTACATTCTTTAAGCTCCATGGCTGCAGAATCCTCTACCCTACCTTTCAAGGTAACACAGTTACACTATTTATGGGGATTTACCTCGGGCTTGCCAGGAAGTCTACTCGGTGGTGTGGATAAAGAGGTAGCTTATTGAGCGACTTGAGCTTCTAACATCTTATTATGAGTAGTAAGCACATCAAACTTATAAGCTAATTACTTAACATACTCATCTTGCTTTTGCTATGCCAAAAGCATACTCTCTATCGTGGTCTCTAAGTTGGATTTTTGAGGTGCTTATTGAGGATAAGGTGGTCTTTGAAATCCAGGGGGTGGTTAGAGAAATTGAGGTGATTCCTCCAACCAGGATTATAGGTTTTAGATAATGGGCTATTGGTTAGTCCAGGATTAAAATTATTGACATAATTGATTGATTCACTAGCATCTTGAGCAAATGAACTCCTGACTTAACAATTCATAGTCAAATGATCAACCGACTAATAGATTTCACATGATAGGGAAGGGATACTAGAACTAATAGAATTAGCATTCAATCTTTCTAACCTTTGAGACATGACATCTATCTTAGCAGAAAGCATAAAGATAGCATCAAGTTCTAATTTACCTCTAACCCTCTTGGGTTTACTTCTCTCATTAGACCATTGGTGGTTATTTAGCACCATCTTTTCCATAAGATTATAGCCTCATGTTTATTCATGTTCATAAGTGTACCTCCTGCTGTTGCGTCTATAGTAGACCTCACCGGTTGGGTGACTCCATTATAAAAGGCTTGCACTAACATCCATTGTTCAAGGCCATGATATGGACATAGCCTCAATAGGCACTTAAAATGCTCCCAGGCTTCATATAACCATTCATCCTCCCTTTGACGACAAGGGGTGGTTTGGATTCTCACACTTGCCATCTTGCTAGAGGCAACGAGTTTTGCAAGAAATACTTTCATGAGCTCATCCCATGTTGTGATGTGTCCTAAAGGCAAAGAATTTAGCCACACTGTCGCCTTGTCCCTCAATGAAAAGGGAAATAACCTCAATTGTATAGCATTAGAATAAACACCATTAAGCTCCAACGTGTCACACACCTTTAAGAATACCGAGAGTTGTAAGTTAGGATCTTATAGTGGACCTTGGAAATAAGAGCAGGCTTAAGCTCAAAGTTGTGGGTATGCACATTGGGTCGAGCAATACTGGAGGTAATGCCATGGACCCCTAGGGTGATAAAATCCCAAAGCATCCTTCTTTGGTCATCTCCTCCTCTCGCCATCGTTGAAGAGGCTTTTTGAGCTTTGCCTCTTTGATCCTGTAACTTCAACTTCTTCTTCTTAGAGCAAAAATTCCTTTCTATTTCTGGATTGAATTCAAATAGAGAGGGACTTCGCATATAAGTGAGATTTCCTACAAAAACTCACCATAAACACTATCAACGTAAATCAAGAAAATACAACGAAAAAGAAAAATGCAAAAAATACTTAGTCAATCTAAGCAGGCGAACTCAATATCCACATATTGGTCCTTGGCAATGGCACTGAAAACTTGATGCTGCCGCAAATGCACGTTCGTTGTAGTAAAGTTTTAATATCGATCCCACAGAGACTAGGTGCAACCAACTGATTTTTAGCCTATTATAAAAGGCTGACCAACTAGAGTTTTAATGAGTTGCCTCGACTATCACTATTTAACTATTAAAAATTCAATCAAACTGAAAGCATCAAGGGAATTATTCCACCTAGTAAAGAGTTGGATTGTACGATTTAGATACGCACTTTATCTAAAACTGGACGATTCAAAGGGGTACAATTGAACTAAGAATTCAGTCTTTTCTTTGGAAACAAACCGAATTGTCTAAACTAATCCAATTAATGTTCTTTCAAATGTCCTCAGTTTTAGTCTTGGTTATGGATTTTTGATTGCTAGGATTTTCTCTCAACAGGCAACTCTCTTTCAACAGGTCATTAAATTAAATTCTAACTTGTTGTTTTAATAGTGAGTTTCTCCTATCAGTACTTCACTCAACTATCTAGCATATGCAAGAAAATCTAGCTAAAATTTACTCACAACAATTCATCTGAAAGATAAAACTCAATTAAAGAAATTTTGATAAAGTACACATATTGAAAATTATAGATCTGACATCAATACTTTGGCTAACAAATCCCTAGATTAAAAAAAACTGCTCACACATAATAGAAAATAATCAACATCAAAACATAACTTTAAGAAGAGATTAGAAGAGGAAGAAAACTTAGCAACTATATTGGTCTTCAATAGTTTCCCAAACTCCAAGCCTCCAAGTGCCAGTTATGCACTCCAATTCCCTCTCTTACTCTAAAGAAAACTTTAATAAAATCCCAAAACTAATGATATATGCACTCCAATTCCCTCTCTTACTCTAAAGAAAACTTTAATAAAATCCTAAAACTAATGATATAAATGAGTATTAGATGTCTTGACTTTCCATGCTCTCCCTTTTTGCAGCCAAAAAAACCCTATTTAAGCATGAACTTCGCCATCCTTAGCCACAAGATGGTGGAAGATGAAGATGCAGGTAGTCTCAAGTTCACCATGGACCGTGGTGTTCACTATGAACTGTGGTGTTCACCACAGAGGGTCTATGATTGCTCTATCTCAACATTCTCTGGTTCTTCTTTCATCTCCATGGATATGGTGACTTAGGGGCATCTGTGGGGAGTCAAAACATACTAAATTGGGGTCAAAGCGAGGGAAAAAAGGTCTAAAAAACTGTAAAACATAGAAAAGGACCATACCCAAGTTTAAAGGGGGAAAACGAGTATAGATTATAACACAAAGTTCATAATTCTCCCTAAAAATACAGCAAAATGAAGTGCACTCTATGCATTTATCAAAACATGAGTTGTCATGCCTCAACATCAAATGCCTTGGGTTTCAACTCGTTATATGTATCATACTTCTTTATAGATCATTCAACCCAAAACCTTATCGTAATAAATTGACCCTAAATCATGTTATTTATTTAATCAAGACATTTTATTAATTTCATCGCATTTAATTATCGCATATTAATCATTCCAGAAATTCATTTGGGCCCCACATTGCAATTCGACTTTTAATTATCGTAAACTTTTGAGTGAATCGATAGTAGGCTCTGATAAATATGGTTTTAGAGAGCAAATTATTTTTCATATCACAAAAATCTAATTTTGAGCTACACAAAAATTTTACCGCAATGGAGTGTTATTTTTCCCCGAGCCCCATTCATTTGAGCGCAACTTTAGGCCCAACAAGTTCATGCACTTGACTTACTTAATTATCATTATTTATATCTAATTCTAATTAGCAGAAAACCACTTATTGGAGCGTGAATCTCAGCCAAGTATCTAGATAAATCAAACAAATATCAAGCAAATGTCAAATCCCATTTTTCTTCTTTCTCTTCCCCCTCTCTTTCCTCCACCCCCATGGCCAGACCTGTTGCTGCCCCGTGCTGGTGCCTGCCAATAGTTCCTAGCTACTGTTGCTGGGCACCCCTACTTCCACCAGCCACTGCTCAAACTCCCTCTAACATCAAACACTACTTTTATCTTTCCTTTGATCTTCTAGGTGAGGTAAAAACTCTAACCTAACTTTGTTTAATCTTTGGGTTTTATGTCAGATTTGTTTATAAATTATGCTATCTTGATACAAACAAGTGTTAGTTTGATGTTTTATTGAGTTGGCTAATTATGGAATTGCGTAAGTCTTGTGCAAAGTTGAATCCATGCATGATCATGCAAGCTTTAAGTATAAGGCTGATAGATTTCGGGCTTTATGTTCTAATCTTTCAATATTTAGCATAAAGAGTAAGTACGGTGTTGAGTAAAATGACTTTGGATGTGTTTGGATATGAATTTCAATTAACCATGACCTAGGATTTTATGACGATGCATGATCTAGTTTAATTTTTTAATAAAATATGTTATTTGGAGTGAATTAGGTGAAATTTGGAGGTTAGTTGCATTATTGACTTAAAAGAATGATGCTATGTGAGTTTTGTCAAAATTAGTGAATTATGAAAAATTCCATTAGCGACAAAAGAGCTTGTTTGGTTTATTTATGCAAGTAAATTAGCTCATGGGACCATTTTGAGTGATTATGTGAAGAAAAATATAGAAAATTATGTAAGGTTAATCATTGTGTACATTGTGAACATTTGGCTAGAATAAGGTAACTACATGAAGAAAACAAAGTTTAATGGTCTTTTCAAAAGCATTTAGCTTGATTTATGAGAGAAAGATGGGAACAATGAGTTTTGAGAGTTTAATTAAAAGTTTATAAGTAATTACAGATATTGTGAAGACAATATTAATTTTAGTGAGTTTAACAACTTTGATTGCACTTAGTTTTGGAAAACAGAGTTAGATGGGCATGGGAATGAAATTTGAGAAGTGAAGAGAGTAATGACTCAAGAACAGTGGTTATCGGGCTAAGTTAGGTGATTTAAGCTATTCTGAACCTAATTATACCCTCTTGGCCTTAAACATTTTATTATCCATTTTAGAAATATCAAAATCCCCATATTCTATTTATATCCATCAAAGCCTTTCCAGTATAACCTCAATTATTTTACTTTGGTCTATTTTGCTCCAAATTATGTTACTCGAGTAAGATTACCTTAGTTTATTTAGTTTTTCGAATCATTTTAGTGTAACCAATCCTATGTTGATTTTTTGAAGTTTTGAATGCCATTTAGTCATTATGTTTCTATTGAAGATTCCAATTATGAGAGTGTGTGTTGTTACTAACTACATATATCCATAACGACATTTCTAGAGCAGAATTAGGGCCTACTTTATCGTTTTCCCCCTTTTTTGCGTAAATAATTTCCAATGAGATTGCATTTAAAATTTCCACGTACGTCCATTGCATATCTCTTTAGAAATCAAAATGTATTAATCAAAGTTACAATGTCTTGGTAAATATACCAATGAATTCGTTTACACAATTATTTATCACCTAATTTGTGACCCTATTAGTTATCATTTGTATGGCATACACCCTCCAGTTACCCACGCAACCTCAGGCCAAGTCCCCGAATCGGCTTGGAAGGTGTGCACCTATCTATAAATCATAGCAATTACTAGGGTTCACCATTAGATACTAGCTAGTAATGCAGTTTACAATTATCTCAATCTTTGTTTTAAACTAAAATGAATTGCAAAGCAGGTCTAACCAATTTCTGAAGGATCATTTAACCGTACAGGAATGCATGTAATAAGGTTCGGCTCACATTTTGCAATTTTTGTCATGTTTTGTTTTAGGCAATGCTCAGTGATTTGCCCTCATGCTAGCAAAACAACTGAAGAGAATAAATGAGTGAGAGTACCACATTGGTTCAGTAGTGATGTTATATTATAAACAGTTTTGGAGTTATATTTTGAAATCCTCAAGTAATGGAGTTGTAAACCTTATGAAGTACTATTCTATTATGGTGTGTAAATCTTATGGTAACTAGCAGTTATATGTATATGGTTTTGATAATGAGCGAACATGTTCATTGGAAACTATGCTTAGCTATATTATATCTTGTATATATTTATACTTAAAGCACTATCCTTCTAGATGGCGGTAATGCCCTAACCATCGGGTTTATCAGTTCTAATCACGGGATGATTGAAAGTGATTGCAAATAGTAAAACATGCTCATTTGGGGGTGTTATAGGTTTGGTATCCAAGCCAGGTTCGTGTTTTGTTGATGGGAGTAGAATAGGTGAGTGAGAAGGTTGCTTAGTGAAGGTTACTCGTATATCGTTAGAGATTCATCATGTTAGAAATATTTGCTTATCTTTTACATGTTATCCTTTTATGTTCTTCTATGTTAGATGGATCTATACAAAATAAATATGATGTCGGTGCTTCTGTGGAGACTCACATGTCTTAACTACATGCTAGCATGGTAGCCCACATCCAGGACCCCTTTTCTGACTTTCATAGTATTACAATGCATGCATGCAGGTTGTTTTGGTCCTTACCTATTGTTGCCCTGTGGGTCGAGTTTAGGATTCGATACTATGATTTTATGATGATTGGAGCCCCAGGGTTGGGCGGACCTAGATTTCAGCTTCAAGGAGCTTGGGTTACCTTTACTATTATTACTTAGGGAGGAGTTTGAGCAGAGAGGGATCATTAGAGAGACGTTACAACATGTTTTTTCCCTTGCACTTCACACCTCCACCATCTGCACCAGCTTAGGGGCCACCATCACCACCTATACTGGGTGCTCCTTACCTACCTAACAGTCCAGCGTCATTGGGCTCAAGGGAGGTTCAAGTGGTTGGGGATCTCCTCAACACCCCAAAAGTAGTGAAGCTGAGCTTTGACGATTTGAGAACCATCTAGAGGTAGCGGAGGACCCGAAGTTGTAGGAGTAGCAAGTTAATCAGGATGTCAATAATGTAGGGCCAGAAGCGTCACATAGCTATTTTAACTCGGGCGAGGAGCCCGAGGATGAGTCTGACCTAGATTCTGATCCATCTAGGGATCGTTAGGTTGATTTAGGAGTTGACTTTTGAGTTAGCTCATATTTTGAGCCCCATGTGTGTATAATATGGTTGGTTAGATTGATAAATTTTGTGTAACTTATGGTAGTGTATATATTAGGCAAGTCCTTCCAGCTGTGTTGAGTAGTTCTGCCTTCTTTTTGGGTATGTGGCAGACTTGGGTTATTGGGGCTAGGTAGCGTTTCAGATAAGAGGTTAAGTAAGGGATAACCTTGGTTAGTCAGCTGGATGTGATATTCTTTCGGTAAATCATTTTATATATATATGTAAACAAGCAGTTATAGCAATGATGTAATGAAGCTTTGGTTTATGTTTTAATAATATTTGAACCATGTTAGTTTTTATATGTTGTGCGTACTTATCCTATATGTTGGTTGGAGTTAATTGATTGAATTACTCTATTTAATGTATAATTAGAATGTCTGAATTTATGCAAAACAATGCGGAGACCCACGTATGAGATGATTCAAATCATGATCAAGGGCCAGGTGCCCAACCTTCGTGTAATGTGCCACTGAACCTTGCTGGAATGCCCTAATTTCCCCTGAATTAGCTAATAATATTAGGAACCATAACTACAAGCTAACCTTGGTATCCGAATTGATGAAATGGATTCCCCAGCACCTGCTAAAAAGCCTCCTAAAGATGACAAGCTAGCAGATAGGGTAGCGTAATGTGATCCTAAAGTCTATGATGAAAAGTACGACCCAGTGGTAGAGGTTCCAGATAAGAAAAAGGTGAATATTGAGACGTTTTACCTAACTGGGGAAGCTGGCATTTGGTGCAATACTGTGAAGGATAAGCTATTAGGCTTGAATTCACATGGAGTAAATTCCTAGAAGAACTAAGGGCTAAATTTAACCCTGTTATGGTTCAATAGTAGAAAGAAAAGAATTTATGAAATTGAGGATAAGTGGTAGTATGATGGTAATGCAATATGCTAGTAAGTCTACAGAACTATCAAGGTTTGCCCCTTAGTATGTGTCGTCTGAAATACTGATTATGAGGAGATTTGAAGAGGGTCTAGCTTTCTATATTCATAGCTAGCTAGCTGGTCAACCAATCTCAGCCTACCAAGAGTTATATACGCGCGCAGTGGAAGTGGAACGAGTGACAACTGAGTTAAGAGCCCTGAACTCGATCAATCAAAAGAGGAAAGGGATCGAGCGGGGAGCTTCCAATGCGAGTATAAAACAGAAGAAGCATGCTCCCGCTCCTCCCAAGAGTCATCCTCCAAGTCCAGTAGAGCCTTATGGGAAATGAGGATGAACTAACCACACCACCCCTTACTGTTGAGTGGGAGCTAAGAAATGCATGTAGTGTGGTAGCCCATAACATCTCATTGCTGCCTATCCCTGAAGACTGAAAGCTGTGCACAAGGGTGCAGACAAAACCGTTGGCCCTACCTAGTTAAGGGCCCCCACTTGCAAAGCCTATAGTGGTAGGATGGGTGTATGTGGTGAGTAAGAAGGAAGTTGCTACCTCTGGTACGGTAGTCACCGGAACTCTCTTTTTAAATTCAAAGGCAGTTTATGTATGGTTTGACTCAAGTGCCACTCATTCATTTATATCTACCTGCTCTGCCATGCAATTGAACCTTGAGAACATGAAGGTGGAGACAAATTATAGAATCATGTTACCAAATGACTCTAACGTTGAGTGCTCTATCTCCTATAAACTTGTCCATATAACTATTAGTGGAATGACATTTTCGGGGGACTTGATTCAATTTGATTTCTCAGACTTTGGTATCATTTTGGGGATGAACTGGTTGCATACTTATGGGGCCAAGATTGATTATGAAGACCTTAAGGTTATTTTGAGGGATGCAAGAGGGAGAGAAGTATATTTTTATCGGCGATGAGAGGAAAAACCATGTCCCATAATTTTTGCTATGAAAGCAAGTAAGTTATTGTGTCAATGATGTATAGTGTTTGTGTTATGCTATTGATATTCAAGAGAAGAAGAAAAAGCAGGAGATATCCCTATAGTTTGTGAATTTAGAGATGTTTTTTTCTAAAGAGTTACCAGGACTACCCCCTTAAAGAGAAATTGATTTTGAGATAGAATTAGTCTCGAGTGCCCAACCTATCTCCAAAGCCTTATATCGTATGATCCTGATAGAGCTTAGAGAACTAAAGATTCAACTAGATGAGGTATTACAGAAGGGATTTATGAGACTAAGTATGTCATCATCAGGTGCCCCAGTTTTATCTGGAAAAAAGAACAATGGAACCTTGATGTTGTGTATCGATTGCAGAGAGTTGAAGAAGATCACCATCAAAAATAAATGCCCTTTGCCTGAATAGATGATTTATTTGATCAACTCTATGGAGTAGGAGTCTTGTCAGGATTGATTTAAGGTCTGGATACCATCAGGTAAGGATTAAACCTAAATATATCTCCAAAACCTTGTTTAGGACCAACTATGGTCACTATGAGTTCACGGTGATGCCCTTTGGCTTGCCCAACGCCTCCGCGACCTTTATGGATCTTATGAATAGAGTTTTCAGGCCCTATTTAGAAAAATTTTTAGTGATATATGTGGATAACATCTTGATATATTCTAAGGATAGAAATGAACACACGACTCATTTGAGAACAGTGTTACAAACCCTGAGGGAACACCAATTATATGGCAAATTAAAGAAGTATGAGGTCTAGCTAGAAGAGGTGGTATGTTTGGGACATGCAGTTCCAAAGGGATTAGAATTGATCCCTAGAAGGGGAAAGCAATTACAATGTGGACAAGGTCCACCAACGTCACTGAGATTAGAAGCTTTTTAGGTTTAGCTAGCTATTATCAAAGGTTTGTGAAGGACTTTTCGAAGATTGCATCTAGCTTAACCAATTTGTTAAAGAAAGCTATGACATTTTAGTGGACAGTGAACTGTGAAAAGGTAATTCAATAGTTAAGGCATCAACTACTGCCTTTATCCTAACTCTCTGAACAGAAGGTCAGGAGTGCTTTATCTACAGTGATGTATCGAAGAATGGGTTGGAGTGTCTTCTGATACCAGAAGATAAAGTGGTGGCTTATGTCTCCCAACAACTTAAGCCTTAAAAGAGAAATTATCCTACGTATGACTTGGAGCTAGCGGCTGGTCTTTGTATCGAAAATTTAGAGACATTACTTATATGAAGTACCCTGTGAGATCTATAAGGATCATCAAAGCTTGAAGTGTATCTTCACTTAAAAGGCTCAATTTGTGATAAAGGAGTTGGCTAAAATTGCTTAAAGTTTATGACTTTCAGATCCAGTATCACCTAGGAATGGCAAATATTGTAGTACATGCCTTAAGTTGGAAGACACAACATAGCTTGAACACTATAGTAATTATTCAGTTGAACCACTTGAGAGGGCTTGATAACTTGGGCATTCAATTAGAATCATGTGGTCAAGCAAGTGTTCAATGGTCAACATTTACCTTACAGCCTTCTATGGTGGAGGAAATTTGAGTGACCTAAGAGAATGATCCTGAACTATAAAGGGTAAAGCAAAATTTGGAGACAAGGAAGTCGCTTGGATTTGTTGTACATGAAAATGGGATATTACAATTTCAAAATTGCCTCTTTGTACACAAAAATGAGGAATTAAGGGAGAAAATCTTAGAGAAGGCTCACAACATTCGATACTCGGTGCACTCAAGAGGCATTAAGTTGTATAAGGAGCTGAGGCAATACCTTTGGTAGAATAATATGAAGAAAGAGATTGCAGCGTATGTAAATAAGTGTCTGATTTGCCAAAAGGTTAAAGTTGCGTATCAACGGCCCATGGGTGAGCTACGACCTTTACAAATTCCCATTTGGAAGTGGGACTCCATCTCAATGGACTTCATCATGGGATTACCTGCTTCTACTTCAAAAAGAATGCCATCCGAGTAATAGTTGGTCAACTCACTAATTCTGCCTATTTTCTGTCAATTAGGGATACTTGGGGAGTTCAAAGACTAGCCTAGCTATATATATATATATATAAAGTTCGATTACATATGATTCCCTTAGACATATTATCAGATAGAGGTCAAAGATTTCAAGCCCGTTTTTGGTAAGCTCTTCAAAAGGCCTTTGGAACCAAATTAAGTTTTAATAGCTCCTATCATCCTCAAATTGATGGGCAAACTGAGAGAGTGAATTAAATTCTAGAAGACATGTTAAGAAGCTTGTGTATTAGAGTTCCAAGGGAAATGGGAAGATGACTTACCATTGATGGAATTTTCTCACAACAATAGTTCAAAGTCCACCATTAAAATAGCCCCGTTTGAGGCTCCATATAGAAGAAAATGTCAAACCCCTTTGTGCTGGGGTGACTTAGATAGGCATTGATCTTGGGCCTAGAATTTACCTAAGAAACTACTGAAATGATGAGGAAAATTTGAGAGCCTATTCGTGCTGTCCAGAGCCAGCAGAGAAGCTATGCCAACAAAAGAAAGAGACCTCTGGAGTTTTAGGTAGGCGATAAGGTATTTTTAAAGGTTTTGCTAACTAAGGGTATAAGGAGGTTTCGACTGCAAGGCAAATTGAGCCCAAGATATATTAGGCCACATGAAGTTATTGAGAAGTTGAATCCTATAGCTTATCTACTGAATCTACCTGTGGAACTCAAACACGTACATAACGTGTTTCAGGTCTAACAACTCAAAACGTACATGCCAGATCCAGACCATGCTATCGTAACCGGACCCATTGAAGTTACTGAGGATCTAGCATATGAAGAATGGCTAGTTTAGATACTAGATCGTAGGATTAAATAGCTACGTAACAAGCAGACATCCTCAGTCAATGTAATTTGGTCAAATCTAACTTCCTCAGAAGCCGCTTGGAAAACCGAGGAATTAATGAAAGCTGAGTACCCATACCTATTTGAGGTAATCCTACATTTTTATGACAAAATTCATAAGTTTCGAGGATGAAATTCTTTAAGTGGTGAAGGTTGTAATGACCTGACCCCAAATCATGTTTATTTATTTATTTAAGTCATGTTATTAATTTCATCGCATTTAATTATGGCATTGAATCGTTTCATTTTGTAAAAATTTATTTTAGGCCGCATTTTACAATTTAGGTTTTAATTATCGTAGAATTTCGGGTGAATCGATAGTTGGCCCCGATAAATACGGTTTAAGAGATTAAATTATTTCTTATAACATCATAAAAATCTAATTTTGAGCTACGTAAAAATTTTATCGCAACAGAGTGCTATTTTTCCCCAAAACTAATTCATTTGAGCCTAACTTTTGGACCAACAAGTTGATGCATTTGACTTAGTTAGTTATCATTATTTGTATCTAATTATAATTAGCATGGAGCTACTTTTTGGAGTATAAATATCAGTCAAGTATATGGATATATCAAGCAAATATTAAGCGAAGGCCAAATCCCATTTTTCATCTGCCTCTTCTCCCTCTCTTTCCTCCACCCCACGGCCAAACCTATTGTTGCCCTATACTGCTGCTTGCAATTGGTTCCTGGCTACTGCCGCCAGCTCACGGCGATCTAGAGTTATTGCTGGCCACCTATGCTGCCGCTAACCACCACCTAAACTCCTTCCAATGTCAAACACCACTTCCATCTCTCCTTTAATTTTCCAAGGAGGTGAAAACCCTAACCCAACTTTGTTTAATCTTTGGATTTTAGGTGGAATTTATTAATGGATCATGTTATCTTGACATGAACACATGTTAGGTTGATGTTTTATTGAATTGGTTGACTATGGAAATGTGTAAGTCATGTGCAAAGTTGAATCCATGCATGATCATGCAAGATTTAAGTATAAGGTTGGTGGACTTTCGGTTTTGTGTTCTAATCTTTCAATCTTTAGCATAAAGAGTAAGTATGGTATGTGTCAAATGATTTTGGATGAGTTTGGATGCGAATTCAATTATGCAGCACTTAGGGTTCTATGACCAAGCATGATCTAATTTAATTTTTAATCAAGTATGTTATTCGGAGTGAATTAGGTGAAATTTGGATTTTCGTTATGCTATTGACTTAAAGAATGATGCTATATGTGTTTTGTCAAAATTAGTGGATTATGAAAAATCCCATAATTGACCAAAAGAGGTTTTTTGGTATATTTTGTGCAAGTAAAGGAGCTTAAGAGAGCATTTTAAGTGATTATATGAAGAAAAATATGGGAAAATGCGTGAGGTTGATCATGGTATAAATTTTGAGTATTTGGCTAGAACAAGGTAATTACATGAAGAAA
The DNA here is from genome assembly GCA_029747015.1 of Carnegiea gigantea. Lineage (NCBI taxonomy): Eukaryota > Viridiplantae > Streptophyta > Magnoliopsida > Caryophyllales > Cactaceae > Carnegiea > Carnegiea gigantea. The sequence goes on from JAKOGI010000167.1 coordinate 459,479, forward strand.
ACAGACCTTGATGGTCTTTAAAGAGGCATGTAGCTTGATTTATGACAGAAAGAAGAAAACCATGAGTTTCAAGAGTTCAATTAAAAGTTCATAAGTAACTATGGATATTGCAAAGAAAGCACAAAGTTTAGTGTGTTCAATAACTTTGATTATGCTTAGAAGCTTACCTAAAATCGAGTTAAATGGGCATGAGAATCAAATTTGAGAAGTGAGGAGACTAATGACTCAAGAAAGGTGGTTGTCGGGCTAAGCTAGGGTAATTTAAGCTATCCCAAGCCTAATTATACCCTCTCGGCCTTAAACCTTTCATTATCCATCTCATAAATATCAAAAACCCTATATTCCATTTAAATCCATCAAAACCTTTGCAATATAACTTCAATTATTTTACTTTGGTCTATTTTACTCCAAATTATCTTACCCCGAGTAAATTACCTTAATTTATTTAGGTTTTGGAATTATTTTAGTGTAACCTACCCTATATTGATTTATTGAAGTTTTGAATGTCATTTAGTTAACAGGTTTCTATTAAAGATTTCAATTATGAGAGTGTGTGTTGTTACTAACTACATATATTCATAATGACATTTCTAGAACAAAATTAGGGTCTACTCTATCGTTTTTTCCCTTTTGTACATAAATATTATCTAGTGAGGTTGCATTTAAAAATCCCAGGTACCTCCATTGCCTGTATCTTTGAAAATCAGAATGTACTCCTAAAAGTTACACTGTCTTGGTAAGTATACCAGTTATTTTACTCAGTGATTTATCACCTAACTAATAACTCCACTAGTTATCATTTATCACCTATCTATAGATCGTAGCAGTTACTAGGGGTTCGCTACTAGATAATAACTAGTGATGCACTTTTGCATTCATCTCAGCCTCTATTTTAGACTAAAATAAATTGCAAAGTAGGCCTAATCAATTTTTTAATCATCATTTAACAATATAGGAATGTATATGTTGAGCTTTGGCTCACATTTCGAAATATTTGTCGTGTTTTATTTTAGGCAAGTGCTTAGTGCTCCACCCTAATGCTAGCAAACCAGCTGAAGAGAATAAACGAGCAAGAGCACCACATTGGTTCAGTAGCGATGTTGTATTGTGGATACTTTTGGAGTTATATTTTGAAATCTTCAGTTGATAGAATTGTAAACCTTATGGAGTACTATTGTATTATGGTGTGTAAATCTTACGATAACTAGCAGTTATATGTATATGGTTTTGATAATGATGGAACATGTTGGTTGTAAACTATTTATATGTATATTATATCAAGTATTTATACTTAAAGCCTTGTTCTTGTGGACGGCAGTAATGCCTCAATCATTGGATTGATCAATTCTAATTAAGGGGTTAATGAAAGCGGTTATAAATAGTGAAACATGCTCATTTGGGGTGGTTACACTTATTAATAAACCTTGTCCACTCATCAGCTTGAATATAAATTGTGGCCTCTTGAATTTATGGTATACAGATGAAAGGAATCTGTACCTATATAAGCACATCCTCAAGTTTTTTCCTATGGTTTATCCTAATAATTGTTTTCCACTAAATAAGTATGCTTAAAGTTGTAAATCGCCACTCTTGCTACTTTGATGAATCCAACACCTAAGTGTCTTCATTTTTCAGTCTCTTCATCCATTACTTCATTTGTATTCCCTCATTTTTTTCACCATTTACTTTTCTCAAATTACCCCCCATGAATATCACTCCACATATTGTCATCATGTTCTTGTGATCCCAATAACCTAGAGCCTTATAATTTTTTATAGGATGAGGTAAGGGGACACTTTTTTTCTTCATTTACGCCATCTTCTTGCCTTTTTTCCTTTTCCCTTTTTGCTAATCCTTGTTGTTAACCCTAAAGAGCTTGCTTACTAAATTGCCTCATACTATAAAAAGTGAAATCTTCTTCACCTAATTTATTTTGCATAATCTAGTGAGAATAACATGACCCATCAACCCATCATCTAATCCACCAGAATTGGATAAAGGATTATTTATACCATTTCCTTAGAATCTCTTTTGAATATCTTGGTACTGAGGCCCACCTTAGTAATTTTCATATGGCCTTAGGGTGTTTTTTAGGCTCATAATAAGTCTCAACCTCATTATATGATCTCAAACCTCTACAGTTGTTTTTCTCTACCCATTTCAAAAGTTTTCAATATCTACTATTCCCTCGATTGAGGCATATTTATTTGTATAACCTGCGTTAATGGCCAAAAGTTAGCACATCAACCAAAAACCCACATCTCTATATCCTCTACCTCTTCTTTACCTCCATAATTGTATAACATGCTTTATGGTGTAACGACTTGTATACACCTCGCATAAGGTAGCCTACAATAAGCTCACATTTCCTTTGGGGGACACACTATCTTGCCACATATAATCTATATAGTATCAAGTAGCGTACTATAAGCTGCCGGACTGCCAACACATGATTCTTTACAGCAAATTATCATTGCAAATCAGCTATGACAGCATCATAAGCCCTCAGACATGTACATTATTGCAATGACTATTCATATTGATTCAAGGGAGAGATATTGGAACATAATACATTGCCCATGTTTAGAAAGTTATATGTGATTTGATGCTATATCAGTCTCATAAGAACTTATGATTGGCATCCACGCATCGTGTCTTAGACGTCACCATGCCTAAACATTAAGTATGTTAGTGTGTCTTAATGAATCCTCTAGCTTAAAGTCATCCTCACAAACAATAAGGTAACCCCAAACCCAATAGATTTATTGCTATGGCCTGGTAAACTTTTGTAGGTCATGCACATCAACTAAAGATCAATCGAATGCTGCCTTGCTCTACGTTGTTAATAATGGAGTCCAAAGGCGCTACCTAACTAAGTTGTTAGCCATGATACCAAGGGCTGAGGGCCAGGTGAGTGGTTACTAAAGTATCCCCATTATGCATCCATACACACAAACTCATTGTTAACATCTCATTCAACATAATTCATAAACAACCTACATCTCGTAGTGGCCCTTAAACCTAGGCTTTGATACCACTATTATAACACCCTAATCCCTAACTTAATTAGCATAATATGCTTACTTAATGTCTCAGTTGTAGCAAAAGTCTTAATAATTGGAGGCATTATCACCGCCCTAAGTCGAACAATGCTATATAAGAAATAGATGACTTTAGCCGAAGCACTTTCAAATTTACAGGTCCAACATCGAACTACAATTTCACTTTAGTATAACTAGAATATAACTATATTAAGTGTCTTGTTATGTTCCACATTGGGCATATTTCCTCAAAATATCATCCAACATAACTTTCTCCATCAAACTCCTCTGTCAGCATCTAACATTGCCAAGCCACAAGTGATGCGGAGCCTTACCTCCCTCGGACTTGCTAGGGAGAGGTCTAGATTCCGTACCGAAAATAGACAACATAAAAATATTTTAAGAAATGAGCTGAAGCCTAGTACGTTATTTCGATATTGTAAATTGAACTTGCAGAACAATTTAGTGGGGTCCTGCATTTCAATTCATTTTAGTTCGAGAACAGGAGAGGGAGAGAATAAGAGTAAAACTACTTTATGGGTTGGTATCTAGAAGTAGGACCTAAACTAATGAACTCAATAAACATAATGCGATCATTCAATAGGTGCACATCTACTAGACAGATTGGGAAGCTTGACCTAAGGCCGCCCTAGAGAACTGAGGGTGTAAGCCATAATAATTGATAGCTAGTAGGTCGACTTGATTATGTTGGAAAATAATGCTTGAAAGTGATCCATTAAATAACTGTACATTTTGAGAGATTTTGATATGTATAGAAATATACAAATTTTGGAAAGATACAAACAGTATAATACTTGGAATTTTTAAAATTGTTCCCCTTTTGTAGAATACTTATTTATTGCTTTATGACAATATAAATGACCTCGTTTCTGTTCTGAATATATATTTTGATGGTTGGTATGGTTTTAACTAATTTTTCTTAAAAAATTATTAATCCTCTCACTATTACTTGCTTAAATACATAAATTGATTCTATCTCCTCTTTTCCATAGTATTGCCCCTTTTAACAATGTAATTGTTCTTATAACTAATAACATTAAGGTTGTCATTGTTATTATAGATTTTATTATTATTTCCTTCGTTAATATTATTATTATCAATGTTATTATCACCACCATTGCTATGGTCATTATCACAATTATTATTGTTGTTCTTATCATCATTATTATCATCATCGTCGTCGTCATCATCATCATTATCATCACCACAATTTCCCATGCTATTATGATTATCATTAGAAGCGATATTACTTTTAGTCACTTATCCATGAAAAGGTTTGGGTTGACGAACATAGTTTGCCAATCCAGGCTTATTTCCAGCACCAAGTACATGCTTTTGAGCCCCTATTCGAAAAGTGTGCACTTCTTGAACTCTCAAATAGACCTTCGTTATCATTTAATTGGTTTAGATCACATGAGTTTTGTCCTCAGAACTCATTTAAATATAGATCAATTTTCATTCATCTTTTTAAGTCCAAAAAATATAATTTATCACTAACACCGTCTATAACCCATTAATCTCATTACTTAATTCAAGCTATATAAGGCTCAACTTTCCTAATTAGCCTATCTTCAACCTCAAGATTTATATCAAGAAAACTTATTTCAAACGAACTTATCATGTTGCCCATAATTAACTTATTTATCTCATTACCCGCAATTAACTTATTTCAAACGAACTTGTCAATTAAACTTATTTATATCAAACAAACTTATAAATGAACTCCTAACTATTAATAAACTTACAAATAAACTTATCTCAAAATGCTCCCAAATTACAATTCTCTCCTACCTTTTCTTCTTCAACCTGGTGCTTTCTAATCCTTATATGGCTAATATTCAATATCCAAACACCAAGCCTTTAAATTTTCATCATTGACACAATAGTTCCTCAACATTTCAACCAACCAACTTCATAGGTAATTAATTCCAAATCCACGCATCAAACCCCAATTCCACCATGGATGCCCACTTCACCTCACCGTAAATCCTCTATATATATATATATATATATATATATATATATATATATATATATATATATATATATAATCAATTGGAAAATCTAGAACTGAAGGAGTTAAAATTTGGGCTAAAATTTGGTCTAACGTTAGCATGTCCATGGTTTATTTGGAGGTAATTTATAGAGTCCACACATATTAACCAATATTCTCCTTGCATTTAGTCTTATTTTGTTTACTTACATTATGATTTAATTTACAAAACATAGGTGAGCAAATTGTACTAACATACATGTTCCATGAAAATTACGACTTTTACCCAAATTTATAAATGGGTCAATCTTTATTGTTTATTTATTTATTTATAAGTTATGGATAGTTTTTATACGGAGCATAACTCAATTTTTTTTTTTTTTTGATGTCACTTCATCACCTAACTGCAATTGCATAAATATATCAAATGTTGAATTAAAATGCGGTGCTCAATTTGATTAATTTAAATGAATATTTCCTAAGGTAATTAGCATGATTAAGATTCGAGCTATTATATTATCACCCATAATCACTCGCCTCATTCAGCCCATCTCCACTATCCTCGACATCCTAAAATCAACGACTATAGTGGAGAGGGGGTGATCGAGTATAAAAGTGAGCAGCGGCAAGCAAACTAAGAGGGGTGTTAGGGTTTTTAGGTCTGGTTTTTAGCTTAGTCTTCTGAGTAACTTTCGGGTTATAATTTCAATATTTAATTTTCCATTGTTCTTCATTCTTTCCCTATTAATTTTGTTCCTCGGATCTAATTTTACTATTTGTGAATTAATCTAATTGGTTCTTGAGTAGTTAATTATTTTAATATGAGATTTCCAGTTTAACTTATACGCATTTGGTCCAACTTTAAGCTTTTTGTGGTTGGGTTTCTCTAGCCCCATTCCCCTATTTTTATTGCTCTAGGATGTTGCAAATTGGCGATAAGTATCCCCTTCATGGATGAACTTAGGCTGAGCATTTGTTGCTGGAACGCTTAGGTTTCTCCTTACACTTATGTATTCTTATGTTTGGTTGTTTGGTTGACAATGTTTTGATTTATGCTCATATTTGTACCCCTTTTTCTCCTTGTTCTCTTCTTTATTTACTGTATCTTTTCATTTGGCTATCATAGTTTGGGCTGGCAAAGTTTGATTTTTAGGCTTGTTTGTGAGGGTAATTTATATATGGGTACATCGAACTTTAGTGTATTCATTTGTAGGACCAATTTTTTGAAAAAAGTCACTATTAGGTCCTTTGAGTTATTGCACCTTTAACATTTAGGGACAAATCACTGTTGAAGTTTGTTCGTAACTCCCAAAACTTTTCATATTTGCAAATATAACCCCAATCCCTAAAAACTTATTTTCGAAAATTCTAAAGTTGTGTATGTGATATTTTACTCACCAGTATTATTTGAAGTCCTCTTTCATCTGGGATTAGAGCTACTTGACCAAAAATAATTAAGATAATTAAGCTAACTAAAGATTAATTAAGCTAATGAGCTGTGATTAATGCTTGAATCATTGCGTGCTTACCTGGGCTAAATTATTCTCACATTGTTCACTCATCGGAAGGCATTTCTTCAGTAGCGCCTCAATCAAGTTATATCACTGATATAATTTCAGGATTGAAAGCAGAATTAGGTAAAATTAAAACTGACGTCGAGGAGCTTAAGAAGCAATTATCTATAATTCACCTTTCTCTAATTAACGAACTTAGACATAGTGGGAAAGCTACTTCCAATATTAGTACTCCATTTCAGCATAAATATCCTTTCCAAAACCTAAAAAATAAAGATCCATTTTCTTTGCATGATATAAAAATCCAAAAAGAAGTAGGAGAAAAATCAGATGAAAAATCGGCGCAAAAAGTAAAACAAGAAGAAGAGGATGGAGTATAAGAAATATACTCTTAAAGAACTACTGAACATGTTTAAAAGAGAGCAAAATTCAGAAGAATTAAACAAGATCATGAGCACAATTAGTAATAAACATGATTGTCTAATGATAATGAAGAGACAAATAATGTCTAATTAGAAGAAGAAATGTATCAGTAAATGAATCTGATTAATTAGAAGATCTTAATATATTACCATTTGAAGAAGTAAGAAGAAAACTGGATAACAAATATAAAAAAATGGCTGTTGAAGATGAGATCAACGAAATTGGAGAAGAACTCCACTTAGGTGAAGTAGAGACCAATCGAGTTAACAATGTTGTTTCTAAGAATTTGGTGAACCTTCTGGAAGAAATACTTATTTTATAAGACCTAGGTACGCTTCAGCAGAATGCACAATCAATTTTTTCTTTGGGTTTATCCCAAGGAAAACTACAACCTTTCAAGAAATTGGCTTTACTCCAATTAGTCAAACTGGATACGTCATAAACGTAGATGGAGCTCGTAATAGAGAAGAAATATTTGAGCATTAGAAAAGAGGCATGAATAGTGTCTTAAACCTAAATACTACATGGACTGTTGCTAATTTCTTAAACTACATCGAACATAGTTTTTCTGGTACTGTAGCTTACTTGTATGATTTGTTAAACGAAGATGGTAAAAATACATTAAGAATGATGGAAACAGCAGCTGTAATGTTCAAAAGTTTATGCAGGGAAATCAAAACTGAATTCATTGAAGCTAAACTTGATTCTTAAAAAAATGCGAGAGTAAGGGCAGAGCAAGATTAATAATATAGAGTCATGGGATATGAGATATCTAGAAAATTATATTGCTAAATTTAGTCGGTATTATTACAAAATTGGGCATCATGAAACTAATCTTGGAATGTTCTATGACAAATTACCATGTCCTATAAATTCTATAACTAGTGAAAAATACATTACATAGCTTGAAAGAGCAGATGTCATTGACACCCTTGGCTCAAGAATCTCTTATTTATAAAAATGAGTCAATGATCAGTGCCTTGATCTCCAAAAGTAAAAGAAAATTAAGAAGTAATTCCTAACTTGCTGGGATTTACCTCTCCAATGAGGAAAGGAACCTGACAAAAGAAGGAAAAGAAAATTTTATGAGAAAAAGAGCTTTAACAAGCAAAGGGGTGAGAAACATAGAAGAAAATATTATAACAAACCAAGTCCTAAAAAACAAAGATTTTTTAGGAAAGCCGCTTATTGTCTTGTAGGGAAAAACAACTGCAAATGCTGGGCATGCGGAGAAGTAGGATATTGTGCTAATGAATGCAAAAATAGAAAGAATAACAAACTTATTGAAACTTTGGGAAGCTTAGATTATGTTGAGCTTAGTGAAGATGAGGCATTAGAGCTAGCCCTAAGTAACAACAAAGGATTTGTTGAAATTGTATTCGACAGTGAATATGAAAAAAGTGATTATGAAGAAACAAGCCATATGAGGAAAAGTGATTCTATTAGTCTTGATGATCTTCAAGGAGAGGAGTTTGTTGTAGATAATGATAGCGAAGAAGTCAAAGGAGATTGGGTTCTTTCCATAATCTAGAAAGATATGATCTATAATAAATCCATCTTTCAATTGAAGAGTAAGTACATATGTGAAACAATGGAAGGAGATTTAGAAATAAAGGATTGTGAGTATGATGTGGGCAAAGTTAATTTCATTAACTGGGAAAACATCCTTAAGTATAATAAAGATAGAAAGTATAGGTATATCCATGTTGGAAGTGTCCAGGTTCAAATCACTCTATTACAATATTATGGCAAGGATATTGATCTTGATGCTTTGCTATGTGATATTAGGCATACCAATTTTAATAATCAAATTATCATAGGGATTAAGGCCAATTTATGTAATGGATCAGTAGGATTAAACTATCGACCTAGATATTATGTGAGTCTAAAGGATGAATTTGCTAAAAACTTCCTGTCCCTTAAGATAAAAATAGTTGGAATCGACATGAAAAGAGGAGGATATCCATTAAGGATATTTTGAAAAATGATTTACAAATTAAATAATACAATAGATCCAAAAACTAAGGTGACAATGATAGAGACAGAAAAATTTGAAAGCCCTGCACTATGCAAAAAATACAGAAGATTAAATTCAATCCTCAAGAGATAAAAATTGACAGGCCATGAATTTCTAGCTTTACCAACCCTACTGAAATCAATAAGAAAAATGTGATAAAAATTGATGAGAATGGTAAGATTACTATTCAACCCCAATTATTAAGAAGTATAAGCATAATATCTGAATGGGAAGAAGGGTCTTCATCAACTAAAGGAGCTTAAAGAAGATGATACAATTAGCATGACCAGTAAAATAAGTAGGATAAGTTTTGAACCCTAAGACACAGTGTTGATAGAAGTATGAGTGTTGATAGAAAGGTTGTTGGGTACAAAACCACAACAATTAGTAAACCAATCTATGAGGATGAATTAGACAAAAGAATGACTATGAAGATATGGTATGAAGCTTCCAATATAAATCCTAATAGCATCTATATCCCAATAAAGGTATGTTTAAAGGGATACAATAAATATGAATTGTGTGCTTACATATATAGTGGTTGTTCTGTATTTTTTAGAAAACAATCATGATTTTCAGAATTTATGTAGGAAAAAGCCAAGAATCCTTTGCAAGTAAGGATAGCTAATAATAGCATTACAAGCCATAACGAGGCAATAGAAGGGTTATCCATAGAATTAGGAGGAGTCCAATGTGTTATACCAGTTCTATGGGCTACTGATCAACCCTATTATGATATGATTATTGGAAAAAATTTTCAAAGATTATATTCTCCATGTGCATAGACCATAAACCAGATAATATTCACAATTAATGGTCACTGTGTCCCTATTAAAAAATTAAGGCTTACACCCATCAGACGATTGAGTTTACACATAGGCAGCATGGTGAGAGGGTAATGCTTGCACAATGAGAAATAGAACTGACAATCTCATTACTTGACTTATTTATTAAAGAGTAGAGTACTGAACAACAAGAGAAATTATGCAAAGAACTTTACTCTGATAATCCTCTAAAATATTGGGATAAAGATAAAACAGTTGCTAAAATCACTTTATTAAATCTCAACACTATTATCCGAATTAAACAAATGGTGTATACACATCGGACATTCAAGAATTTGATAAACAAACTAAACAACTTCTGGGCAAAGGATTAATCAGGAATAGTAAGAGTCCTCACACCAGTCCCGCTTTCATGGTAACAAATCATGCTAAAGAAAAAAGAGGAAAACCAAGAACGGTAATCAATTATAAAAAACTTAATGATAATACTGTCTTTGATGGTTATTACATTCTTAACAAAACAGTCCTTTTCAATATAATTTAGAGAGCCTCTTGGTTCTCGACAATAGATTACAAAAGTGTATACTAGAAAATTAAAATGGATAAAGAAAGCATTCCTTTAACTGCTTTTAGTGCCGCACAAGGATATTATGAGTGGATAGTAATGCCATTTGGTCTTAAAAATTCACCTCAAATACTCCAGAGCAGAATGGATAACATCTTCAAAGATCTTAATCATTGTTGTTTAGTTTACATCGATTATATCTTTGTCTTTTCCAAAACCATAGAACAGTACAAAGATGATGTCTTAGTTGTCATCCAAAGACGCATTGATCATGGTATTATACTTTAAAAGAACAAGTGCATTTATGTTGAATAGGAAATAGAGTTCTTACGTCTGGAGATAAGAGGTGGACAAATCATCTTACAAAAGTATATTGTGGAAAAAATAGAAAATTTCCATGAAAAGATTGAAGATAGGAAACAGTTAGAAAGGCTTCTTGAGTGCTTTACCTATGCTTCAGATTTTATTGAGGATCTAGCTAAATTAAGAAAGCTATTGTAGCAGAAACTCAAAAAACAAGAAAGTTGGACTTGGATCCTTAGCAATTAAGATTGTCTAGAACTTCAAAAAAATGTGTAAAAATGTTCCTGTTCTTAATTTGTCTAATGAAGAAGATGATTTAGCGCTTGAGACAGATGCCAGCAGTGAACATTGGAGAGCAGTACTCAAAATCAAAGAAGGAGAGAAGAACTCTATAAATATTGCAGTGGAAGTTTTAATAATGCAGAATACAACTTTCCCATGATAGGGGGAACTGGAAATTTCTTAATCTTTTTGGTGCCAAAACATTTTCTTATTTGAACTGATTGCAAAGGAATACTTAGTTTTGTGAAAAAGAGTTTACCAAATAGGTAAGTGCAAGGGCGACTCATGCGTTGGTAATTATGGATTAACCAGTTTTTCTTCTCTATTGAACATATACAGGGATCAAAAAAGTCTCTGGTAGATAGCTTAACTTAAGAACTCGTCAATGGTGATTATCAAAGTGGAACTCTTGCCATAAAGGAGGAAATCCGTAATGAAATGCCAATGTTACTAAAAAGGGGTTCTCCTTCCAGTAAAATCCTTATTGATGACTTAGAATTCTATACAAAAAGCATATCACGTTTTGGTCTACTATATTCTGCCTACCTAATAGCCTAAAGATTTTCCCTTCTAAAGTTACCAGTTAATTACCTAATATGTCCTTATGATATCCACGAAAAAATAAGTTCTCATGTTCAAGAAAAATGGTTCAATGAGTGGTATGCAGCCTACATCGACTATTATCATAATTATTCGTATGATATTTGGAAGTCTTAGAGTACAATGATCTACTTTTCTGATGAGTCCTGAGTTGGTGGTGTTAGTTTCCCACTAAATTCAATCTCTCTAAATGATCCCGCCATCAAAGCCTGGGAATACGGAATGGTACTTTACCTTATGGAAATCCTAGATCTAAAGTATCCATTTTTCTCAAAATTAACCAAGCTCCAACAATGCATGTTGAGAAGGATCCATTGGATTCTAACATCTCCTGATTGTCCAACAAAAGTTCAAAATAATCGATGCCTATATGTGGAGGTACATTGTGCACTAATCGAGTATGAAAATGAAAAAGTCAAACTGGCTCATTATCTTGTTTAGATTCTCGATTACGATGATCCCTAGGATTAACGATAAGAATTGTTTCCAGATTGATGGCAAATAGTTACTTATCGTGCTTTATCAGGGGCCATCGGTTTTCGTAACATTTATCACCAAAGTTGGGCATTAATTGAACAGGGAAAAACGTTAATACATGGTCGAAACACTACTTTCGCCTATGATAATGAGTTCAAAGAATACATGAAGGTGGAAGAGGTGTTTTAGAAAGATATCTTTGATTATCTCTTTGATATTGAAGCTAGAAAATTCTTAATAGAAAAGGGAAAGAAATATCTTCTTGAATTATTTAAAAAATGGGATCCAAAGCATTTTCAATTTGATGAAGATTTTGATGATTATCCAAATAATGATGGTTTAGAAGATATAATTGGAGATGAAGGCATACTGAATCTCTATAATGATGACTAGTCTTGTTATTATTGAAAGACTTTGAAAAGTGGTTGCTCTATTATTATACTATTTTGACAAGTGTCAGGCCTGTAAAATAAAGGAGTCTACTGTAACTATGTGAACGTAACTGTACCCATGTGTATAATAAGTATGTACTGTAGCCGTTAGGGTATGTTATATACCCCCATCTCTTTGTAAAAGGAGATGTTAAGTGCTGAGAAGGGACATGGTCATTTGAGCGTTCTTGAGCAAAAGAGAAGTCGGGATTTTTCATTTCTCTATGAGAAAGCATCTCTAATGATCTTAGCTTAAGTCCCTCTTCAAGCTTTCCATTGTAATATATCCACTTTTAAGCTTTCAATAAAAGAAGCTTCCCAGTAGGAAATATTGTTCAATCGAACCTTATGTCTTAAACATTGTAATCTCTTGACTAAAATCTCACTATCTTTTAAAATATAAAATTTGATTAGTGACTACGGTTTGAGGTGGGAAACGAAACATATCAGCGTTGTGCCTGATCTAAGGAAGGTGTGGTCAAGATTAGCAATCTCTGTAAACTGAAAGCTATAGGAACGCCAACGCTCAGCGCCGACCAAGTTCGAATAACGGTCAAAACTCTCTAATTAAGTTTTAATTACTTTGCTAAGCATCGAGGGCCTATAACCATAGCAAGTATAATATATAAGATATAAGTAGTCGATTGTGATAACTAGTACTAATAAAGTCATTATAAGAAGTTTAAACAAGCATATTTCTAGAGAAAACCCTACAGGTAGCTTATTTGCATAGCTAACCCTTTTGAACGGCCTTTCTGCAATTTCAAAAAGTTTAAGGACCAAAATAATAATAATAATAAGCACCATAAAGTCACTTTCACTAAAACTGTGGGTACCAAAGTGTTAATTTTTTCAAAACCTATCCTAAACGGTGAATATGCCAAAACTGGAGGTACCTAAGTGTCAAATTTTCTGTTTGTGATTGTCCATCAATAGAGGTGGGTTCAATCATGAGTCGAGCTAGAAGCAAGCATTCCTAATTCCACCCGCATCCTTCCCCTCTTCTTATTTGATTTCTAGTTCAACTTCTTCTCCTAATCCTCCGTTTGCCTTTCACTTTCTCTCTGTTTTCTTAATCTGTTGTCTCAACTTAATGGGTCCAGAAGGTTTATATGCATTACCTTCTTAACTTTGGTAGTTTATTTTGGGTCTTAATTGTACTAAACCTTAGCCTTCTGAATTTCTATTTTAGTGTATGAAATCTTTTCAGATGAAATAAGGATCTAATCGTGTTGTTTCATGACTTCCCAATGAGTAAAGGTCAAAGATAGACAAATTGCTTCCTCAATATCCCCATGGCTTTCTTACTTTTTAGTTATCTTTTTTTCTTTTTTCTAATGTTTTCTTTATCACTCTTCCTTTTATTATCCTATTAGAAGCAGTGGTTAAGAGTAGTCAGCTTCATTTTATTACTATTTGGCTTGGATTCATCATGTGTATTTCTAGCCACGTTCAGTTTAGTCATGAGTAGTAAAGCTTAATCTTGTAGGTAATTCGATCGAGTAAGTACACTTAGTTTCATTGTAGTAGTTCTAATAACTATTAGTAGTGACCCAATTTCATTTAACATCCATGAGGATACGACCCATAAGTTATACAATGATTAGCTGTGCCCTTAGGGCTAAATTTTACTTTGAAAAATTTTATACACCCTCTTTGAAACATTTATCAAGAATATAAAGGACATTGGTAGAAATAGAAGGTGTAACTTTATCACTTAAGCTTTATCTATTTCAATCTCACTTTTGTTTATTTCCTCATCAACCAGCCTATTTTGCCCTTTCAGATGTGTAGGAGCTAGTCAGTGAGAGCATCAAGTAACTCGCTTGGGAGCAAATTCAGATGAAGAACTTTTTCATTTTTTAGAAGACATTATAGCTTTGACAATGGTGATTTGGTGAGATGGATGATGAAGTTTTTAAGTTAGGGTTCAGAAAGTTTAAAGGGGAAAGAGAAATTAAGTTAAGGAAGGGTTTAGAGTAGAATTAAAGGAATTTAATGCCTGTGAGTGAAGAAAAAGATATAACTAGCTTATACGGTCTGCAAAGCTATAGGCACTAACATGTGTCTAGCTTTTATAGGCTTTTAACAAGAGCAAAGTTTAGGAGAAAAGGAGGGAATCAACTAAGAAACTTCAAACAATTTATGTTTTTATGAAATGTGATCTTAGTTAACAAATTATTTTTAATTTGTCCTTATCAACGTGAGAATTGGCCCAAATGAGTATGTAAAATTACTTTACTTCAATTGCCTTGATATTTCAATGTTATCTAACTCAAGTGCCTTAAAAATATTATTCTGGCCTCATATATTTCACCAGGGGTCTTGGAAACGTTATTAGCCAACTGCATATTAGCAGGCACAAAATTTAGAAATATATCAGATTTTTCTGTATGATCTTTTATGAAATGGTGTCTCACTTTAATAGGCATGGTCTTGGAGTTTCAATAGGATCATAATTGATCTTGATAGCATGTCGGTTCTCACACTTGATATAAGTTCTTTTTGTAGTGCAATCCAAGGTCTCTGAGTTGTATGTTAATATACAGTTTTTTAGTACAATAATATATTCAGCCTTAGTTGGACAAGGAAACTGATTTTACTTGTTGGAATGCCATGACATAAGAGCTTGTCTAAGGAGTTGGCACGACCAGGTGCACTCTTTCTATCAACTTTGTAACCTGCATAATCAGCATCTGAATTTCCTACAAGTTCAAGGTCACCACTTCTTGGGTACCACAGATCGAGGTCCTTAGTTCCAGTAAGAAACTTGAATATTCTTTTCACAACCCTAAGGTGTGATTGTGTAGGAGCTGATTGGAGTCATGTGCAAAAGCAAACACTAAATAAGGATTTGGGCCTAGTTATAATTGAATATAATAATGATCTAATCGTGCCTTTATGCACCTTTCCTGGGGCTAGCTTACTAGTTAAATCTAATTCAAGATTGTAAATGAAAGCCATTGGAGTTTTGCCATGCTTTGAACTGTCAGGTCCACATTTCTTAAAGAGTTTCGTGACATACATTCCTTGGTTGATGAAGATGCCATGTTAGCATCGGTTAATTTATAGTCCAAGAAAAAAGTTGAACTCTCTCATTTATTCATCTCAAATTCATTGCTTATAAGCTTAGAGAATTCATTGCACACACATTCATTAGTTACACCAAATAATATATAATCAACATATATTTGGAAAGGCAAGAAATCTTTCCCTTTTTATAATAAGCAAGGGTCTTGTCAATTTATCCTCTTCTAGAATCATTTTCGAGTAAAAACTTGCCAAGCCTCTCACTAAGAGCTTGTTTCAATCAACAGAGGATTTTATATAACTTTAACACATGATTAGGATAGTATGTATTTTGATATAACTTCTTTGTACAAATATCCATTTAAAAATTCACATTCCACATCCGTTTTGATATAACTTAGTGCCTATGAGAGAGGAAAATGCAAGTAGTCTTCTAATAGCCTCTAATCTTGCTACTAGGCCAAAGGTCAAATTATAGTCAATTCCTTACCCTTGGTTATAACTCTTAGCTACTAGTTTAGCCTAGTTTCCAACCACTGGACTCATTTATCTTGTTTCTAAATACCCATTTTCTAGAAGGCTCTCAGGTCAGGTGATCAAGAATTAAACTAGGTTTGTTTCAAACTACTCGAGTTATTCCTGTATAGTTATGGCCCAATCAGGGTCTTTAAGAGCTTCTTGAGGGATCTTGGGTTCTACAAGTAAAGTAAATGTAGTGACAATATATAATTTTCTAAGAGAAGAATGAGACCTTACTTCTAAGTTGACATTTGTTATGATGTTGTACATTTAAAGGCGCGTAAGGAATCTATCGCTTGTCCTTATCTCTTGGAGATGCAGACAAGTGCTTGTTTCCCTCCTTGCCTCTTCTATTTATTTTGGCCTTGCCTCTTCTTGTTCTTTTTGCCTTGCTTTAGAGCTCTCAGCATTTCCAAGCTTAGGATCCCAAATATTATTTTCTGATTGGTTTAAGGTACACTAAGGTAAACTCTAAGTTATTGCTTTGTTTCATTCAAACCTTTGTTTATCATTGTTATCATTTATGTCTACTAAGTTTGAGATCTTGAAATGAAGTAGAGCATTTGATCACGTCATTACTTTCATCAAATAACATGTGGATGCTTTCTTTAACCACATTAGTGCTCTTGTTGTAAACTCTATATGTTTTGCTTTGTTTAGATACCTTCATTACTTCTTGCATCCAACTTTCCAAGGCTTTCATATCTATTATTGTGAATGAAGCACTTTCTGCTAAAAGTTTTGAAGTAGGAAGTCTTTGGCTTCTTCCTTGTGATCAGCTCATATAGAGTGTTACTCAAGATAGGTCTAATCAAAGGTGAGTTTAGAACATCATTGGAAGTTTTCACAGCTTTAGCTTAGAAGCACTTTGGAAGATTATTTTCATATAGGATTGTCCTTAGTCTATCCTCTAAGTTTTGTTTTTCCTTTCAGCTACCCCAATCTGTTGTGGAGTCGTTTGTGCTGAAAAGTCATGTGATATCCCAATCTGATCATAGAATTTTATAAATTCTCATTTCAACTCAATTCGATGACCACTTGTCACAAGTTGAACTAGTAGTTGTTAATTATTCGGTACTATTTATAATACTTGGCAAACACTTTAAAGGTATTTGTTTTATCTTTTGCTTTCCTCCTTTAGTTTGATTTTCACAGTGTCATGCAGGAATAACACCTACGTAAGCCTAGAATAATAATCAATAATAGCAAACACATATTTACTATCGTTAAGGCGTCTCAGTCTTATAGGACCACATAATTCCATATATAATAATTGAAGGGGCCTTGTAGTGGAAACAATTTGTAGGGCTTGAATGAATCTATAACTTGTATACCCTCGACGCATGCATTACAAAGTAGATCTTTAGTGTACTTGTAATTAGGAAAACCTCTTCCATGATATTGCTTGAATAATTTATCAATAATATGCATGCTAGCACGACATAATCTTCTATGCCACAGACATGTATCATCCTTAACAACTTTAAACCATGTAAGTTCTTTGAATAAACATGATTAAGGTAACTAGCATAAAGATTTCCACTCTAGATATAGACAGAATAATATTTTTATTTTCAAGACTAGGCATGCCACATTGAGAAAATTGAAGGTAACTTCATTCCGTTTATTATATAAATGAGAAATACCGGCCAAATTGAATTTGAACCATTTATCAAGTAAACATTCTCAATTGCATTAGGGGGATTTTCATTGACTTTTCCAACTCTAATGATGTTTCCATACCATTTGTGTCTAAATGTAACTTTGCCTTGATTTAGTTCTTCAATTTTTGAAGAACACTGTAGCATCACTAATCATACAGCTTGAGCCTCCGGTATCAAGGTATCATAGATCAATATTTGATTTGAAACATATCTAGAAAACAAACGTCAAACGTTTCTAATTCCCTTGAATAAAATCTACATGCATGATTTGTTATCATGTTTAAGGGCATTGTACCTTTAAGTACCCATGAACAATTCTAGGACTAGATCTAGTGTGATCCATAGAATGCATAAAGTTTCTTTGTTGACATTTCTAGCTAGAATTAATTTAATATTCCTTCCTCATCCCTTGAATAATCCGAATGTTTTAGGGGGGAAAAAAAAGCTCACTGTGCCTTGAATTGCTTTGGCCTTTGATGAGCAGGATTCACTTTAGTAAAGAAGTTTTGATATTAGTTCGTCTTATCACTAGAATCATATTTAAGACCTTAGTTGAAAGACATCTTTAGAATCCAAGTAATCTATCTAAGTTTCCTTGTCCCTTAGTGAGTTTTGAGAAAGATTTTTGAAAATCCTTCGGTTAAGCCTTTAGCCTTACAATGTCACCTTTATCCTTATGAGTTCTGGTGGCTTACTTGGTGTTGAGTTTGAAAGCATGCTCATTTTCAGCATTCGACTTCTGTACTTCATCCTTGAGAGTTTCATCATCTTTTTCTGAGCCATTCCACTTCTCATAGAATTCATCAGAAAGCTCTAAAAACTGTTTGTCTTTAGCCTTGAGAAACTTGTATTTGCATAATAATCAAGACATTCATCTTGTAAAGTTTCCTTTCCATATTTCAAAAGAGAAAATTTACCATTAAGGGATCTTAGAGAGATGGTTTTCTTCAGCATTTGCACCATACATAATAATCTCAATTTGATCGTCTCTAAAGATGTTGAAAAAGGAGATTTTATTTGTTATAAGCATGTTCCTTCATCTTCCTTAAGTGTTGATTCGCAGAACCCTATGAATCCTAATTTGCCTTCTGATTCCTTTCCGTTTGACATGAATCATAGGTTGGAAACTTCTTCCTCTTCATCTTTATTATCACTGGAATCATTCTCACTCCAAGCAGCTATCACAATCTTTTTGCCCTTTCCTTTGAGCATCTTCTTTTTATCTTTGTTTCTTAAGGATTGGCAATCTGGCATCATATGTCCAAGTTTGCAACAATTGAAGAAGATAATTGCATTAGTCTTAGGGTTCTACAAGGAGAACTTTATACCTTTGTTGCCTTTTGAAAATGGCGCTCTCTAAAGCTTCTTTAAGTCAAAGTTCTTCTTCTTAAGCATTTTGTTGAAGCTTCAGGCCACCATGACTATTTCATTCTTTGATGCATCAGATTCTAAGTTATAGGGCGCCAAGCAACCGGTGACATTGTAGCAAATCAAGGTAGATTCCACAGAGGCTTAGTCAAGCTATTGGGTTATATTCGGTCAAGATATACTAAGCAAATCCAAATTTGAGAATGAAATCCAGCTATGCTATTTATCTCATCTAATAGGCAAACAATCAAGGAATTTAATCAAGTTAAGTAATTTTCTAACTCAAGAATTGATCAAGCGTCTTTCCCTTATATAGGTAATTCCAAAACCAATAATTATCAAACCCTCCTTTCAAGGTGGAATGAAATTCTTAAATCTAATCAACTACCATTTCCCAAGGGTTTTTGATTTATCTAAAATCATTAAGAATGCGATTATCAAATTTAGGGGTTTCTCAAATGGTGAGTCTTTCTCAAGATCCCACATATGTAAGTTGAATCTTAGTTTTCCAACATTTAGTTTCACCTTTCAGTTCTTCACCAACTATCGAAAACAAGCAAGAAATCGTTCAAGTTTCCTACTGGCAAATAATGTTTAACTTCAATAGAATAAACCCAACCAATCCAAGGCACTTTTAGATCAAAACAAGAATTGGTTCAATCATAAGAATTCAACTCAATTCCAAGATTAACAATCCAAAACCTAACATAAAAATTGATACTAATATGAAATCATAAAAATCTAAAGAGAAAAGTCAAGAGAAGGGAGATGAATTGCTTAGCTGATGCATGCCTGAACCGTTGTTGCAAACCCGATCCGAAATCCTTGCAATCTTCACCTTCAACTTGCTCACAACTCTAATCTAATCTATATTCCGAATCTAGATAGTTGATTATGAAGAGTGGAATGGGATGGGATGATGGATTGAGGTTGCAAACATCCGCTTTTATAGCAAAACTCCTAGAAGCCGAACAAGCCATGCGTAATAATGGAATTAAAGCCACCTAGAAGTCAAAAAACTTAGAGAAAGCAAACAACCTCACAAGAAATGAGGCCACTACGGACCGTGGCCTTTACCACGGACCATCCGTAGTGGTCACTAGCTCGGTGTTTCCTTGTTCTTCTCTTTCTTCCACGAGCATGGTGATTGGGGGCGCCCATGGTAAGTTATGAGGATGACTTTTAAGGTTCAATTCTTGATAAAAAAGGTCTCAAAACCCGCAAAAGTCATCAAAGCACTATACCGAAGCATAAAATGGGATTTTTGGAGTAAAAACTAAGCATAAAACTTATGAATCCCCTAAACGCACATCAAAATAACCTTAAAATGATATACTCTATTGGTACCTATCAAAC
Source organism: Carnegiea gigantea (assembly GCA_029747015.1). NCBI lineage: Eukaryota > Viridiplantae > Streptophyta > Magnoliopsida > Caryophyllales > Cactaceae > Carnegiea > Carnegiea gigantea. Next base: position 479,868 of record JAKOGI010000167.1, read on the forward strand.
TCCCCCATGCTTGAATAGTTGCTTGTCCTTAAGCAAACACTAGAGAAAACGAACAAGGGGAGATGCATCCAGGACTCAAAATATAATAACCCCCTTAAAGTAGGCAAGTCATAGCATATTGAAAGCAAGAGTGACAATCGACGGCAATCCCAAGTAGTGTGCAAAACATTTCCAAATTAGAATAAGGAGATTGTTTTTAAAGAAGTACAAGATGACAAGCTCAATATCAAACTTGCTTACCCTAAAGAACCACAAAGCATGTCATGTAACCACATGGAATTGAATAGAGCTAAATAGATCGGTAGAGCCTCACTTTTGGGAAATGTGGAACACTCCCACTCATGTGTTTGAAATATAGCGTAGGTTCACTCAAGACTCATTTCTAAGATGCAATCTACCGTATGCTTGTCAAGACTCTCAAATTCTCCACTACTAAAATGCAATGTGCATAATACAATCAAGAAACTTTATATACATTGTAATGTGGGCTAGAAAGGTTAAGGGAAAGGAGTGGACAAATAAATTTGGACATTGTGGAGCTACTTAGCCAAGTGACTAGGAGTAACCAATCAAAGCACCAAGCAACCACGAAGTTCACCACTAGTCTAAAACCCTAAAAATACGATGAACATATCCAATAAATTAAGTAGGAAATGAGTTGACAAAGAAAGGAACTCAAGCTGTTTACATATCCAATGCCAATCACTGAGGGTTTTTTTTGTTTTTTTTTTTTCTTTTCCTTATCCTCTCTCTTTGTTTTTCAACATGATTTTTTCCTTTTCTTTCCTTTTTTGCTTTGGGAAGATGAAATAGAATTCAAACATGAAAGGTATAGGACCACCAATTTTCAACTCAACCAGATACATAGGTACAATACCCAAATAAGAGGGAACCAAAGCAAATGCTCAATGTCATCAATCCCTCAACAAATCAACATACCAAAGCCACCTTAAACTTAACTATCCCCAAAACTACCCACTTCATAGATAAATTGATGCTCTATAAACTTGGCTTAACGGTTACAAACATGTATTTGGCCAAGGGCTAATACGAATGGATCACAACAAAGACGGATATAAGCTCAAAGGGGCTCGCGAAGGGGAAAAACATGCAGCACAAGGGATAGGCTATTTGGCTATGTGGCTAAAATGTTCAACAATAAAGAATGCCTCTATCATATCATCAACTATGCACATGCTGATGTGGTTTTAAGCAAGAGTGAAGGCAAGTTCTAGAGATGCAACATGAAAAAGTCACATGCATGAAAGAAATATGAGACTAAATATAATGAATTAGTCTCAACAAGACTGAAAATATCACGGGACATCTACTAAAGTCTCAATTAGCTCATACACTGACTCTCAAGTGTAAACATTAGTGCTAATGATTCCAACGGATAAAATAGTTCTTAATCAAGATAAAGGTCAAAACAAGAATATTTACAAAACCTTCAAAAATTTTCGCACCAAGGTAAATTACACACCAAAAGTTACTCAAACTTGTGAAAGTTATCCTGCCTAAACAAAAGCATCATTGGAGGTTAACTCAAACCAATCCACACCATCCCTATATGCAAACCTAAATGCAACTAAATGCAGCACACTAATGCAAACAAAAAGAAACCTAAAACTATATGCTCTAACTAGTATGCAAACTATAAAAAAATAAATAAAATAGAAAACATGAAACTGCCCTTCCCCCATGCTTGGATAAAGCATTATTATTCAAAGGAAAGAAAGTAAGAGAAAGGAAAGGAAAAACAAAATATAACAATCTCACCAGGTTATGTGTTGGATGCACCTAAGCTAAGGCCTCCTTACAGATGGAGCATCAGCCACTCCATCATAACTTCAAGACTCAGCCTGTTAAATTAGATACTGTTAAAACACGCTAGAGTTTATCAAACTCTTGGGATCACAATTTAGAAAATAAAAGGCAAGAGGTAATGATGAAAACCACATCAAAGACATTAAGTATCCTCGTAACCTTATCAATGGCCTTAGAAAAATCATAGAAAGAATTAAAGAGCGTAGTCCACATAACTTTCCTAGGTAGGTCCTCTCGACATACATAATAAGGGTCAATGGAGGGATCATACTCTGTAAAGTTACCTAAGGACAGATAATCATCAACATTCCCAGCAAGCACCTTAAACTTGTTATCCTCGTATCCCAAATCAATATTAGCATCACAAATTAGGAAATTATTAATGGGCTTATCAGGATAATACTCGGGGGACTGAGAGGGTAATGAACAAATAGGTGAAACATGGGAATGATCAAAGGGATTGGGGAGAAAAATATTACAACCAAGGCTAAGAGACCTCTCATCCATAAATACATCACGTAACCCCTCCAAAGGAGCCTCAGCTAGATCACGCACCCTATCAAAAATATATTCTGACTCAAAACATCAACCAGCAGTACTAAACCTAACAATCGCCTAAAATGCTCACCTGTCTTAAGACCCGTGCACTGAGCTAAAGGAAAGGATGAATCAAGTATGGTCAGGACAAGATCAGTATTATCCCTGGGTAATGCAAATTCGGGTTGAGCATAACATGCATAACAAGGACGCAAATTAGTAGCATGATTAAAAGAATTACACAAATCACACCAAAAAGGAGTATAATATGATCTAGAATAGAAAACACAAGGACCAAGGAACGAATATCTGCAAACACAACTAGCCTTCTCAAATTCAAATGAATCCTAAGCAATACACCCAAGTAAATACCATCCTTCATCAATATTTTTACCGTGAAAACCCCAATACTCTAAAAGAGCTTGGGTTTCACTGTTGACACCTTAATCGACAATGTCAAAAATATCCCATCTACCAACACAATAACCATGTTAAGCAAGAAAAGCATGCAAATAAGCAAAATACCTCCAAAATAATTCATGCTCGAATTGGAAAAAATGGAAAATGGACATTGTTTTTTTGTTAAATTTTTGATCTTAATAATTTTTTTCAATTGTTATTTGGTTTTTTTGGTCAAAAAAAAATAAAATGCTTAGTCAAACCTATCGAGAAAAATCCAATATTAGACTCTAGTCTCCAACAGCAGCGCCAAAAACTTTATAGGGCCATAAGCGCATGGTGGCATTCTAAAAAATCAAGGTTGATTCCACAGAGACTTTGTCAAGCTTTTGGGTTATATTCCGTCAAGATATGCTAAGCAAATCCAAATTTGAGAATGAAATTTAACTATGCTACTTATCTAATCTAATGGATAAACAATCAAGGAATTTAATCAAATCAAGTAATTTTCCAACTAAAGACTTAATCAAGCGCCTTTCCTTTAGATGGGTAATCCCAAAATTGATAATTGAATTATCAAACCCCTCTTACAAGGTGGAATAAAATTCATAAATCTAATTAACCACTATTTCTTAAGGGTTTTTGATTAATCTAAAATCATGAAGAATGCGATTATCAAATTTAGGGATTTCTCAAATGAAGAGTCTTTCTCAGGATCCCACGCACTTAAGTCGAATCTTAGTTTTGTAACATTTGGTTTCACCTTTTAGTTCTTCACCAAATGTCTAAAGCAAGCAAGAAATTGATCAAGTTTCCTACTAGCAAATCAACACCTAAGATTCAATAGAATAAATCCAACAAATCCAAAGCACTTTTGGATCAAAACAAAAATTAGTTCATTCACAAGAATTCAACTCAGTTCCAAGATTAACAATCCAAACCCTAACATAAAAATCAATACTAATTTGAAAGCATAAAAATCTAAAGAGAAAAGAGAAGAGAAAGGAGAGGAATTGCTCAGCCGCTGCGCACTTGAATCATCGTTGCAAACTCAATCCGGAATCCTTGCAGTCTTCACCATCAACTTGCTCTCAACTCTAATCTAATCTACGATCCTAATCTAGATAGTTGTTTATGACGAGTTGAATGGAATGGGATGATGGATTGAGGTTGCAAACATCCCCTTTTATAACAAAACTCCTGGAAGACGAACAACCATGTGTAATAATGGAATTAAAACTACCTAGAAGTCGAAAAGCTGTGAGAAAATAAATAGCCTCGCAGGAAATGAGGTAACCATGGATCACAATCTTCACCACAGACCATTCATAGTGGCCACTATCTCGGTGTTCTCTTATTCTTCTCTTTCTTCCATAGGCATGTTAACTGGGGGCGTTTGTGGTGAGTCATAAGGATGACTTTTAAGGGTTGATTCTTGATCAAAAAGGTCTCAAAACCTGCAAATGTCATCAAAACCCTATACCAAAGCATAAAATGGGATTTTGGGGTACAGACTAAGCATAAAACTTATAAGTCCCCTAAACATGCATCAAAATGACCCTAAAATGATATGCTCTATGGGTGCTTATCACTAAGTCATCTTGACTTTAAAGATCCTTGATTGTACTTTTCAAGGCTACACCTCCATCAACGGTTTCTTCTTGCTCCTCCTAGAGGTGGATCTCATAAGTTAGGATTTTTCTCATCAAATCATCTAGTTTCAAGGTCTTCAGGTTCTGAGTTTCTTCAAAGTCATGACCTCCACTCCTCATTGGTTTCTTAGAAGACTTGTTAGCAACTCCTTCACATTTCTTCATTTAAGTAGATTTTTCTAAGGGACTTGAGGTTGTTGATGATGCTAGTGAATTTGATATACATCTCCTTTAGACCTTCATTTAGAAGCATCTTTAAAATTAAAAAAGAACTCATATTAGTGTGCGCAGATACTTATCTTTAACTCTCTAAATTGACTTATGCCCTTATATATGGTAACTAAAGTAGCCCATACTTCAATTATGTTAAACACATTAGTATCTAAGGCATAATATAAAAACATTAAGTGCCCTATAATTATTCTACAGTTTCCAATGCTCTTCATGGGTGTACTCATCAATTGGGATTTTCCAATTAGAAAAGTCTTCGTCTAGCAGCTAAATTTGTAAAAGTGTCTTCCAATAAGCAAAGTCAAATGCACAAAATAGAAGAGGTATAGGCACGTATCTACCTTGACTGATCTCAGTCATTCCTGAGTAAAGTGTTTATCTTTAATCACTTAAGAGTTTAGTCACAAAAGGCGAAACTAGGTCTGATACCAATTGTTGGTCCTAAGTATGCTTAGCCAACCCAGAAGGAGGTTGAATATGGTGATCATATATATTGACGGACATAAACTTAAGCACATAATATAACTAATAATAGAAAACTCAAGGACACTAAAAAATAAAGTTAAGGACACCATGTTGATGGAGGCAGTTAAGTAGTTAGAGAGTAAGGCAAAATTAAAGCATGCGGAGTTTGTTCACAATTATTAGCCCTCGAATAAGGCTACATCCCTACATGAGGACCTTTCCTTAGCATTCAACCACAAGTATTTATCTGCTATGAGATTTAAACAATTTACAAGCATACACCTAAGGACCTTAGCTATAACACACCCTTTAAGACTTCTCTTGAAGTGATTTCTCCTAAGCCGCCACTTAGAAAAGATGGTACTCTAGGTTAACCCTCTTATTTACAAGTAGAATTCTTGCAACCCTCATCTTCACAAGGAATCTCAAACATATGTACGATGATTACAATAATTTGAACTCGATCACTCAAGAGTACATTAACACCTAAGGTAGGAGTTAACCCTTTGTCCTTGCATGTTCTATACTCTTTATCTTGAGAATGATCTCTAGTTATACGTAATGAAAATGAGCCATTGGAAGATGTGAAAAATTTGGCCATTGGATGCTTCAAAATACTGCATTAGATACTTCTTACAACTACCACTTGGTTGAAAGGCTTTGACGTTCGTTCACTTTTCTAACACATGTGGTTCTTTAGTCTTCATTTAATGCCTTAACCATTGCATTCCTCTTTCACTGAGGCAGAAACCACTCTTTCAAGATTTGATTTTGATGTGGTCCAATTTTGGTATGGTTAACTGTAGTTTTTCCTTTCTAGAAAAGTACTTTTGTTCTTTACTTGATTTGGGATACATCTGAATCTATTTTCTAAACATCCTAAATGTTATCATCTATCACAATATGAAAACTCTAAAGTTAATCTTGCTTCTTGGAGATTGTTCAATTGAATAATTAGTACGATTATATAGTTAGATAAATTATAAATAATCTACTTGATCTAGACTAGCATGAGGTTGTAAAATACAACATCCTAAACCACAAAATTCATAGCCAAATTTGGAGCACACAGTAAGTTTTGTGCCAAGATTTGTGCCATGTCTCCATAGCATAGAATAGCACATTTATGAATAATCTAAATTTCACCAAACAAATACATAAACTCCAGACATGGGAAAACAACTAGAGTGTCATAAGATTCATTTTAAACTTAATTCAAGTTATACCGATTTTGCAATTCTAACAAGGGTCCATTTCACATGCCAGTTAAGGTCCTTGACATTAAGAGTTCAAGGCAATTGAAATCCACCTTTTAAAGTCTAGGCTATTAGATTTCTAGTAATCTTGTTAAGCATATTTCTTGTAAGCATTCAAGGATATAGGTAGGACTCAAGCAGTTGTGTAAATAAGATCTAACAAACCTATAATCTTTATAGGGAATGTTCCTTGGCATCAAAACATATATCATCACATCACATTAAGTGATTCTCTAGTGTTTGATGTTGGGTTTTCACATGTGGTTACGAAGAAAAATTATTCTATCAAGTGAGGGAAAGAAAGGAAGGATGTTTTTAAATCTTATATAAACCAAGCGTAGTTATATTTGGGGAAATAAGTTAGCTTTTGACTGAAAAGTTTGTCTCTATGTCAGTCGATAAACTACATCTTGGGCTAATTTTCAATTGATGAGTGATTAGTTATGGTCAGGTAATTGGTGTCAAGTGATTAAGAAAGGTGATTATTGAGGTACTTAAAAAGGATAACGTAGTAGGTCCTATCAAAGAAAATTTCATTATTTGAGTATACCCATAAGTAGTCAAATTAAGGGATAAATGTAAGAAAAAAGAGTAATACTAAAATAAGCAAAGTGCTAACCGCAAACATATAGCAAATGCCTATCAATAAGATCAAGCAACACCTAAAATTCATTTCAAAATCTTATAGAAATAACTTGCTAACCTCTAGTTTGGTATGATTACGAATTCATTTTAATGAGGCTAAATTACACCGGTTTTACTTGGACTTAACTATTTCATAATTAATTATTAATCAATGGGATGGTGTGGACATACAAGGGGTACAAGTAGTGATAGCAGTAATAATAATAGCGACAACAAAGCAGCGGCAGCAATAAAAACAACAACAACAAAGATAATAACAACAACAATGATAATAGTAGAAGTAGTAGTAGGAAACAACGTATATCACTTAACAAAAAAGGTCGCTGCAAAAGACAGGACATCGCCACCAAAAATATTAACTATAATGATAAACGTCGTTGCATGGTTGTTGCTCGTCTGACCGTTAAAAAAAAAAATAAGGCAACGACTTTGATCAATATAGAGACTAGGGTTTTGTGAAGATATACATCATTATAATAAAGGGTTTGTGAAATAAATCCAACTATCAAGCACAGACAGGTCTCTTTTGCTTTAGCATTAGTCCTTACAGTAAGTGGAATGTTATTGGCAACCAAAGAATCCTTACCAAAGCTTACAATTTTTTACAATAAATTAATTGTTGCCATATGTGTGATGAGTTTTTTTGCAGTAAAATTAATGTTGTATATGTTTTATATTTGTCCTTGCATATTCATTGCACCAAATATGCGTACTTCTTTAAAAAATATGTCGTTTTTAAAAACTTTTTTTACCCTGTAGTACATAATTTTCCATCAAGGTGTTTAATTGATTCTTATTAATTATAAACCAATATGAGTCAAGAGAGATATGAACCCGTGAACACGTAAGTAATGCGAGTGCTCTAAAGTATGTATAAATCGAAAAGTCCAAGCCCTTCCTTCCAATAAGGAAACTTTTCTTTTCCAAATCTACACAAAATGCACCAAAGACTCAGAGAGCTATATCATATTATATCTAATTATGGTAGAGTCCAATTTCTGAAATTTCGCTCTTTGGTTATGAAGGTGCATGCACAAGCTACAATCTAGCATTATAGATGTTGGTCGAGCCTATTAAATTAGTCCCAACAACTACTAATGCTGCCTAGGGCGACAACCTTAAGTGCCCCCTAACCTATATAAGGAGGCTTAGGGGGGTTACCCTGATTATTGATTGGCATAGAACTCTCATACTCTCCTCTCCTCCTCTCACGGTTGCCCTACCATCTCTAGTGGGTCTCGGGTCTAGGGTGTGCTCCTAGCATTCAGATTCATGTGGGCTAATCTCGACAGTATATTCCGCACACCAGGTTAGTCCTAATTAATCCTATAGTGGTATTAGAGTCAAAACTATCCGGATTAGTTCTGCCTAATGTGTTTATAATTTGAATGATAAGCATGCGTTTTTTTTTTTTGGGGAATCTCCCAGATGATTAGTTGTTCAAATATCGTGATTATACAACTAAAAGCATGCTTCTGTGACTGCTTACCTAGAATCAAAAAAAAGATTGAGTATTTAACTATTAAAATTCATGAATGCTCATGCTTTGTAAAATTAGTGTTCCCAAAAAGTTATCAATTATCAACGAAGTTCAAAATTTGAAAACAGATTGTGCAATTAGATTTGTGCTTAAACGTGTTTTTCAATCTACAAGCATGATTATTTAAATTTTAAGAATATGAACATGCTTTATGCAATTGTGTTCGATAGGATCATAAGACTCAACCTAGACTGTTTAACTAAGACTCGAAAACCCTAACCCTAATCCTGAGACCATCCATGCCTTAGTGGCCTCAGTGCTGGCATATCCAACGAGCCTCCGTGGTCTCCACTGAAACCACTTCGACATAAAAAAGGGCTAGAAGAGTAAATAACAAGCCATACCCACCAGAGCCACCGGGCGAAGGGTGGTGCGTGTCACACATGCGCCGCTGATGAAGGCTTGGTTGGCCCTTCTTCTTCCTCCAACCATGCCTTTGCATGCCGATCTACGCAACCTTGGAAAAACAAAATCACAAAAACAACATTGCTAGAGGTGCGTGAGTCCACACACCGCCGCCTCAGTGGCACACTGTGGACCCCTCCCTCAGACTTGGTTTCGACCAATCTACATGGTGGCGGTATCGGTTCCCATCAGGTTAGCTTGGATCGAAGGTAAAGAGGCAGTAGCTTCACATCACTTGGGTGTTTTTTTTTTTTTAAAGAACCAAAAATGGCGGCAGTGGCTGCCGTGGTCGTGGCATTGAAAGCGCGAGGAAAAAGCTCTGTGCTCCATTTCCCTGGCCATGGCGCCGGAAAGCTAAAAAGAGGGAGAAAAATCGAGAACCAGATAGAAAGGAGAAAGAGAGCCAATATCTTAGGGTTAGTGAGGCGGGGTGAGAAAGCGTTACTCACTTATAAAAGGCCCTTGTTAGGTTCTATTTAATGGCCTTTTTTTGGGGCCCATTTTGTTTCTTTTTTAATTCGGGTCAATTTTCTTTTGGGTCAGTTAATTCCAGCCAATTTTAATCTGATTCCTGATTTGGGTTAGTCTGTAATTATTTTCATAACTGTATGAGTTAGTGTTATATGCTGAAAGTAATTTTACATGTTTATCATTATTGCTTGTATAATCGTTATTCTATACTGTTGTTTATGTAATAATACTATGAGGATTTAAAGCATGATACATGACCATGTCTTATATATCCACAAAATAAAACTTATTTACATGAATTAGTTTCCTATAATACAAGATTATGTAAAAGTGCTTTACATAATTAAAAGTGAATATTTGTGCGAGTCACCAATTAATATGTTAATTAGTTTAACTAAAATTATATAATAATTAAATCAAAGGAGCTCCTAAATTCATATTCATACGTGATGATTATGAGCTTAGCGAAATTTTCGAACGTATAATATGAATAATGGAATTATCTTGATAGTTTAATTATTAAACGATATGTCTAACAAATTATATATATACTTTTAGATATGGTAACTAAAAATATAATAGGTTGCATGTAATCTAGTGATAAATTGGCTTGTTCTAATTATGACGTTCAGCATTTGAAGGTCTAGTTCGCCTTAAATGATGGTGACATTGATGTATCTAGCCTTTCAAACTCCAAGTACACGACCCTCTATTGCTTGCTATCAATGATGATTACGAGGATGAAACCGGGAGTATGGGCAGAATTGAGAGTGAGAATGAGATGAGGAAAAAGAGCATAATCCAAGTGCCTTCAAGAGATAATCCAAGGGAGCCACCCTTGTTGAACACTAGGTAAATCTCCTTGGATTGATTAGGATACAGAAACACCACCTGATTGAGATAAAGAGACCTAGGACACCACTTAAGTTGCCACACTTAAGATATAGAACTAGGATTTAGGGAGTTGAGACAAAGCTCAAGTTCATGTTCAAGTTGGCAAAAGTCCTTTGCAAATGGAAGAGAGGGGGTATTTATAGGCCTTCCCCTTCTTAACAATTCGGCCAAGGGCAACTCACAAGTTGAGAAATGCTAAATGACATGGCCTACATTAGATTACAAGTTGCAAGTGGACAAAACAAGGGATCGAATCTAGCCTTGACACCTCATTAGCTTAGTAATCTCCAAATTGAGGTGTCAAGCTTAAACATAATCCTATTACATCAGCTTAGACTCTTGAGCTTGCAAGTTGCATAAGTGGAAAACCAAAAACAAGGTGAGCAGCCAGCCACTCCTTTTACCCGGGTGAAGGATTTCCCCCTCTGCTTTGGCTGGATAAAACAAGCACAAGCTGGTCCCTCAGGTCAACTTTAGGGCTATGATTTGATAAATATTTAGATGCCTTTTCATGCCCTAAAGTTTGACAAAAGTTGGAACAACGCAAGTCAACCAGATTCTGTCTGACAGTGCACAGTTTTGGTTTTTGGCTTGGATGGCTAACCAAATGGGCTCCAAATGCTTTGCAAAAGGTCTTGTTGGAAACCTAAACTTTAAGCTTTAAGGGGGTGGTGCGTGAACGAAATTTCCCCTTCTAGATTCTGCTCCAACAAGGCTACAAACTGGGCTAATTTTCGGATGAACGGGCTTGCTCAATGTCCATTTTGTTCAGGTGGTTTCTGCCCATAGCATGGACTTCCCTAACCTTCTTGGACTCCATAACTTTGGCTAGACCATTGTGGAGGGTTTCCAAAGGTTCACTTGGATGGTCCTTATCAGACATGCTGGACATCTTGACTTCTTCTATGCTTGCTCCGGCAGATAAAGATGATCAAGGTAGACATATGACTACTACTGAGCAGTACTAAGAGAACTTAAAGGCATACCAAGCCTAGTTCAAACATGATAGCTTTGCATGATACACAATGTTGTCTTGCATACGGGATGATCTCCTAGGTGAGTTTGAACACATCCCCACTGCTAAAGACATGTGGGCACAGCTTAAAATAAAGTTTGAGCAAATATTTGCTACAAGGTTGCATACCTTGCAGATAAAATAGATGCAGTATACTGTTGACTCTAGTCGTAGTATCTCTGAGTACCTTCAAATCATGAGTGCCATGGTTCGAGATCTTAATGTTACAGGGCAAGAAGTTTCTGAGCAAGAACCGGTCCTTAATGTGATTAGAGCTTTTCCTCTTGACAGTGAACATTAGAAGAGCTTTAAAGTCATTATAACATACAGTGAGAACATAAATACCTTCGAGGCAATCTCAAAGCACCTCGAAATGGAGGAAGAGCGTATAAAGATAAATGCACCCCCTAGTGTGGCATTCGTTGCGAAAGGGTCGGGGCCCAGGGGCAGGAGGCCTTACTGTGGTAAGAAGCCCAAGAAGGGTCCCCATCCTCCTTAGAACTCTCGCTTTAATAGTGGTATTGCCAAGAAGCATAAGGCTAAGGGCACTAGAGCCAAGGATATGACACGTGTAAAGTGCTATAACTATGGAAAGAAGGGCCATTTTAGTTGGGATTTTCCTAAGCCAGCCAAGGTACCTCTTTCCACTAAAACTCATGAATTATAGGTTTACTCCTATGCATTCATTGCTAACTCTCTTTCTCAATGGATTATAGATAGGGGGCAACAAAGCACATAGTTCAGGATAAGGCTAGATTCGTGGAATTCCATCGCTACCCTATGGGTTCACAGACTATTGTACTAGGAAACAACAGTGAAGACAATGTCCTTGAGGTAGGAACATACTAGCTCAAACTCCGAGTAGGAAACAAGCTGCTTCTTCATGACGCTCTTTGTGCACCTGGGGTGCGAAGCTCCTTAGTTTCTTATGTTTCTTTAGTAAGATTAGGTTTTACTTTTGGATTCTGTCCAGACGGTTTAGATTTGTTCTATCATGGCAATTTGTTTGGCCAAGCAACATTGAAAGGAGATTTCATTGTTTTGGACTTGGATGATTCCTATGGTAATATATCCTCTACTTTTGTTTCATACTTTGACTCCAATTCTAAATCTGTTAAGTGGCACGCTAGACTTGGCCACATGGGTCAAGGCAGGATAAGTAAGCTAGCTAAAGAAGGTCTTCTAGATCGACCCACCAGGGTCAAGCTACCTAGGTGTGAGTCATGTCTAACTGGCAAGGAAACAATAAAGCCTTTTGGTAAGGGTTTGAGAGCATCTAGTCCCTTAGAATTAATTCACTCAGACATTTGTAGACACATGAATGTTAGGCTATCTATTTTATTACTGTTATAGATGATTATTCACGATATGGGTATGTGTACCTATTATCTCATCGCTACGAGACACTTGATGTGTTCAAACGCTTCGTAACAGTGGTAGAGACTCAATTAGAACAAAGAGTTAAAATCCTTCAAATTGATTGAGGTCGTGAATACCTCTCTGACATGTTCAAAGAGTTCAGTGAGGAAAAATGTACACAAAAACAGCTAACGATTCCATGCCCCCATAATAAAATGGTGTTGTGGAATGTAGGAATCATACATTATTTGAGATGGTCAGGTCAATGATGGTACATGCAAACCTCCCAATTAGTTTCTGGAGGGATGCGTTGGCTATGGCAACCTATATCCTTAACCGTGTGCCAAGCAAGAGTATACATGTGACACCATCTAAGTTATGGTTTGGTAAAAAGCCATGATTAAACCATTTACGTCTATGGGGATCGGCTAGTTATATGCATAACCCAACCCAGAAAAATGAAAAACTTGGTCCGAGAGCTACAAAAATGGTGTTCATTAGATATCCCACACAATCCAAGGGATATGTGATGTACGGGGAACACCCTAATAGTGGCATGACAGAGATAGATGCTCAAAATGATGACTTCCTCGAGGATAAGTTCCTAACTATTAGTGAAATCAAGAACGATGTTGAGCTGTTTGAGTTGTAGCAAGACATTTAACCATCTTTTCGTAAGGGGGAGAATTTGAACTCTAACCAAGTCACCGAAGATGGTATGCCTCCCCTGTCCAAAAGGAACGGGGGAAACTTGTCTACTCAGAAGAATGAGATTCATCCTCAATCCCTAGTACATGAGGAGAGTCAACTTGTGAATGAGGTCCATCCTCAATCTCCCGCTCCAGAACATGAAATTAGTCCACATGTTCAGGATCCCACGCCCCAAAGGGATAGTGGGAGTGATTCTCCACGTGCTCAAGGTTCCACACCTCTCAGAGAAAGGGGAAGGGATGCCTCACCCAGGCAGATAAATAATGAAGGTCCCAGGATTCGAAGGAGTGAGCGTGGAAGGATCCCTCGACGATATTTCCAAGTCGAAGAGGAAATCTTCTTATGCACTCGCTTAGAAGTTCAGGAGCCTACCTCTTATCAAGAGGCAATTGATTCACCAAACCATCAAGAGTGGATGGACGCCATGAGGGATGAGATGGACTTGATGGCGAGAAGCAAGATTTGAGAACTTGTTGATCTTCCACTCCAACGTAAGTCTATCGAAAACAAGTGGGTTTTCAAGATAAAATGTTGGGCAGATGGTTCAATCGATAAGTTTAAGGTCAGTCTAGTAGCGAAAGGCTTTACCTAGATTAAGGGTATAGACTATGAAGAGACATTTTCTCTTGCATTGAGATTTACCTCCATTCGCCTACTCCTAGCTCTGGTTGACCATTTGGACTTAGAGTTATTTCAAATGGACGTAAAGACTGCTTTCCCCAATGGTAGCCTTGAGGAAGAGATCTATGTGGATCAAACCATTGGTTTTGTATTAAAAGCACAAGAGGGAAAGGTATGTCATCTTAAAAGGTCCATATATGGTCTTGAGCAATCTTCTAGTTCTTCGTACTTAAGATGCCATAAAGCCTTAACTTCGTTTAACTTATCTATGGTTTCAGAAGAACATTGTGTGTATGTTAAAAGATCAACCGGGGGGATTGTGTTTCTTACCCTGTACGTCGATGACATACTATTGGCTCGAAATAACTTGCAGATGATCGAAGCCACTAAGAAGTGGCTATCCTCTATATTTGGGATGAAGGATATGGGTGAAGCCAGGTGTGTCCTAGGCGTTAAAATGATAAGAAATCATTCGAAGAAACTTACAGGTATGAGCCAGGAAGCATATATCAAGAAAGTCTTAGAACAATTTCGAATGCATTATTCCAAACTCATAGGCACTCTTGTTGAGAGGTGTTTAACCTTGAGCCTCGACCAATACCCAAAAATAGGTAATGAAAAGGAGATAATGAACAATGTCTTTTATGTTAGTGTCGTGGGAAGCTTAATGCATAGCATGCTGTGCACACGGCCTAACATTTGCTTATTGGTTGGTTTGGTAAGTCGTTAACAGAGCAACCCAAGACTTGTTCATTGGCAAGCCGACAAGAGAATCATGTGCTACCTTCGTGGTACTACCGACTTGGTCCTATGCCATCAAGGTGGGGACCTCAAGTTAAGAGGATACTCAGATGCCGATTGGGATGGTGAACTGGACAAGTCCACGTCAACCTCAAGCTATGTCTTCACCCTGGATGAGGGAACCATATCAGGGTGCAGTAAGAAGCAAGATTGCATAGCTCTGTCGACTATAGAGGTAGAGTATATCACATGTAGCCTAGCCACGTAGGAGGCAATGTGGATCAACCTCACTCCTATAGTTGATGATCCTGTTGAGATGTTATGTGACAACACAGCTGCCATCCAATTCGCTAAAGATTCGAAGTTCCATCGGAAAACCAAGCACATCAAGAGGCGTTATCACTTCGTGCGAAACGCCATAAAGACAAAGAAAGTTATCATCAAGTATGTATCTACTAACAAGGTGATTGTTGATCTGCTAACTAAGTCGATTCTTAGAGATGCTTTTAAAGCCCATTCGTTGAGTCTAGGACTTCGCAGAGTTTAGTTTTTAGATGAAATCTTGTTATGTATGACATATATGTTCTTTTTGTGGTGAGCATTTAAGAAATAAAGATTAAACATTCTTCCTCTAAATGCTTTATGATTTATTTGTTAGACATGCTGAAATGTCATAGGCTTCTTATTTGCCTAGTCACATAGGCACTCTCCCTGACGCTTGAGTAGCGGACAGGATGAGAGTGAATCATATTGGCGCTAGGTGTGTAATATTGATTATTCATGCTGAAAGTGTATGAATATGATAAGATATGTCCCTTTAGTAAGTCTAAGATGAGACTTGAGGGAGTTGAATATGAGATATGATTCCATCTTGAAGCCTTAAAAGCCGAATCTTAAGTGTCAAGATTAACATTTAGTATGGTAATCTAGTGGCTCAGGTTAGATTTTTGGGTGAAAATCTAGATTGATAATTCGCATAACATATAGAGTTACGAACCCAGTTAAGTGGGAGCTATGTCATGGCACACATCTCACATTATGCGTGCTTAAAACATGACCTATACACGGAGTGACAATTGACCTCCCTATCTCTTATCACTGCGTAATCCTATGAACAATGACCCTTTAACTTAAAGCTACGGTATGAAGTCAAAGCTTGATGTTGCTACTTTAATGTGTTTCTCAAGGGCCATGATGCATACGGTTCAACGAGAACATGTTAGGAAAGCAATTAAGCTAAGATGCCATATCATGAGTGTTTTAGGAAAAATCTATTCATAATCACCATATCAGCCCAGGTGATTATATTCAGTATATAATCATATGATATATCATGGCATAAGGGATTAGAAATGCCACTAGTGATGTCTTGAGAAGGTTTGGGGTATCGTATTTCATTAAAGTGTTATATTAGTTTGATGGTAACTTAATATAACGTTATTTGTTATTTTTGGTCGCACGTCCTATTCCTAGTATGAAGCGAGAAGAGTTGTGATACATGAAGAGCATGTGTTTTGCGGCCTACGTGGCAGAGTAGGAGCTTTGTTTGGACCTATTAAATTAGGCTCGACGGCCACTAATGCTGCCTTGGCAAACCTGTGATGAAATCTACATTTACATCTTCCTATGAATCTAAAGGAGCAGGTAGTGGAAAATACGACCCTTGGGGAAAAACATGACTCTTGGCTACATGACCTTTAATAATTTATAAAGTAACTTAGTTTAAATTATTACTAGTCAATTTGTTTAGGATTTTTATTAATTTTTTACCATATAATTTTTTCCATCAAGTTGTTGCAAAACATATTCATCAAAATTTGCAACAATAAGTGTCATTACAATATATGTTCCTAATTTTTGTAACAAGGGTCTTTATGAATAATTTCTTCAAAATATTGCAACGATATTTTTTGTTGCAATAATATGTTCAAATTGCCCACGAAATTCTGAAGTGGAGGGAAGTAAAATTCCTTTGTATGGCAACAGTAGTTTGTAATAACTCAAATTTTTCATTGCCATAATTATTTTTTGTAACAACCGTGGTTGCAAAAGACCATTGGAATAAATGTGTTTCTCCTGTAGTGTATTAAATTTGTTTCCTTAAATTATTACCACAAGTGCACGGTGTAGTTGTAGCTAGCAATAGGCAGGTACGGGTTATATTCCACAGGGAGCTGTGTTTGCAATTACCAAAGCCAACCTAAGTGTACCAATCTAGGTGAGCTAAAGGGTGAAGGGAAAGTAAAACTACACTACTATAGTGAAAAGACTTCAGTTGTAATTAAACCTAAAGTAGATTAACCAATCAAGTTAAATCCTCACCTTCCCAAGTAATGCAAGTTTTCAAGGTTGACCATTTGTATCATTAGAGCCCGCCTAAGCCCTCTCTCCATGGTCTATATGCTAGTCTAATTATTCTAACCACCTATTTCTATGGGACTAGCTCAACTAAATTACGAGATTAACAACCCTTGACCTAGCTAGTACCTGAAGCTATTTTTAAGTCCCAATCCTGGGCATTCACTCTACCCACACTGGACAATCAACCTCACCTTTCAACATAAGTTAATTCCCCTAAAATACGGATGAAAACTCTTTCAAGCATCTCATCGAACACATGGTGGGTGTGAGAGAAGACCCTTGGTTGTAGCATAAACAAGGGGATTAAAGGTTCAAACAGAATCGATCAGCCATCAAGAGGCCAATTACAATCAAAGCAACACCATCTAACTACTAAACATCACAAAAGGATATAAACAAAACATGAACTTAAATGCACAAAATAAGAGAGAAAGAGTAGAAAAACTTATGCTTGATTGAATTGAAGATCGAATCCATAAGCTTGAATTAAAAAAAAAAAATAATCTAATCTAACCTAATTGCTCTGCTCTATTCACCCCCTAATGGGGTTTGGGAGTGTGCAGAGGAACCTTAAATCGCCCCTTTAAGAACCCAGGCAAACACCTCCCCAAAAACTGCCTCGAAAAAGAATTTAATTGCGATAGGCGGAGGGTGGCACGACCGTGCCATAAGGCATGGGGTACCTGTGCCGCCTCTCTGGCTCTATCTTGGCAAAGTTTTGGTTTAGAATAGCTATGCCTCTGGGCATGGGGTCCCCATACTGAGCCTCTGGATTCGACTGACCTCTTTTCTAACTTGAATCTCGTCTCCTTAGCCCTCCTTTCCACTAACATCAGTAGATCACTTGTTTTCTCAGCAGAAACTCCTAAAAATTCGAAAAACCACTTTATAAGTGTAATATTACCGAAGGAGGTCGACTTGACCCCTTTCTCATTTAAATTCAACATGAAAACAATGAGAAATAGGGATCAAATGAGAGCTAAAATACGGTAAAATAGGAGTTCATCAGCATTCAAATTAGAGAAATTCATAAATATAGTGAGCACATTAGGGAACAATTAATGAAAGTAAATTGAAGAGTGGAATTTGACAAACATAAACAAGTATAGTGAATTTGTAATGTCATTAGAATTAAAAAATAAAAATTATGCAAATTATTAATAATATTAGAAGATGTGTGAATGAGAAGACTGGGCCATAAGCATCAAATCTTCATTGGTCATTTCCTAAGGGGGAACATATTTCGAGAACATGGTATTAGAGCATATATGTTAGAGTCATTTGAGTTATAGAGTGTTTTTGAGTTATACTAGACTAGTTAAATATGATCTTGACTATAAGTTTATAAGTATAAATGCATAATGAGCTTGCCTCAGTCGGTATTTACCTCACGCTCTATCCTTGGCATCAAAGTTAATCACCTAGCTAAGTAATGCTTAGGAACTTCATTGGTAATAAGATAGAGCAAGGAAACATTCAGGGAAACTTAATAAGTTCATGGTGACAATCGCGTGAAGTTTGGATTACCCATTTGTTTTATGAGGATGACTCCAATTTAGAAGCTATATTGAGGCATATCTAACATTTGGCTATAACAAAACTTAGGACTTGACTTGAGGATGCCACTTGCAGATTCATACGTGATTCATGTGATATCAAATTACATCTAATCTTCTACATAAGAGAAATGCATTCCATTACGATATTGTTATGTCAATATGAAGAAACATTGCGACAGTATGTATGTATAAGGTCAACCCACACTATCATAGTTGATTTGCAATAACAATTTTCTCTAGTGAATTATGTGATGTCAGTGTAATAACTTATGTTATGCTAATTAGTATTATATGGGTCGTACAAGACAAAATAAGGGACGTCACATATAGGAAGTGTCCTCATTAATTGATTTTAAGATTATGTGAGCTTATATAGGCTACTATATGTTGTGCACATATACAAGTGATGCACCTTAGTCATGCTTTACAACTATATCTAAGTAAGGAGGAGGTGTTGGATATAATGTTGGGTTGTCAGTTGACATTATAACTTTGGCCTATTAACTAAGTTATATAACTAGACATGCCCTAATTAAGGTGTAATAAGTTGATGAATTTTCCAAATGTGTAGAGAAAACTACTTACATATTCGAGATTGTGTGATGTGGTTGAGATTATAATGTCTAGAGTTAACATGGGACTAAACAAGTCCTAAAAGCACATGAAAATTCCAAAAGATAGACCTTACTGCCAATACATTCATAACAATATCTAAGGAAATTGCATAAATCATTTCTTATGGAATATTTAAGGGCTAGGTGATGTGTTCTTTTCAGTTCAAATATGCTAATTGGATTATTATTTTGCAGTGTACGAGCTGCTGAGAGAAGCTAACTTCTTGGGGCTCACAAGGATTGAAAAAAATAAAAAGAAAAGAAGAGCGGGAATGGGATAAATGAAGATTGTAGTCCATCCATTATTTAACTAAAAGCATAAGACTTTAAATTATTGTAGTCATAGGTGCATAATGATACTGCATGGAATGAGACTAAAGAACGATGATTTAGGGAAACTAAATGGATAAATAAAGAGAGAAAAGTGAGGATACTTAACATTGAAATCATAAAAAACACAATGGTTATAGTTAGTAACTTCAAGTATACATACTTTGCCCAAAATGGAAAGTTACATAAGTAGAACTTTAGAGAGGGAACTCAAAATGTATGCTATACATGTAGATATATTCTTTAGTGTTGTAAACCTGACTCTGAGAAATTCTAGAGTTCATAATTTATATTCTAGACAACACGTGGGTAGTATATGTGGATACGACTTTGGATGATAGATAACTAAAAGAGAAGTATCGTAGAAGTACAATAGTTTTTTGCGTTGCACTCAGAGCACCTAATATTCGTTAATTATAGCTTATGTTGGCAGGGAATCAGGAGTGGTGACACAATTATATCTTGTGTAGACTCTATAGGGCTATTTTTGATGATTTCATAGGACTACAATGTCATATTCAAGAAGACACCACCCTGGTTCGACTCCATATATGACAATGAAGTTATAGCAAGAAAGATATGAGAGGATTCCACGTAAGTGTTAAGAAGCTGTGTAACTTTCATTAAAGAAAATCAAACCTATACACTTTAGCTAATTAAGTCTTTGTATTGATTTAAAAGAAGCTACAATAACTTTCGAAGAACTAATGTTTAGCCTTCTTTATAAGGTACTATCAAGTAATTGTGTAATGCTTCATCTAAAACCTTTGACTTTCCTACCTACAATCGAATGTTAACCACGCCCATAATTTAGTTTGATACAACTTAACATATAATCCCTTTCTAAGTCAGATTAACCCATTCCTTTGTAGTATTGCTTAATTACCCCAGCATTACTCTATTGAATTTTATCTTCACCATTAAATCTTTTCATAATGTTAATCTTTTTATAGAATCATGACCCTTGGTTAGCTTATTTCTTGTAACCTTTCTTTTGGTATCACTTGATGACTATCTCATTTATGCCTAAACTTTAATTCTTGTTACTCCTTTTTCCCCCTACCCTTGAAGTTATTACTTATGATAAAATGACCATATTTATCTTGGAGAATTTGAGTTAAACGGGCTTGCAAACAAAGTTTGTCCTTCTCGTAATATTTTAACTCTTTTTCTTAACCCTTTTCAAGGTGCTAACTATATATCTTTTGAGCATATCTTTTGAGCACTTCCTAAAGTTGCTATGGCAATACTTTGAGTATCAAAGTAGCTTGTTTGATGCTTTTACGAACTCTTCTTGTTTACAACCTTGACACTTTCATTATGCTCTCTTCATCCTTGTGACTATCATGAATTCTGTCCTTGCCATGACATAGGCTTAATTGTAAATTCCTTCCTAACTACTTAAAGATAACTTTGGAAAAGTCTTTGTTCCATTGATTTGTACCCATTTTTGCGTTCGGTTTTCACTACCAGTTGAAAAACCCCCTTACGTAAAATGATAATTCTAAGGTTTTACTTCATATCAATACATTTTACTTCGTATTCTTTGGAGATAGTGATGTCTGACTTTCCCTTGAGCCATTTAATTAAGAATTTAAATCATCACCCCTTCCTTAGCTCTTAAAATTAGTGTTGATTGCCTTCTTTTCTTTCTTATGATCAGAGTTGGAAATGTTAAGACTCTTATAGTCACCCATTCGTCAATTGCTCATGCCTATTGACATTTTCGCTATGTCAATGTCATTATAATGGTTTTTCTACTAGTCACTTCATATTATGCTATTTGTTTTTCCCTTTTTTTTGGGAAATAGAGACTTGCATTGGCAATATTTTTCATCAATTATAATAAATGAGATAATTTTCTTTTGTTATCTTTGCTTTGATTTAGCAATGCTTTGATTCAGTAATACTTCCATACATAATTTCTTGATCTAGATTATATTCATTAATTTCTTAATCAAATCCGTAATTTCTTTAATTCATTTTTTATAGTTTTTTTACTTTCAATAGGTTCCATTACTTGAAGTGCTTTAATTAGCATCCACAGTTAGCAAAATAAAGCTAGTCTTTCATATCGATGCTCTTTTGTTTAACTTCCCTCATATTCATTAACCATGAATTATAAGTATAGTTTTATTTGATATGCATAAACCTTATCCTTAAGAAAAACATTTTTCCTCAATTACTTGCCTCAATCTATTCCATACCCTAGGAAACTTATGGATCCTTAAGGGTACTTGTTCCACCTTTCTAGCAAAATTAATTTTACATCTAGATCTTATTACTTGCAAATGAATGCCCTTTTCAAATCAAGTGATTGTTGTAACCTCCACTTTTTATTATCGTAATTTACTTCACACTTTGAAAGAGTAATTCTGTATGAGGCCTTGCTTCTTTCACTTCATTCATACTTATGAGTCTATATAGATTGTTTTCAATTAGAGATACAATTTGACTTTTAGTAATATGAGTGAGTGCTTGATTGCCTGAATTACATCATCCATTCCTTAATCGATGACTTAGCTATGTAATTTCCAATTAGAAAAAATTGATGTTATCGTAGCATATACTTGACTCTAAATTTGTCTCCACATTGATATTGGTTATTATTCCTCCTGCCTGCTAATGTTTGGGTATGCTTAATCTTCATTCACATTCTTTTTTTTTTTTTTGGGGGGAATCTCACATTTGTGCTAGGCTTGTTCCGTTGATATTATGCTAAACCCTTCCTTTACTAGATGTTAACACTTCGTTACTTGCACTTGAGAATATTTGGTTCATTTGTTAACAATCTTGCTACTTCCCCATTTATGTCCACTTGCTGGACATTTCAAGCTAAGTATGAAGCAAAGTCCAACAAGTGAGAAAGACAAAGCAGAAATAAAGAATATTCCCTATTCATCTGCTATTGATGGCCTAATGAATGCTATGATATGTACTAGGCCCGATATTGTTTACTCTATTGGTGTTGTAAGCTGGTTCTTCACTAATCCAGGAAAAGAACACTGGATAGTAGTGAAATGGATATTGAGATATCTTAGGGGCACAACCAAGAAATGTTTGTGCTCTGGTAAAGGAAAACCCATGTTAATGGGTTACACAGATGTTAACTGTAACACCCCAAATATACATGATTCATTGCCTGCATTCACCTACTGGCATTTACCTACTTAAGGTTATCAATAAGATATAATAACTCCATGAACGGGGCATTACCGCCGTCCACAAATGACAAGGCTTCCTTTATACATGAAAACATGCCATAAACCAAAGGTTACCCTATAAAGGGCATTCACCATCATAATCACTCAAACCATTTACTTATATACAGAAATGGATCTACATCCCAAGGGTTACACCAACATACATAACTTGGTCCAAAAATACAGTTGTAGCACCAAAATATATAATTCAGTTTGAATATACAGTTGAAACTCCAAAATACATCACAATATGCTAAGATAGCATCTTAGCTCTCCCACTGCGCCAATCACATGGAACGTCCTGCCTCATTTATCACCTTCGGCCTCCCTGCCCGCCTGAGAGCGGGTCACTAAACACTTTTCTAAAACAAAACATAAAAACATTTCGAACTGTGAGCTAAAGCTCAGTACATGCATCCTTGTACTGATAAAAATTCACTGAAAAGTTATTTGGGCCCGCTTGTAATTCATTTTGATTAAAAACAGGGAATGAAATGCATATAAAACTACATTGTCAATTATTATCTGTTAGTGCACCCTTTAGTAACTATTACGATCTCTAAATAGGCATACACCTGCCAAGCCGACTGAGGGACCTGGCCTGAAGCCGCGCGGATAACTGGAGGGCAATGCCCTATAACTGATAACTGATGGGGTCACTAATTATGTGGTAAAGCACTTATTAAAATGATTCATTGACGTACTTACCAAAATATTATGATTTCGATAAATACGCGCTGATTACTAAGGATACAGGCAATGAATGTACCTGGATGTTTTAAATGCTAGTTCACATAGGAATCAGATGCACTAAAGTGAAGAAAATGAAAGCTTAGGCCTTGATTCAATTCAAAAGATCATTATAGGAACAGGAGGTCAGAAAGGATCTTGTTCTTATGATGGTTAACTTTAAATAAAACTAGCTTATGTAGTAAAGAGGGTACGGAAAGAATAATCCACAACTTATACTCCTGACCTCAGAATGAGACATAAGATCCTAATATAAATAGCTTAGGGAGGCCTCTAAAACTTTCATTAAGGACACGAAACATGATTCCCCTGATAGAGTTCCTAAAATGGGCCTAGAACATCAACATGTCAGTTTTAAGTCCATCCTGCACAGGTTCGGTAAAATGACCATAACAATCTCCACAGACCTCGGATTAATGCGATTCAAGAGCCATTTTAAAGCTAACACACTGACCTATCTATCCACCAAAAATCATAATTGTTGGCCGAGCCGATCATTACCAGCTTTATTCCAAAGTTTGTCCCGTTTTTCTGAAAATTCCAGCATCACTGCTTTAGTTTGTTCCTTCACTTTTCACGCCAATTCTCAACTTAAACTCTTTCTTAGGAGCATGTAAACACAGTTTGGTACATCCCAACATCATACAAAAAGACAACACATAATTCCACTTCATAACCATATCAAATAAAGCTCCTTTTCTAGTCACATATACACACACACCTCAAATTTAACATTAGTGGGTCCAAATCATGCATTTTGGACAAAACCCTAACTTTGGGTCAACTTGAACTCACTCCCATCTTTTCCACACACCATAAACACCATAACAAACTTCAATATATTAAGAGATAAGCAAAAACAAGGATAAAACAATCACCAAACAACACTTGAACAAGAAGCTCGCATGACCAAGATGAAACCCTAACCCTAGCCTCATCCAATTTTACTCCAACATAATCCATCAACGAGATGATTCTTAAGACCATAAAAATAGTGTAATCCATCACTAAAACAACCAAAATAATAAACAAAAACCAACAAGATCAAGAATCAAAAACAAATTCAGCATAGGAGGTGAAAAGAATACTCACTTTGTGCTTAAAGAGAAGTAGAAATGATGCTTGCTGCTTGAAGGAGTGAGAGGGATGGTTGGGGTGGTGAGGGGTGGTTGTTTGGTGGTTGTTGGTGGCTGAAGTGGTGATGATGCTGATGCTGCTAGTACTGGCCGTGACTAGAGAAAAGGAGGAGAGAATGTGGAGAGAGAAAGTGTCTTGAAATGCTTGGTGTTAAATGAATATTTTGCAAATTTATACTTGGCTTTTACTTGGCTGAAAATGACAGTAGAAAAGCCTGCTAAGCTTAATTAAGGCTTAATTAAGAGAGTTTAGCTAAACAAATGAGGATCAAGTCTTGTTGGGTCGAAATCGGCCTTAAACAGACCCAGGTTTAGAAAAAGAACTGAAATCGAGTGCACTTGCGAATTTTTTTTCTTTTCCAAAACTCGAGATTAAATGATTGTGGTGCCATGAAAAAGAATTAAATCGTTAAATTCATAAATGTCAAGGCCTAAATCGATCTCCAAAATTTGACTAGAACAAAACCCCGAATTGTAAAGTAAGGGCCCATTTAGAAATGTCTAATTAAATGTCCAATTGGGATAATAAAAGAAATGATGTAAATGAAATGAAATTAATCACATGGATTAATGAAATGAAATTAATAAACATATTTTAGGGTCGGACTATTACAGTCTTCCCCCCTTAAAGAGTTTCGTCCTCGAAACTGATGAACTTCAACTTATCATGCAGGATTACCTCGAATAAATGTGGGCATTTGGCTTTCATTGCCTCCTCAGTCTCCCAAGTAGCTTCTTGGGAGCTATAGTTTGTCCAGAGTACTTTGACCAATGGTATCTGCTTGTTGTGCAGCTGCTTAATCCTGCGATCTAGTATTTGGACAGGACGCTCCTCATATACTAGATCTTCAGTAATTTCGATAGGTTCAGATACAATGGTATGGTCTGGATCTGGAATATATTTCTTAAGCTGAGAGACATGGAACATATTATGCACGTGTTCAAATTCTATAGGCAGATCTAGTCGATAAGTGACAGGATTCAACATTTTGCTGATTTCATAAGGTCCAATGTACCTTGGACTCAATTTGCCCCGTACTCCGAACCTTTTGACGCCTTTGGTTAGTCAGACTTTCAGAAAAACTTTATCGGCTACTTGAAACTCCAGAGGCCTTCTTCTTTTGTCTGTATAACCTTTTTTATCGACTTTGGGCGACCCTGATATGTTTCCGAATTTTTCTTATTATTTCAGTGGTCTCTTGATGCATTTCAGGACCTATAATCAGTGCCTCGTCCAAATCACTCCAGCACAACGGGGTTCTACATTTCCTCCCGTATAAAGCCTCAAATGGGCCATTTTAATAGTGGACTGATAGCTGTTGTTATAAGAGAACTCCACCAAAGGCAAGTCATCTTCCCACTTCTCTTGAAACTCCAATACACAAGCTCTTAGCATGTCCTCCAAAATTTGATTCACCCTTTCAGTTTGTCCATCTGTTTCTGGGTGCTAAGAGCTATTGAAGTTTAGTTTAGTTCCAAAGGCCTTTTGAAGTGCTTGCCAGAAGCGCGCTTGGAATCTTTGATCCCTATATGAGACTATGTCTAAAGGGATCCCATGTAGATGGACTATCTCCTTAACATACAGTTGGGCTAGTCTTTCAACTCCCCAAGTATCCTTAATTGGCAGGAAATGAGCCGACTTCATGAGTCGATCAACTATGACCCAGATAGCATTCTTTTTCGAGGCAGAAAGAGGTAAACCCATAACAAAGTCTTTAAGATTGAATCCCACTTCCAAGTGGAAATTTCTAAGGGTCGTAGTTCACCCACAGGATGTTGATGCTCTACTTTAACTTTCTGACAAATTAGACACTTATCCACATATTCTGCAATGTCCTTCTTCATATTATTCCACTAAAAATATTATCTCAGGTCTCTGTACATCTTGGTGCCTCCTGGATGCACTGAATAATGAGTATTGTGAGCCTCTTCCAGGATTTGCTTTCTTAATTCCCCATTTTTGGGCACACATAGGCGATTCTGGAATCGCAGAGTCCCATCCTCGTATACTACAAATCCTAAAGACTTCCCTTTCTCTAAATTTTGCTTTATTCTTTGGTGTTCGGGATCACTTTCCTGGTTCAGTCGAATTTCTTCCACTAGGGAAGACTGTACAGTAAGTGTTGATAATTGAACATTCGTTTGCCCATGAGATACTAATTGAATCCCAAAGTTCTCACGTTCTCTCAAGATGTTCAATTGAGTAATCACCACAGCGTTTGAGCTATGTTGCGCCTTCCTACTCAGGGCATCCGCCACCACATTTGCTGTACCAGGATGATATTGAATTTGCAAATCATAATCTTTAAGCAACTCAAGCCAACGCCGTTGCCTCAAGTTGAGCTCCTTCTGAGTGAAGATATACTTTAGACTTTGATGATCAGTATGGATCTTGCATGATACCCCATATAAATAATGTCTCCAAATTTTCAATGCAAAGACCACGACTGCTAACTCCAGGTCATGGGTAGGGTAGTTTTTCTCATATGGCTTGAGTTGTCGAGAGGCATAAGCTACTATTTTGTCCTCCTGCATTAGTACACACCCCAAACCGTTCTTCGAAGCGTCACCATAAATAGTATACTCCTTTCCTTCCATTGGTAACGTTAGGATTGGGACAGTAGTTAGTCGCTGTCTTAGCTCTTGGAAAGCTTTCTAACACCTTTCAGTCCACTTGAACTTGTTCGCTTTCTTTAGTAGATTGGTCAGTGGTGAAGCTATTTTCGAAAAGTCTTTAACGAATCTTCGATAGTAGCCTGCTAAACCCAGAAAGCTTCTAATCTCCGTGACATTGGTAGGCCTTGGCCATTCTGTGATTGCTTTCATCTTCTAAGGGTCGACTTTGATTCCTTCTTTTGTAACCACATGTCCTAAAAATACCACTTCCTCCAACCAAAATTCACGTTTCTTTAATTTGCCATAGAGTTGATGCTCCCTCAAAGTTTGTAATACTGTCCGTAATTGTTCAGCATGTTCCTCCTTATTCTTAGAATAGATAAGGATATCATCTATGAACACCACTACAAACTTGTCTAAATAAGGTCTGAAAATCCTATTCATAAGGTCCATGAAGGCTGCAAGAGCATTAGTGAGACCAAAAGGCATCATTGTGAACTCATAGTGACCATGCCTGGTCCTAAATGCTGTCTTAGGAATGTCCTCAGGCTTAATCCTAAGTTGATGGTACCCTGACCTCAAATCAATCTTAGAGAATACTCCTACTTCTCGTAGTTGATCAAACAAGTCATCTATGCACGGCAAAGGGCATTTGTTTTTGATGGTAATCTTGTTCAACTCCCTGTAGTCGATACATAGCCTTAAGGTTCCATCCTTCTTCTTGACAAGCAATACTAGGGCGCCCCATGGTGACACACTTGTTCTAATAAAGCCCTTCTATAATAACTCATCTAGCTGAATATTTAGTTCCTTAAGCTCAGTTGGGGCCATACGATACGGGGCTTTAGAAACAGGTTGAGCTCCAGGAAGTAATTCGATTCCAAAATCAATTTCCCTCTGCGTGGGTAGTCCTGGTAACTCCCCAGGGAAAACATCTTCAAATTCACAAACTACAGGTATATTTGCTGCTTCCTCTGCTTTTGTTTGGGTGTCAATAGCATAACACCAATATCCAATACACCCCTGACATAATAGCTTACTTGCTTCCATAGCGGAAATCAAAGAACAAGATTTTGCCTCTCTTTGCCCATAAAAACACACTTTTCTCCCGTTTTCATCTTTTAAGATAACCTTAAGATCTTCACAGTCAATTTGGGCTCCATAAGTGTGCAACCAATTCATCCACAAGATGATATCAAAATCGGACAAGTCAAATTGAATCAAATCCATATGGAAAGTAGTTTCACCAATGATGATGGGGACAAGTTCATAAGAGAGGGGGCACTCAATCACAGAATTGTTGGGTAGCTTAATTCTATAATTGGTTTCTATCCTCCTGTTCTCCAGGCTCAATTGTATAGCAGATCGGGTTGATATAAAAGAATGAGTGGCGCCCGAATCAAATAATACAAAAAATGGCTTTGAATTTAAAAAGAGAGTTCCAGTGACTACCATACCAGAGGTAGCAGCTTCCTTTTTGTTCATCACAAATACCCTTCCTGCAACTGCAGGCCTTGCAGGTGGGGGTCCTTGCCGGGGCGGAGCCAAGGCTTTTGCTGCGCCCTTGTCTACAGCTTTCATTCGTCGGGGGCATGCAGCGATGAGGTGTTCAGGACTTCCATACCATGCATTTGTTGGTGCCAACTCGGCATTCAGGAGTGGTGTGATTTGTTCTTCCACACTTCGCACAGGGTGCTGTCGAGCCCACAGGATGGCTCTTAAAGGAAACAGGAGTAGGTTTCTTCTGGTTCTGATTCACACTTTCACTCGGAGTCCCCCGCTCAAACCCCTTTCTCTTGTGATTGATTGGATTCAGAGCTCTCAACTCCGTCTTCTCTCGTTCCACTTCAGCTGCTCGCTTATATAGTTCTTGATAAGTCAAAATTGGTTGCCTAGCCAACTGATTCAGAATGTAGAAGGCCAAACCTTCCTCAAACCTTCTCATCTTTAGCCTTTCAGATGACACAAATTCAGGGACAAACCTAGATAGTTCGGTGAACTTACTAGCATGTTGCATCACTGACATGCTACCGCTCATTTTCAACTCCATAAATTCTTTCTCTTTTTGCCTTTGCACCACAGCTGGGTAAAACTTCGCCCTTAATTCTGCTAAGAATTTATTCCAGGTGAATTCAGGCCCTACAAGCTTATCCTTCACAGTATTCCACCAAATGTCAGCTTCAGCTGACAAATAATACGTCCCAATATTCATTTTCTTTTCCTCTGTACCTTAACTACTGTAAAAATTTTCTCCATTTCCCTTATCCATTGCTCCAGTACTACTGGATCATAAGATCCATCATAAACTTTAAGGTTGTGCCGTGCTACTCTATCTGCCAATTTATCCTCTTTAGGAGGGGTTTCAGCAGATACCTGGGGAATTCGCTTCATCAATTCAGCAACTAAGGTTGGCCAATAACTTGGGTTGCCTAAGTTGCTAGCTAATTCAAAGGGCAATGGTGGCGTGTCACCATGTTGTGGCTCCGGGCAAGAGGCTTGATCGCCCGATCGCTGGCCTTGTTCCGTATTGTCCTCTACATGAACCTCCATGTTGTTGTGCACTAACTTGGACATTCTGATCATATATTAAATGAAGCAATTCAAACACTGGAACCTCCAGACATATAAGATAAACATGCCCAATAAATACATGGGAGATGGCTCGAAGATTACTTCATAACTCAAAGCATCATCATTTCATTTCAAAGCTGCTTACTTACATATATAGTTGCTGATTTATATACATGAGCAACAAAAGCATATTACACCTAGCTGAGTAAGCAAGACTAACTCTGACTTTTACCCTATCACTAAACACTAAATAGCCCCTAGACACTAGGTCCGTCACATAACTAAAAAGAGGTACAGACCATGTCATCGCGGTCGGAGACGATTGGACTAACTATATACAATGTCAGATGCGCCACAAAATATAATTATCCAATCCAACCAAACCATATCTACATACAGGGCTCAAAATAAAAACCACTACACCAGCCCCTAGAACCACCTAACAATCCCTAGATGGATCGTGATTTTGGTCAGACTCATCATCAGGTTCTTCACCTGAATCGAAGCTGCTCGTAGATGCCTCTAACTCGGCATTATCGACCTCCTGTTGAACTTATGGCTCATGTTCCTCCTCTAAGTCCACCATCAACTCATCCGTCTCTTGTTCCCCTTGCTACTCTATCCCCATCTCATCACTGTCTTGGTCCTCCTCGGGATCATCCTCCTCTGGATCGTCCTCCTCTCCCTGGCGGTCCTCATCCCCAGAACTAGAACTAATCACCACTAAGTCTGGGGTGTCGGGGATGTCTACCACCACGTAAGCCTCCCTAGGGCTATCAGGCATCAGTGGGGTGTTTGGTGCGGGCTGGATGGGTGGCCCCTGTACTGGTGCTGGTGGGGAGGGTGGCCCCTATGCTAGTGCTGGCGGGGAGGGTGGCCCCTGTGCTGGTGCTGGGGCTACAGGTGGGGGATGGACCTGATGTAGGGGAAAGACATGCTGAAGAGTTTCCATAGTAATTTCCCTTAATTCAAACTCGTCTCTCAACAACAGCTCCGTAGTGAGAGTCATCCAAGCCCCCTGGGCCTGAAACCTAGGGCCGTCCAAGCCTGGGTTCCCTGTCATCATAAAGTCATGATAACGATGCCTGAACTCCACCCACGGGCCAACCAGGGGTAAGGACCAAAGCAGTCTCTGTGCACGGACCGTAATACTGTGGAACTCAGAGTAAGGGTCCTGTGCATGTGCCTCTATACTAATATGTAGCAACGCAATGTGAGCAATCATAGATCCACCCGGCAACATGTTAACGCCATAAGGATCCATCTAACAAAGAAAACACATATGTGAGAGGCAGACATAACCATAAATAAGGAACATGCAAATGGAAGCAACTTGCATTCTCCTAATATCGTTACTACACTCCTAATATCACTCTAGCAGTATACGATAGCTCCTCACAACAACCACTATGACCTTATAATTTCTAACTCTATTTTCCTCCAGGAAATCTCAACCTACCTCGGATAACAATTCTATAATGCCCCAAATATACATGATTTATTGCATGTATTCACCTACTTGCAGTTACCAGCTTAAGGTTATCAATAAGATATAATAACTCAATGAACGGGGCGTTACCGCCGTCCACAAAGGACAAGGCTTCCCTTATACATGAAAAATTTCCATAAACCAAAGGTTACCCGGTAAAGGGGCATTCACCATCATAACCGCTCAAACCATTTAGTTATATACAGAAACGGATCTACATCCTAAGGCTTGCACCAACATACATAACTTGGTCTAAAAATATAGTTGTAGCACCAAAATACATAATTCAGTTCGAATATACAGTTGAAACTCCAAAATACATTACAATATGCTAAGATAGCATCTTAGCTCTCCTACACCGCCAATCACATGGAAGGTCCTACCGCATTTATCGCCTTCGGCCTCCCTGCCCACCTGAGAGCGGTTCACTGAACACTTTCCTAAAACAAAGCATAAAAACATTTCGAACTGTGAGCTAAAGCTCAGTACATGCATCCCTGCACTGATAAAAATTCACTGAAAAGTTATTTGGGTCTGCTTGCAATTCATTTTGATTAAAAACAGGGAATGAGATGCATATAAAACTGCATTGCCAATTATTATCTGTTAGTGCACCCCTTAGTAACTGTTACGATCTGTAAATAGATGTACACCTGCCAAGCCAACCAAGGGGCCTGACCTGAAGCCGCATGGGTAACTGGAGGGCAATGCCCTGTAACTGATAACTGACGAGGTCACTAATTATGTGATAAAGCATTGATTAAAATGATTCATTAACGTACTTATCAAAATATTATGATTTTAATAAATACATGCTGATTGCTAAAGATACAGGCAATGAACGTACCTGGAAGTTTTAAATGCTAGTTCACAGAGGAATGAGATGCACTAAAGTGAAGAAAATGAAAGCTTAGGCCTTGATTATGTTCAAAAGATCATTATAGGAACAGGAGGTCAGAAAGGATCTTGTTCTTATAATGGATAACTTTAAACAAAACTGGCTTATGAAGTAAAGAGGGTACGGAAAGAATAATCCACAACTTATAGTCCTGACCTCAAAATGAGACATAAGACTACAATATAAATAGCTTAGGGAGGCCCCTAAAACTTTCACTGAGGGCACAAAACATGATTCCCATGGTAGGGTAATGGGGCAAGAACATCAACATATCAGTTTTGAGTCCATCCTGCACAGGTTCGATAAAATGACCATAACTTTCTCCACAGACCTCGGATTAATGCGATTCAAGAGTCATTTTAAAGCTAACACACTGTCCTATCTACCCACTAAAAATATAATTTTTGGCTGAGCTGATCATTACCAGTTTCAGTCCAAAGTTTGTACTATTTTTCTGAAAATTCCAGCATCACTGCTTTAGTTTGTTCCTTCACTTTTCACACCAATCCTCAACTTAAACTCTTTCTTAAGAGCATGTAAACACACTTTGGTACATCCCAATATTATACAAAAACACCACACATAATTCCACTTCATAATCATATCAAATAAAGCTCTTTTCTAGTCACATATACACACACACTTCAAATTTAACATTAGTTGGTCCAAATCAGGCATTTTGGACAAAACCTTAACTTTGGGTCAACTTAAACTCACTCCCATCTTTTCCAAACACCATAAACACCATAACAAACTTCAATATATTAAGAGATAAGCAAAAACAAGGATAAAACAATCACTAAACAACACTTGAACAAGAAGCTTGTATGACCAAGATGAAACCCTAATCCTAGCCTCATCCAATTTCACTCCAACATAATCCATCAAAGAGATGATTCTTAAGATCCTAAAAATAACATAATCCATCACTAAAACAACCAAAATAACAAACAAAAACCAACAAGATCAAGAATCAAAAACAAATTCAGCATAGGAGGTGAAAAGAATACTCGCTTTGTGCTTAAAGAGAAGTAGAAATGATGCTTGGTGCTTGAAGGAGTGAGAGTAATGGTTGGGGTAGTGAGGGGTGGTTGTTTGGTGGTTGTTGGTGGCTGAAATGGTGATGATGCTGATGCTGCTAGTGCTGGCCGTGACTAGAGAGAAGGAGGAGAGAATGTGGAGAGAGAAAGTGTCTTGAAATACTTGGTGTTAAATGAATATTTTGCAAATTTATACTTGGCTTTTACTTGGCTGAAAATGAAAGTAGAAAAGCCACTTTTGCTAAGCTTAATTAAGGCTTAATTAAGAGAGTTTAGCTAAACAAATGAGGGTCAAGTCTTGTTGGGTCGAAATCGGCCTTAAACAGGCTCGGGTTTAGAAAAAGAACTGAAACCGAGTGCGCTTGCGAAATTTTTTTTTTCAAAACTCGAGATTAAATGGTTGTGGTGCCATGAAAAAGAATTAAATCGTTAAATTCATAAATATCAAGGCCTAAATCGATCTCTAAAATTTGACTAGAACAAAACCCCGAATTGTAAAGTGAGGGCCCATTTAGAAATGTCCAATTAAATGTCCAATGGGATAATAAAAGAAATGATGTAAATGAAATGAAATTAATTACATGGATTAATGAAATGAAATGAATTAACATATTTTAGTGTCGGACTATTACGTTAACCTAGCCGGTGATATCGATTCTCAGAAATCAACTTCTGGGTATTTGACTACTTTTGCAGGGGGAGCAGTGTCTTGGCAATCTAAGCTCTAAAAATGTGTTGCCCTATCAACCACTGAGGCTACAAGGCTACTAAAGCATGCAAGGAGATTATTTGGATGAGAAATTTCCTACTCAAATTGGACCATGAGGTAGACAAATACGTGTTGCAATGCGATAGCCAAAATGATATAAGTTTAGCCAAGAACAATACTTTCCACTCCCATTTGAAACATATTGATGTTCGCTATCATTGGATACGAGAAGTGTTAGAAAATAATCTCCTGCAGCTTGAGAAAGTCAACACTGATGAGAATTGGTCAGACATAATAACCCAGGTGCTACCGACCAAGAAATTTAAAAATTGTTGCGAAGGTGCCAGTGGGATGTTCCCCAATAAAGTCAAGAAGGGGAAGAATTCTTAGAATTCCTTCCTTCATTGTTAAGAGTTATCAAAGTTATAAATAATAAAACAAAGAAAGGAGGCAGAGAGAGAAAGAGAGAGAAATAAAGAAAGGAAATGTTCAAAACTTATTCTTAGAATTAAGAAAGTTGATGAGTTTCCATAGGAGAGAATTTTTTATTGGTAATAGTTCTTTCAATGTCTCTTTAAATAGAGGCATCATCCCTGAAAAAAATACAACAACAAAGAACACAATCAAGTGAGATAAACACTAGAAGGAGAAACCACCAGAAATTGGTCAGAGAGTTCCACCAAAATTAGGTGAGTCATTTTTGTATACCATCCGTGTAGGTGAGACATTGAGAGTATACCCTCTAAGTTGTCTAGAGGAGTTGTATTTATAATCCTACTATAAAGTATTTCTGGGCTGATAGTCTTGTAGTTTTTACCTTCATTTTGGAGGATTTTCACGTAAAAGTTCATGTGTCCCCATCTACAATATTTTTTTTTTTATTTGCCTATCTTTGTTGCATAAAGAGGGAAAAGAATTTGCTTTCGCATTATTCCACCTTTTCCCAACAAAATCAGTCGTCTTTCACCCCCTTTAACATGTATTTAATTATTCTCAAATTGGTAAAAATTGTTGTATTTATATGGACTTAGATTGCTGTTTAAACATGCATTGGAGCGTTGATTTTGGTTGAATAAGATTGAACGAAATTAACATTTTGGGCATTGAAGCATATAGGGATGAAGTAGTGACATAGATTATTGAAACATGTTCACTTTTCTTAGAGTTTTGATTGAGTATTGTTTAATAAAGGATTAGATTGTTGTTTTGGATTAAATATGGAAGTTGCCACTAGATTGGAGGGGATTAGTTAAATTAGGGGATGAATGTAATACTAAGGTGTCATAGTAATAAAAGTAGGAGCTAACCACTAATTTGCTAAATGTGCAATGGAGGAAATGCCTTTTAATAAAATAAAGTACCAAGTAAAATTCATTTCAAAATCTCAAAAAAATAACCTACCAACCTTCTGTTCATATGATAATTAATTCATTTTAAATTAGGCTAAATTACAATAATTTTACCTATTGGACTTATCTATTTCATATTGAATTCATGGTCAATGAGATGGATGGATCTTAGAGACTCACAAAAAGAAAAAAAAGTTTCTTAGAAGCCATGGAAGTAATAGTGGGGGTGGTAGTAGTGATAGTAATAACAATAATAACAGTAGTAGTAGTAATAATAGCATTACCAATATAATAACAACAACAACAACAATGATGATAATGATAAGAACAATAATAACAATAATAATAATAATAATAATAATAATAATAATAATAATAATAATAATAATAATAAGAAGAAGAAGAAGAAGAAGAAGAAGAAGAAGAAGAAGAAGAAGAAGAAGAAGAAGAAGAGAAACTCATTAGTTATAGTATGCAAATTAGGGAACAAGCAGTAAAAGTAAATTGAAGAGTGGAATTTGATATAACGTAACAAGTGTAGTACACCTATACATGTGAATAGAATTAAGAAAATATGAATTATGCAAAACAGCAACAATTAGAAACTTATGAATCAGAAGATAAAGCCATTACTATCGAGCCATTCACAGTTAAATTTCAAAGGAGGATCATATTTCAAGAAATAAGATATACTTGCTACCTGTACTCTTTGAAAAGTCACATGTTTGTCATCAAAGTCAAAATCTCATAATACATATGTATTTAATGAATCATTTTCCAAGTTTTTTGTTATAAAATCAAAGTGCACCCGCCAACTATCAATTATTAAGACTTAGACCTAGTGCCAAATAATGAAGGAAAATAGCACTGGATCCCAATATGTTGTAGTTAGCGACGGATAAAACGATGGATAAAAAGCAAGTGTATTTTGTCAGAGTTGACAACGGAAGTAATGACAGATTCTGGAGTCCACTGCTAGTTTTTAGTATTTTGATGATGGAATCCGTCATTCAATCTAAAAAATTAATTTTTTGGGTTACACAATGGATTTTCCGTAGTTGAACAGTAAAAGAAATTTATTCATGTGTCGATGCAATTTCTATCGCTAGTCTATCACCACCCCCTAATTAAGGGATGGATTTTTTCTTCTCCTCCTTCATTTCGACCTTGAAGTGAGAGCAAGAGCGACGGAGTCATAAGCCTCCCTCGTAACACCACCGCCTGACCTTGCCATCATCAACCTTCAATGGGTTTCACCGCTGGCATCGATGTATGCTTGCTACCGACTGTTCATCGCTAGATTTTGGGTAATTTCCTTCTCATCTCTTTTAGCCTTTAATTCTTAAGACTTATAGAACTATATTGTTGAAATTTCAAGTTTGTTCATGGTTATGTTAAATTATGAAATTTGTGTGAGGTAATTGCTCTAATTTGGTTCACCCTCTCCCTCAATGTAATTTAGGGTTTAGGCTTGATATTTTTAGCTAAAATGCACTTAATTGGGGGAAATAGAATGCTCAAGTTTGAATCTTTTTTGCTTTGTGAAATTTGTAAGAGGAGAAATATATTTATAGATGTTCAAAAGTAGAAATGTATAAAATTATTGTAATTCATATTTCAATTGTGAACTTTGCAAGAGTAAAGTGAACAATTTTGGTAAACTAATATGCTTTAAATGTGATGTTAGTGAGATTATTTGCATAAACTTGATGAATCCTACATAGTTCATATAGAGTATACGGTTACTGATATCATACTGGCAAACCAAAACGTAAGGGCGATAATGCATTAACTGTTTAACAACCATAAACATTCGTATTTGACACAGTTGGCTATGAAGCCTAATAGGCATGTGTCAACGTGGACGACATATAGAGTTGATAGATTTATGTTCCATACAGAAGCTTATGGTTTCCGAATGAAAATATATAATTGTGGTGTTGGCATGTGCATGACCGAAGAAGGCAATATTGAAATGATTATAATAGCATACTTAAAGATATTATTGAAAAAATTGAGTGTTGAGGTGAACCATTTAAAAGATGTGTATTATTCAGTTATGAGTTGTTTGATCCCACACTGAGTTGTGGGACACAATCTCATAAATTAAGTAAACCTACTGAGATTCATTGCATAAAGAGGTATAGAAAGTGCGATCATTTCATGTTTCCAAACAGTATGTCACAAACAGGTCTGGCAAAAATTGACCCGACTCGAAAACCCGACCCGAAACTACCCGAGAGTTTTGGGTTTTCAACACGATTTTCTCAACCAGAGCACGAAATAGACCGAACCCGAAAAATCCGTAAATTTTTAGGTCAAACGCGACCCGAACCCAAGCCCGACCGTTCGACCCGAATATTATGTAGTTACTTTTATTTGCTTTAATTTTTTTCCTTTTAACAGTAATAGTTTTTCATTATAACGAATCGTTTAGAGAGACGTTATACAATTATCACATCCCTTCCCAAATTAGATAATGGTTCCCGTTTTCACCCATAAAGCAACGTCGTATACAACATATAAATGGTGCAATTTTAGAAAATGGCCCTGAAACAACTCTAATATTAAGAAAAATAATTTAGAATTAGATAAGTATTGAAAATGTACAAGTCATACCATTATATTCTTGGTAAAATAAATACGTCTCATCGCATTTTAAATAAGATTATTCTATAATAAACTGAAATTTTGATTTTACAATTCATAGATAATTATAATATCTTGTGCGTATATAATATTCTTTCATTTGAATTCCTTCTAATTGGTCTCGAATCTGATGCAATATTGGATAACGGACCAACTTATGTTCGTGTTAGGATTGACGTACTGATAAATCATGTCTGATTTAGGTAATGCTAGGTTAATTAACGAAACATCAAATTACTAAATGGGCTATTGACGGGTCGAATCACTTCGACTCGTTAACATGCTTTAGATGGGCCAATCCATGAATGACCCGATCAATTATTAATATTTTAATATATGCACCAACTTATCCAAACGTGACTCTGTCCATCTGCACACGAATTTCATATATCATGTCCAAAAGTTTGGATATTTTTGATATTCTTTGAAGAAATTATAATTACAATGCTTTTTCATTAAATACAAACAATTTTAAATAATAATAGGCTGAATTTTTGATTTCAACAAAAAAAGAAATAATTCACTGAAAAGGCGCTTCAAACTGGTTGGGTTGATCCGAAGCTCGTAAAACCGAAATACGCCCGCCCGTATTTTACCCGAATCCGAAATACACTTAGCCCGTATTTTACACGAACCTGAATACTCCAGACTCATATTTAATCCGCCCACCCGAATTGACAGGTCTAGTCACAAGTGTGCCACATCCAGATCGGTCGAGGGACAAGGTGAATTGCCTTGTTGTCATAACACTCAAACCAAGGGCTAGACTATATAAACAATATACTCTGCTTATTGCCTACTAATAATTGGGTATGACGAAACTCATGAACCTATGAATGATGCTATCCCTATGTCATTAGTGGATGAAAGTGCACCACTAGAAGCAGTTGATGATGATATGAGTATCTCATCTATTCAAGTAAATGATGACATGGATGAGGAATAAAAAATGAGGGCAATGAAGAGACTAAGTAGGATGATAGGAATGCAATAGATGAAGTAGAGGAAGATGTGAATTTATATGGTGATGATAACGATGATGATAATGAGAATGATTATGAGGATAGGGACGAAGATGACGATGAAGATGATGCAAATAGATTAGATGCCTAGAAGGTGTTATGTATTCTCTTTGCTTAGTTTTATAACACTTAGTTATTAATTTACTGTTATTAAGAGTTAATTGTCAAACCTGTTATTCTCTACCTATTATGCTGTGTGAATATACTATTGATTTATACAATCATTATTTGTACTTGAATTTGTTGTCAAGGATTTCAGGTATGGATTCCAACCATTGTCGGATAAGTGTTTTAGGAGATTGAGGAAGAGGGTGTAGAAATAGGAGCTCTAGTGCACATCCTACTGCTATGGACATTGATAAACCTTTCTATACACCTCATAAAAGATTTCCCATATGAGCAACCATGTGTGCTTTGGTGGAACAATCCCAATCCCTAATCAATTTGGAATAGTTCTTATGGGGTCTTTCCCTCTATCCAATCTCTATATCCCAAACCAAACTTTAATGTATAAATAGTTTGGATATAATAGTTCAAACCACACCCTCATTGCATACATTATGAACCATACCCCCACATTACCAATACCAGTAGTGACTCTATCTCGAATAGTGCCAATAAGACATTAGAATTGGAAACAATGAAGCATAATCTAGTCATGGAAACATTCGAACTAAGATGTATATTGCGACAGACGGCAACTGGTAAGTTGGACGGAGTTACTTATTTCTAACTTGGATTATTTTGTGTAATCTGGCATTAATTTGACGTGTTTCGTCAAAATAGGTTTCTCCCAAATGATGGTGTTATTGTAAGGATTTCCTTGATCTTCCAAAGCAAATATGGTGGATCTTGCCTTCCCTGGTATAAAGTGCCTAAAACTATTTGACATTTATGGTTCGGAGAGTTCAAGTTAACTAAAGTGACTACATATTAATACTCGTGTGTAGACAATTCATTATTATGCCATTATTTGATGTATTTGATGTATGTTGAGTTGCACAAGTGGTTTACTCGGGTCTTTATCTATGACGCCCAAATCAGGAGGAATTTTGATGATAGAGGCAATGCACATTTAATTTGAGGAATTTCCTTGACAAACTAAGAAAGTACAACAAGCAGCTTACAACTCTATAACGATCGTTGCGAAGAACTCAAACAATATTGGGTTGATAACGTTTATAAGAATTCATGTGAAAAAGCCCAAAAACATGGCTAGATAATTTCAAAATCTTAGATCATCTCTCTATATATGTGGCTCAATCCCTATGCATAAGCATAGGAGGCGATTGGTACGTAACTTAACCATTTTGCAACTTTGTTTAGGTATTTGTTTAAGTGTGGTATTTCATGTGTTTTCTACATTTATTTTATATGTAAAGGGAACAATTCAAGATAGATCCCATGATTATTGGGTTATTCACTGTCACTTACAAACTTCATAGCAATGAAGGAGGACCTTGAGTTGATAAGAAATCACAACAAATATACATAACCTAGTCTTCAGTCTTGATTAGTGGCTCAACCTAAATTCTTATAATTTCACTAAGTATAATATATTTGTGATGACATAGGAATCTGTTTGAACAAGATTTTCAAAATATCAACTCTCAAGGGCCCTTGGATGACAATTTTTAAGATCTATCTCAAGCATTTCTAAGCACAAATGAGTTATGGATGAAGGCCTCTATGAACAAAAAAGGTTGTATTTATGGCATTGGGGATAAGGGCGTCCTCTAAGTTTAGTCTATCTCAATGAGCTGTTATAGTCAATTTTAGCATTGTACTTTAGTAATTGATACTAAAGCTCAGCACAATGTAACCTTAGCATAAGTTTAGTTATTATTACTAATGTATACTTCACATAAATGCCTTTCTAGCATGCACAGGCTATGTACCATGATAAGTGGAGTTGAATGATCTAAGGGGAATGGTAACCAACTTGGGGGGCAACCTCACTTCATAAGCAAAAAATTATCATATGTTTATGAAAAAATGTAAGAAATTAAAGGAATCCAACGAAATTCTACGCCGAAGCAACAAGGAGCTTGAAGAGAAAATGCTAAGGAAGCAGATACAATCGACCTAACAAATGGTGAGCATTAATTAACAAATGCAAGCATTTGTCTAAAGGCCATAAGCTTCCAACTGTGGATCACAACAACCCTTTATTAGTCCTCCACAAAATGATGACGATGAGAATGAGCATGGCTATGAGGATGAAGAATATGATGATAATATCCTGGGAGATTGATTCCTAAGTTGCTTGGTTCTCCCCTCCCTAATCCATGCATATGTGCATTTGATTAATGATTATGGCCTCTTGGTGTTGTTGAGTAAATTACCTTTTTTAGGAACTGCTCTACAAACTCGTGACTTGAGTTATGACAAAACACTCGACTTCTATTTGGTTTGTACGTCATATTTGGTATGTATATGGCCTGGGAATTGTTAAAACACTTTTGAATTGGTCGAAAATCCTCTTTGTGATTCTATCCAGGGCATTAAATGTTGTACTAAGGGATAGTCGACAAGATAGGGATCTTATCATAAAAAATTTAAAATAGCGAGGAAATATTTGCATTTACCATTTTTTTAATATATAAACCAGCGAAGGATGTTGTTGTCCATCGCCATATAGCGACGAAAATTACGTCTTTAATTTCCTCGCTAATGGAGGGAAAAAGCAATTTCTCGCTGAGTTGTATATCCTTCTCCCCCATCATTATTTTGGCATCCATCACCATTTTTGTCGCTATGTGTAATGACCAAATTGACCGTTTTCGTTGCTATGTCCTTAGCAACTCCACAATTTCGTCACTGATTTGACAATTCCGTTGCTAAATAGGCTTTTGGCATTACAGCTGACTCTGTTGGTATAAGACCTGTTTTTGTTGTGCATCGATTCCACCCGTGCAACTTCAACTCAGGCTTC
Source organism: Carnegiea gigantea (assembly GCA_029747015.1). Taxonomy (NCBI): domain Eukaryota; kingdom Viridiplantae; phylum Streptophyta; class Magnoliopsida; order Caryophyllales; family Cactaceae; genus Carnegiea; species Carnegiea gigantea. Next base: position 521,868 of record JAKOGI010000167.1, read on the forward strand.
CCAATCGGTCTGAAAGGAGTGAAACTTACTCAACAATTGCATTGTTAAGACATGAGCTCATAAATTTGGGTTCCACTTTTAGATAATAACTTGTAATAGTGTCAATATAATTTTCTCTCCCCGTCATTTCGAACTTAAACGAATTGATATGCGCCTATCACTAAAAACGACTGTTATTCTTTATAATATATCGTTAAATATGTTGATCTTCAACTCATTCCATGAATCTTTTGCAGTCTCTTCTTAATTAGCTTGAGTGTCTGGGTACTTTACATGTCTAGCTTCATAAAGGAAGAAAGGACGCAATCCATAGGGTCTAAATGATCTCGCAGAGACATCTCGTAGACTCTTTGTCATCTGCATTTAGGTTTCTGGGTTGTAAGACTATTATTGAGTTTGGGCATGTAAAAACTGTACATAATGTGATTTTTTATATAAAGCCGAATATGTTATGATGTTTATCCTAAGTAAATTAACTAAGCCTTATCCTTTCTAGAATGACAACAACGTCTTATCCTTGACTCTTCCGATTTATTAACCACGAATGATTAATTAATTAAGACTAACTAGGTCATTAGTCAACGCATTACAAATATCCCTCTCCCTCTCCATTTACTAATAGCTCAACTTTAAATGTTGGCTGTTTGGCACTACAAATTAAACATTAAAGTGGACGCAAGGGATTATTTTCGAATTTTGATTGCTTGTCTATGTTTAATTTATTGCTCATTTTGCATGTCCATTATTCAAAGGCAACATAAAGAGTAAAAATCATATGTAAAAAAATGGTAAATGGTTCCCGCTAATTAGCCAGAGAACCGAACCAAATAAACCGGATAACTGATTATCGATTCACCAAATTATCCAGTTCGAGTCCTAATTTTTGTTTTCACGAACTGACAAATTTAGTTAATTGGATCAAATGAAATTGTACCGAACCGTGAACACCCATAGCAACTAATATGGCCTTTGTTTCCAAGCTTGTTTGGAAGTTCCATAATGAACCATATAATTTGTGAGTTAAGCGACTATGAGCAAAATATTGATTGTTGCATCAGCTTTTCCATTATAAAAAAGAAATAGACTTATTCGCGGCTTGGGTAATGTCTACTTCGACTTGGGAAATGTTTTGGAAAGGTATATAATTGAAAGTATGTAATGGTGACAACATAAATCTCCATAAGATATATGGAGTTGTGGCAATAATCTTGGTGAGCTCCATTCAATTGATCCTGCTATATAGGAACAGTCACAAACAAAGGTGCATGAGATTATTATATAAGACATCAAACATTACAAAACAAGCAACTCTTCTATTTGATCATGTCATCCAAAAAATATTTGCTATGCGTTCGGGTCTCAATGATGTCCCCAACTCTTTTTTGTTGGGAGTTCTTAGCAAATTATGATTTTATTACAAATTCTACCAAGTGGTTACTTCTAATAATTTAGCTCCAAATGAGCAACCCTGAAAATTTAACAGGATTTTGAATTTGCACATAATTGCCAACGTTGAAAATATTTCATCGGTAATTATGTAGTAATGCATTACCATCTGGAAGTTCTCTATTAAGACAAGGTCTCAATATTGACCCTATTTACTGCTAGCAAACTATCTTTTATGGATGACTTGCATAACCTATCAAATAAGAATTCAACACCATTTATTGGTTTTATAAGGCTTCTCTGGAGTTTATGGAAAAAGTACAAATGTAGTTATTTTTCAATGTAAGCTCACACCCTCAATGACTACTTTGCTTAGAGGTAAGCATAACTGGGTAGAATTGAAAGTTCGGAATGCTTCCTTACAGTCCTTGTCACTATCCAAATCTTCCGTCAAACACCAAAGCTGGGATGGTCCAAACCACAAGAAGGATTAACCAAAATCAACTTTAATCTAGTGGATTAAAATCTTTTGTGTGGGTCTATTATACAAGCTAAATGAGCAAGGGCAAAGCCAAAAATTTTATTCAGGGGCCAAGCTAATATGATATAGTTTATAATTTTAACTAAAGACTTTTTACAAATATATAAAATTATTTGCAAAAATATTAAACTATCTTTTTTCTGTGTGCATAAATACGGTGTAAAGTTTAACTTAGATTGAATTTGAATTAGTATATTTTGTAATAGCTCTAATAGAGTTACAAGTTTTACCATTGAGCTAACTAGTATATATAGATATATGCCATCCAATACATTGTTAGGAAAATATCAACTCTTGAACTTCAACAACTAGGTAAAAATAAATTAATTATAAAAATAAGATTTGGGAAAGAAAAAATTAAATGATGTATGTATGTGAAGATATGAACAATGACTAAAATCTGGTTTATATATATATGCCGCAAAAGGGCAAGTCGTTTGACATTTTTGGGGGGGGGGGGGGGGGTACATAGAGTATGGATAATAGGGGGAGGAGAAAAAAGTAACATAAAATTATGCGTCTAAGAGAGAGTGATAGAAATGGGAAGAAGTTTGCCATACACACCATGCAGGATGTATAGTACACATCCTGAAAAAGATTCATTATATAATAGGAAAGAGTTGTCATTTAAAATATTCAAAGGTTCTAATTAAACATAAAGATATATTAAATATAGGTCAAGTATAAAATAATTATCCTTTTATTATATTTAATGAATCTTTAGTTTTAGTTAATAGATCTTTAAATATTTCAAAGATGAATCTTTTCAATTATTTGATGAATTTTTCAACGCGTGTACCTGACGTCTTACATAGGCGTTTACATCATAATTATTGAAATGAAATAGAATGTGAACACAAGCGGCAACAATATTATTGAACAAACAGAAAAGTTGCCAAGGAATCAAACATACGACCAGTAAAGAACACAACTGCATGGTCAAAAGGGGGTCAAGACTGCTAAGCTAGCTGTGACAGTCAAAATGCTTCATAAATTGCTAAAACGATTGAAAGAGGGGCAGCACAACACCCACCAAGCCCTGCTTAAATAAGATGTAGACGCCTAAAAATGGCATCTTGATTTTTATAAAATGTCTAACAAACTTATGCTCAATCTGTATATTTGGAGGCCAACGAATTAATCCTTAATTCAAGTATGAAAAGGAAAGAAACAAAGCATATAAAAAAAACCCCTTAACCTAGTCCACAGCACAAAATTAGCCCAAGGCCCGAGTGGACCGGGCAACTACGTCAAATATTTGGATACCGAGAGGAACCAGACTCGGTTCTCTACAAGAGACCCAGTCGAGATCCTCTCTAGTCCATGTCTAAGACATGTCTTAATGGATGGATGTGTTCAGTTAGATTAAACCCACTAAGAGTTGAATTAGTTCTCTTTTTTTTAATCAGCTCGTACCACCCCCTTTTTAAGTGCTATAAAGGGTTGGTTACCTCCTAGGGTAAAGACACTGAAAAAACACCAGAGAATGTGAGAGGAAGAAACATACAACAAGATTTCTATGAGAAATACACAAATACTAAGAATATTGAGAGGGATAAAGAGTAAGACATTGGTCAATTATAAAGGAGAACTCATTCTACTGGGTTCCCAAATAGATCAGATGGATCATCTAGAGGCACAACTCCCCTTCTTCACTCTCTCTTTTATTTTCTAGATTGCTTTATTCAGTTTTGGGTTTGAATAAAGATCTAACTTTTAGTTAGTTTAGACGCCTGCTGTAATTATTTAAATTATTTCTTTGAATACGTTTGGACTAACATTGTATTTTTAATATTATCATCTAATTTATTTAATGCTAATAGGCTGCATGCTTGTTATTTTTTAGTGTAATGAGATTTTTAATTTCTTATATTGATTAGCCTACATGTCGATGATGATGGGCAGCAATGTGATGCACCACATCACGTCATTGTACCTTTGCTCTCGAATTTGGATATTCAGTTCAAGCATGTGGAATCAATTCATCCCGTCAAGGATTATTAGGGGGACTTTTCGAAAACCCCTTTAAAATGAATCAGTTGCCCTTTTTATTTATTGTTCATTTTAGAGAGTGGATTTGGTTATGTAAGTTTTCCTAAAACTCACTGCCAACTCTATTCATTTTAATAAACTTGGTTTTATTTATTAATTTCATTTAGTTTACCAACTAATATTTCAATTAGGGAAGCAGCATGAATTTTGGAACTTGGAAGGCTTACTGACACAAGCAGCTCGTGATTGTTTAGGCCAGGAAGTCCCCTGCATTCTAACTTAGGATCCCAACAAGGATTCAAGAGTCAGGCACTGTCCCGATTTATGTGCCAAACAGTGATTACTGTTTAAGCCAGGAGCCAGGATAAGTTTAGGATCTGAACCTTGGGTACTCTAAACAGAACTATTTGGCTATAAAATTAAATTAAATAAAGAAGAATGAAATCATACGATTATTGCTAGTAGGCCTAATGATTCATAAGGGACCTCACTTGGGGTTCCAGGTCGTGGTCCTTATATTGGCGACTCAACTCGATTTTTTTTCCAAAGGATGTGATTTGAAAATCAATACAGGAAATTGTTTTAATCATAATTCCATTGGACATAGTTGCATTAAAAGTTGTCACCCTACCGAGATAAACAGTGCCCCTATGTTAAAGCCCTCTGATCGGAAAAATGGTTGGTCACTTGGTGGGTCCATTAGACTTCCACCTGAATGAGCAACTATTTCACCCACTTGTTACATAATTTCCATAATCCACATGATATATAAGGAAGCAACTGAATGTTCTAGTCTTTCTCTGCAGCCCATGGCGGCAGAATCATTTGAGTCACAAGTAGACTATTCTAAACCTTATCTAAACCACTTCTAACTTAGAACTTTCGATTAGGTTGGAATTCATATGCATGCGTATTTTTTGGATGTTCATAACTTTAACGGTCTTTCTAAGACTAACACATACCCAAAGACCCCATGTTAATGCTTAAAGCTACATAACATCATCAATGTATCTAGGGGACCTGATTAGAAACATGTTAGTCTAGCCCAGTTAAAGGTGCAATTAGATTTTGGAATTTTTAGATTAGGTCAAATCCAAGTGTTTCGGTCTTACACTTGGGAAGAACCAATGGAAGTTGTCTTATTTCTAGACCTTGTATACATCATAATATGAGGGTTGACATCATTAGTCTAGGTCCGGGTCACTTTAATCATAAGCTTACTAGCTTCATTACATGATTGGGAAAGTCCAATGGTCATTGTCAAGTCTTAACACATCAATTGCGACCTACATGGGCCAAAAGTGTCATGCATCATTTGCCCACATAATCCATACATAATTAATAAGTTTAGCAAGGACCTAGGTACTTAGTCCATACATAAGCTAATGGTGTATACATCACACGTCCATTCCCTACCTCTAGGATCCATGCATAATAGATTAACCCACATGCCTAAACTTGCCGATTTTGAGCATATCATGCCAAAGTTAGGTTTAGTCCCAATATAGGCCTGTGATTCGTTTAAGATAGACTTACACCCAATTTAGGCCCAAAGGACAACTCTCTAAGCCCAACTTAGGTTGTACTTCAAGTGTGGCACGATTTCATCCTAAAGCCAACATATTAACCCCATTCATTCCTATCCCAGCACAAACTTGTAAGTGCACCAAGCCATCGTCTCTTGCTTAACAGGTTTCATGACATTAACCATTTCTTTTGGCCGAGACACAATGTTGTTGACCTTTCATTTCCATTATTCCCCTCTACAACATTCCACTCCTTTAAATTGTTGCCTTATTGATTATGATAGGGAAGATTAAGAAGGTATGCAAGCAAAGCCCACAAATCATGAGGCCCCTATCTTGAGAGAAAGCTATGAAAACACCATCTACAAGTTTAAAGCCAAAATCAAAGTCAAAGTCAAAGTCCAATTATTTACCTATACATCTGACAAGAAATGAAATGGCTCAAGTTATGAAAATGTTGGAAAGCATGCAAGCTACGATAGATAAAGGTGAAAATAAGATAGGATTGACGTTACCTACACTGCAAAACCCTTATAAAGGACACCCTAACAAAAGATGGTGAGAACCCCACAATAAAGATGAGGAAGATGGAGTAAATTTCACAAAGAGAGAGGAAGAAGGGAAAGAGGATTTCTCGCAAGCTAATTCACTACTAGATTGTATAGTGTAACTACTCAAGAAGCCATCAATGTTTAATAATTATTTCACTAGCTATGAACGATTCACTTCAATCGCAAAAGAGAAGCTGCCCAGTAATTTCACCATGCTAGATATCAAATTTCGTAGGATTGAGAACCCTCTCTATTATGTGAGAAATTTTGTCAGTACGATGACTTTGGAAGGAATTGACAAGGATATCTTGCACATAGTTTTTCCTTGTTCATTTCATAAGGATATAATGGGATGATATAATGCTTGTTGACCTACAAAAAGTTAAAAACTGGAATGATCTTTGTTATGTTAGTATTGATACAATATGGACCTACTAATTATACTTACGGACTTGGAACTGATCAATCATGATAAAAAGGAAGGTTGTTCTAACTTCCTTGCTAGATGAAAGGCCAATGCTGCCCATATGGTGGACTGACCCTTAGAGGCTGATCAAGTGAGGCTATTTATTAGGAATCTAAAGCTCACATATAGACAACACCTAAGATTTACACCATTTGAAAAGTTCACGACAATAAGGAATGTTGGCATGTAAACATGGCAAAAATTGATATCATAATTCCTACAAGTGTACAGTTTTGTTGTTGTAGTGCTTACGGTTGCCATGCTGAAGGATGGGATATGCAACCAGATTACTCACTAGCCAAAAGTCAACATGATAACATTAATAAGGCAAATACGCTAAAACAATTAACGAAATGAAGTTCCAACTAAAGTGCCTAAATCTTAACGAAAACAATTCTAAGGCAAATCTAATTAACTTTAAAACTAAACACCAAGCCAACTAAGAGTGATTTATCACACTTTAAGCAATCGAACATTATTATTGTAGATGCAATAAATCATCAATCAACCCAAACTTCAACATTGCATAACCAATTAAAATTGAAGGGATAGAGAAAACTTCACAACCATAGGTTCCACCTTACTGCTATAACAAAGAGTAATCAAACCCCAACAAGCTTTTTTATTCTAGGTTAGAAACCAAGCTTTTAGATTTGAGCCAAAAGTGAATCCACGGAAAGTCATTGAATTACAATCCAGAATTCCACTGAAAAAAAATTTGTAAATTTGAATGCATAAAGTAAAAAATTGAAAGAAACAAACTAGAGGAAAATTAAACCAAAATCCTAGTCTGCTACTCAGATGATGCTATTTAACCTTCCCATCAAATTTTGTATCCCAAAAATTATAACGCCCCCAAAATGCTAATGATATGATTTACAGAAAACAGCAGCCGAAGACTTAATAATAGAAGGCGCTACTGCTATCCTGATAAGGACAAGGCTCATTGAAACCATTTAATCTTGCAACTCATGTTCACAACCACAAAATCTATTAAACTGAAACACTTCAAGACCAAAGTCCATAATAGTTCAACTTCAATACCATTGACTTAACCACACCATGTGTTAACTTGCACTCCACACTGCACAAGTATATTGAATATAGACCCAACTTAACCCTAAGGTTGATTCCAACATTCATGCTATGCTGAATGCATTGTGAGCATCTGTTGACTTCCAAAAGGGCTTGCTAAATGGAGAAACGTGGGATACTTCATTACCTAAAATGGAAAACATGAAAACAATTCACAAATGTGAGCAAAAACTCAGTACATGCATTCCTGTATTGTAAAATGAGCATAGAAACACTATTGATGGGTACCCGCTTTTGTAATTCATTTAGCTCGTAACAACAATGAAAATGAGAGAGTAATATGAAACTGAATTACTCATTATTATCTGGATGTGAACCCCTTGCAATGATATGATCTGTACATAGGTGTACATCTGCCAATCCGATCAAAAGTTGGCCTGAAGCCGCGCAGGTCAATGATGGGCTAACGCCCTATAGATGATAACTAACGGGGTCACAAGTTAAATGACAAATCACTGTATAAATTGATTCATTGATAAACTCATTAAGAATTGTAACTTGATAAACATGTTTTGCTTTCTGAAGATACAGGCAATGGATGTACCTTGAATCTTTAAAAATATCATCTGACTTGATACAAGTCAGTTATTTTATAAATGTTATCTAACTTGATAAATATGTTCTGACTTGATAACACTTATGTATAATGGGGAATGATAACTAGGCCTCAACTCTGTTTCATAAATGTCATTGTAAGTATATGTATTCAGTAAATAATCCTTACTCGTATAATTGAGTAAATAAAAGTATGTGCAACAAAAATTGAGTAATTAAATGGCATACATAACGTGGGTACTTTAATATAACTTCAAAACTGAATTGATGAAAGTAATTAAATCCAATATAAAGTAAATAGAAGTGAAATCGTCCACAATGAGATAAATGAGATTACAAAGGAAAAGGCCTTGATGGTGACAATTGAGAGAGTGGTTGTGGCCTTTTCTGAAATAGGTTACTGATATGGGTTTAGGGCTTGCTGATGTATAACTTGGTTCAAGATAACAGCGAGTACACTAGATTGGTTTGACGATAAATACATTTGATATATTCTAAAGTGAGTTTGTAATAAAAGTTTGAGGCCAAGAGAGATATATCTTGATTCAAAATAGCATAAACTGCAATAACTTTGTAACACCCCCGACTACCTTTTAGGAATGTCACACCGCCAGGATCCCCCGAGGGAGACCCCTAAGGCTCTTCTTCTTTTAACTTTCTTCTTAATTTTTACCCAACTTTAGCTTAGGTTAGGAAAACCTGGGACGAAACCGGCAGAGTTCCGTCTGTAATTACAACAATTTCCAAAATTACATTATGAAGTTCAGGGTACCTGTGAACTTTTAAACCAAAATGCAAAATAACTAGGAGTACCAGCGAGTCACACACTCGTGGTGGGGCTTAAGCCCTTTACATACACTTATTACAAAAGATTTACATAGGTTCATACTGCCAGAGCCTTTGAGCCACTACATGACCAACGCACGCACTTTCTTAAAACAAAACATCACTTCAGATGGCTTCACAACTTCACATTATAGATACATCAGCGGAAGCAACTATCGGTCCATTCGTTCTTCACCTGGGGGAAAAAGGGGAGAGGAAATGGAGTGAGCCACCACATGCTCAGTGAGTGTTCCTCCACTCCTTAAAACAAAACCTTTTTCAAGCATTAATACCCATAATATTCACTTATCAAGCAATTAGCTACTACTAACATGGTATTAGGCAGCATATTATAGGACACAGGTTGAAGAACATAAATATCGGACAAGTCATGACTTATGTATTCACTAGGCACATTTGAATGTCATTTCACGATTCACTAGCATGTCACATATTCTATTTGAAGCCACATTCATCATATTTAAGAACATTTCCTTTAAATCTGCAATGAAACTTTCTTTGAACATTTGAAAGCATTTCATAACCTTGAGGTTCTCAATCTTTTAAAGGAGTTTACAATTCGCATTCGTCGTAAAACGACCCTTGTATGCATTTCATATTCATTCCATATGGCCTCTTTGGGCCCATAAAACATTCTTCCTCTTTAAAACGTGTAAAATGGCAAAGGCCAATTGCTTTTCTTAACTTCATACAAAAATACTTCTGGCATAAGATCATTACAGGGTGCTGATTGGGTGAAAACCATTCTCGACCCCATAGTGAGACCTAACGCTCACGCTTAAGCTCTTACTCCCGGGATGGCTACATATAACATATCGGACCATTACATTAGCCCTCGTCAGGGCCTCTAGGGTTTATCCGGACTTATCCCCTAGGTTAACATTACATCATATCATATTGTCCGCAGCACATTATCTTAGCCACTTAAAGCGTATCGGCCATAACGGCTAGTAATTTTCCGTTTCAAACAATAAAATCATTCAACGTATAATTCCCATCTCCCTTTTTGTTAAAAACGTTTTAGGGATTCCTCCCAAACACTATTTGAATAGCTAAAATAGGCCATAGCTCGTTACTAGACATGGCTATTATTCATTTAAAACACATGAAAAGTCGTTTGCTAAAACATCACCCTTCCACACACATGTTACATTTTAAACATACAAGGAAAAGGGAATACACATATCACATTTAAACACTTCGTAATCATTTCAACACAATGAGCCACACATGGCCTCGCAATCCACACGATTGCGGTCAATTCACAACCCAGACTCCCTCCTCACTTGCACCGTACCACAAGACCTCGAACACTCATAATTCTTTCCTCAAACCATCCAACTACCAACTCGATTCATCGATTTATTGATCACAACATTTTATCATATTAGCTTATGTAAAAGGGAGGGAAGTTTAGGCCCTTACCTGAGCAACCAACATCATTCAGCGAAGCGTTACAACAAGCGTGCATATAGCCACATTTATTCATAATTCGTCAATATTTCATTCAGTACATCAAACATAATTCGAATCTAAACATATACGTGGCATTTCGAATCCACTTCCCCAAGCATGAATGCACTACAAAGACTTCGAATTTATTTCGTTTGCACATAATACATTAGCTAGTTCAGTTCGAATGGGAGTTAGACACGTTATACTAACTTCGCTTTTAATCCCTTTTCATATATTAGCTAAATAACTTGAATCGATGCTAAATACGTTAAATTAACTTCGATTTTAATTCCGTTTTAAACTATAACTCATTAACTTGAATCGAAGCTAAATACGTTAAATTAACTTCGATTTTAATTCCGTTTTAAACTATAACTCACTAACTTGAATCGAAGCTAAATACGTTAAATTAACTTCGATTTTAATTCCGTTTTAAACTATAACTCATTAATTAGGCATAATTCATTTTAAAGTCATTTTTCAAGCGCGATTTAACACGTATCGATTCGAAGAGTCATTCATTGCCTCGGAATTACATTTCAAGCCTATTTAAGTCGTTTTAGCATAACATGATTCGAGTTATTATCAGGCAGCGAGTTTGCACATGCATCAATTCAGGTATTATTGAAAGTACGGTTACAGCCTATAACAATTCCTGTGCATTTCTAAGCTGAAAATTTACTGTTTCAAAACATGCATACTGACGGCAGTGAGCAAGGTATGTTTGTGCGGTTTGGGCGTGCATAAATAGGCTTGAAATTACCAGGCATCACATTTTCAATCAATCTCTGACATTTCTAACTACTTGAGCTAACCTTAATCTGACATGCAACATCATTCTACTGAATTCATACTTAAAATAACAGCAGCAGCTTAGGAGAGGATGTTCACTCACCTGAAAGTGCTTAATTACCCACTCAATTGGCAGTAATTCACGCCCAAACCCTTTTGAATTCGTCTTTGGTTCAGCTACACCCAGAACCGAAACCCTAGCTTTGATTTAGTCGCAATTTGGGGTTGTCTGGGGTCGAATTCGACCCCCAGATTTATAGAGGAGGTGGAGTGGGCAGTGGCTCGCCGGAATCCGGCACGTGGGCGGTGGTTTTTAGGTGTTAGACGCGTGGTTGGAGAGCTGACTCGTTCGTGTGACGTGGGGGAAGGAAAACAGGCAGTGGTTGGGTGGCTGGCGACGCGTGGGTGAGGCCAGACAGCTCCTCCTCTCGCCGGCGACACGTGACGGCCGGCGGTGACGCCAGGCGGCGACCGGTGGCCCGCGAGAGAGAGAGAGAGCGAGAGCGTAGCAGAGAGAGAGAGCGAGGTGCGAGGAGGGGAGGGGGGTCGGGTTCTCTGTCCCCCCCCCCCCCTTCCCTTTTTGTTTATTTTTTTTTTAACTCAATTAACGTCATTCAACTGAATCCCGATCCCGTACTTGCTAAAGGTTAGGCTAAACCCGAATCAAAACCACCCACAATCAACATTTTGTTTAAATTTTGGGATTCAACCAAGTAAAACGAAAAATGATTTTAAAAACTGGTTTAGCATTGCTTCAATAATTTTATAAATAAGTAGCGTCAATGATAACATTAGTCAAATAATCGCCCCTTTTATTGAAACTAGTCGTTAAAAACTCACACGGTCGATTTAATACTTTCGTCGGATAACAAATTAAAAGCAACTGGTCAAATCAGCAACTAAACAGTTAGTCGGTAATAGCACGAAAGCATGGCCCTTACACTCTCCCCCCCTTAAAAGAATTTCGTCCTCGAAATTTGCTCACCTGGTGAAAATAATGCGGGATATTTCTCACGCATTTCGCTTTCCAACTCCCAAGTTGCTTCTGCCACCTTGTGATGTTTCCATAACACCTTAACGTAGGGAATGCTCCTATTTCTGAGCTTCCTTTCCGTCTTCTCCAAAATCCGGATGGGTTCTTCTACATAGGTAAGATTTTCCTTAACTTGTAGGGGTTCATATCGGATGACATGATTTGGATCCGGAACATATTTCCTGAGATTGGATACATGGAATACATCGTGGATGCCTTGCAATGAGGGTGGTAAGGCCAATTGGTATGCAACCGATCCTACTTTCTGCAAGACTTCAAACGGTCCAATGAACCGTGGGCTTAGTTTCCCCTTTTGTCCAAATCTTATGCTCCCCTTAAGTGGGGACACTTTCAGAAATACATGGTCTCCAATCTCAAACTCCAGTGGCCTTCTCCTATTATCCGCGTAGCTCTTTTGTCTACTTTGCGCAACTTGCAATCTCTGGCGGATGGGCTTGATTATTCCGATCGTTCGGTCGATTAAGTCAACTTTGGATGGTTCCCTTTCTCCTATTTCATTCCAACAAACTGGAGTTCTGCAACGTCTACCGTATAGCGCCTCGAAAGGAGCCATGCCTATACTGGCATGGTGACTATTATTGTACGCAAATTCAACCAGAGGCAAGTTATGATCCCAAGTTCCAGCAGAATCGAGGGCACAGGCTCTCAACATATCCTCCAGAGTTTGAATAGTTCTTTCGGATTGACCGTCCGTCTGAGGATGGAAGGCCGTACTTAATCGTAATTTTGTGCCCATTGCTCTTTGAAACCCATGCCAGAAGCGAGATACAAACTTGGTATCGCGATCTGACACAATACTGAGTGGCACACCATGCAGTCTAACTATCTCCTTAATGTATAGGTTAGCTAGTCGCTCAGAGGTGAAAGTGGCCTTGATGGGCAAGAAGTGTGCAGCCTTGGTCAATCTGTCAACTATAACCCACACACCATCGTGTTGTTTGATGGTTTTTGGCATTCCAATCATGAAATCCATGGTGATGTGTTCCCATTTCCACTCAGGAATTGGCAAGGGTTGCAGTAAACCTCCAGGTTTTTGATGCTCGGTTTTCACCCGTTGGCACGTAAGACATCGAGCCACGTACTCTGCGATATCCCTTTTCATGCCATTCCACCAGTAATGGGTCTTCAAGTCATGGTACATCTTCGTACTCCCAGGGTGTACAACAAGTGTGGAGTTGTGCGCCTCTTTTAACAATTCCTCCTTGAGAGCTGTTATGTTCGGTACACACAGTCTATTCCCATACCAAAGTACCTCATTTTGGATGGAGAATTCCTTGTTCTTTCCCTCTTCCATGCCTTTCTTTGTCCTCATAAGTTCAGGGTCATCCTTCTGCTGTTGTTTGATCGTTTCGATCAATGGCGAAGAGACTTGGAGCGCTGTCAAGTAGCCTTGATTTCCTCGCAGTACTACCTCTATTTGTAGCACGTCGAGCTCCCTTAGGAGTCTCTTTTCTTGTGTAAGTAGACAGGCTACAGACCCCATGGATTTTCTACTCAGTGCGTCAGCCACCACGTTTGCTCTTCCAGGATGATATTTGATCTCCATATCATAATCCTTAAGGAGTTCTAGCCATCTTCTTTGTCTCATGTTTAACTCTTTTTGAGTAAAGATGTATTTCAAGCTCTTGTGGTCAGTGTATACTTCACACCTTACTCCATAGAGGTAATGTCTCCAGATTTTCAAGGCAAATACCACCGCGGCCAATTCTAGGTCATGTGTTGGATAATTCTCTTCGTAGGGCTTCAATTGGCGAGAGGCATAAGCAATAACTCTATCTTTCTGCATTAATACACAACCCAGTCCCTTCTTGGACGCATCACTGTAGATTACAAATCCTTCATTGCCTTCAGGTATCGCCAATATTGGTGCAGATACCAAACGTTTCTTTAGCTCCTGAAAGCTATCTTCACACTCTGGGGTCCATTCAAATTTAGTGGCCTTCCGAAGTAGTTTGGTAATAGGTAAGGCTAGTTTTGAAAATCCTTCTACAAACCTTCGATGGTAGCCAGCTATACCTAAAAAGCTTCGCACTTCGGAGACGTTTGTTGGTCTTGGCCAGTTTATAATGGCCTCTACCTTTGCCGGATCCACCGAGATGCCATCTTTGGTCACTATGTGTCCCAGAAATTGCACCCTTTCTAACCAGAACTCACACTTTTTAAGTTTGGCATATAATTTGTGCTCCTCTAGGGTTTTCAGCACCATTCGCAAGTGGTTTGCATGCTCTTCCTTGGTCTTGGAGTAAACCAGGATATCATCGATGAACACCACTACAAATTTATCTAGGAAGGGCCTAAGGACTCTGTTCATCAAGTCCATAAAGAAGGCAGGAGCGTTCGTTAGTCCGAACGGTAACACCAAGAACTCGTAGTGGCCATATCGAGTGCGAAAAGCAGTTTTAGGCACGTCCCCCTTCTTGATCTTCAATTGATGGTACCCCGATCTCAAATCAATCTTCGAGAACACCGAAGCACCAGCCAATTGATCAAACAGGTCATCAATTCGAGGGAGTGGGTATTTATTCTTAACCGTTACCTTGTTTAGTTCTCGATAGTCAATACATAACCTCAAACTCCCATCTTTCTTCTTCACAAATAGTACTGGTGCTCCCCAGGGTGAAACACTAGGCTGAATTAACCCCTTATCTAGTAGCTCTTGCAACTGAGTTTTCAACTCCGCCAATTCCGCAGGTGCCATTCGATAAGGTGCCTTGGATATTGGAGCGGTTCCAGGCACTAGTTCAATGGTGAATTCGATTTCTCTGTCGGGCGGTAGCCCCGGTACCTCTCGAAACACCTGTGGAAATTCCCTCGCTACCGGAATCTCACTCAAGTCCGGCTCCTTTAGTTCTGCGACCTCAATTGCACACCAATAGCCCTGACATCCTTTCTTCAACATTTTGAGTGCTTGCATAGCAGATACCGTTGGAATGGTTATTTGGTGGCCACTTCCCTTAAAGGTTACTCTTTCTCCATTGGAGGTCGTGAAGGTAACCAGTTTTCTCTCGCAGTCAATAGTAACTTTATGTCTCATTAACCAGTCCATCCCTAGAATAACATCCCAACCTTGTATATCCAGCTGTATTAGGTCTACAGGGAGAGTTCTCCCTTCCAATTGAATAGCACAGTCCTTAAAGACAAGGTCGGTATAGTAAGCAGACCCTAAGGGGGTAGTCACACATAATTGTACATCCATTTCACTGGGCTTGCTAGCGAGTTTCCTTGCAAAGGTAGGATTTACAAAAGAATGTGTGGCACCTGAATCAAATAAAACATAAGCATAAAGATGTTTAATAAAAAGGGTACCTGATACGGTGGCAGTGAGGTCCTCCGCCTCACCTCCTTTCAAGCTAAACACCCGGCCACCTGCTTGCGGCCTTTTTCCACCTCATTTGCCTTCTGAAGTTGCATTCACAGGAGGTCGGCCTCTTTGTGGAATTGGATTAGCCCCCGTGCCTGAACCTTGTGTACTGTTCTGCCGATTCCACGCCTTTTTGGGGCAATTTGCAATTTTGTGGTCCGTAGATCCACACCCATAGCATTCTTGTGTGCCATATCGGCACCGACCAGAGTGCATACGCCCGCATTGGTTGCAGGGTTCCAGCGCCTGCCTTGGTACAACTTGTTTTCCTTTCCCCGGTTGTCGAAATTGCCGATCTTATTGCTTCCCTGGGTACTGGACCCTCCTTGATTAAACTTTCTTTTTGCTAGGCCAATCTGACGACTTTCCTCTTTGGTTTCAGCTATGACTCGGGCTATTTTCACCGCCCTCTGGTACATCTCCTGGAAGCTGGTGAAAACATGCCCAGCTATCATCCGCTTAATGGGTCCTTTAAGGCCTTGCTCGAAGTGGTCCATCTTCATTTCTTCAGTTGCGACTTGATTAGGCGCAAAGCGACTAAGCTCGTTAAACTTCGCCGCGTATTCTACCACACTCATTTGGCCTTGTTTCAACCGTAGAAATTCTTGTTCCTTTGCCCTCTTTCCATCTCGTGGGTAATACTGAGCATCCATCACAGTTTTTAGTTGTTCCCAAGTTAGAGCTGGTTCACCCGCTCGAGGTTTGACAGTGCCCCACCAGAATTCTGCTTCCTTTTCGAACTGATGGGTCGCCAGAAGTACTTTAAAATTTTCGGGGCAGTCCATTACTTCAAACAAATTCTCCATCCTTCTTAGCCATTCCTCATAGGCAAGAGGATCTATTCCACCACTAAACCTTGGTGGCCTCAACTTATTAAACTGACAAATCATCTCCAAGGCGGTTGGTGCCGCCATCTGTTCCCTTCGTGGAGGCATTGGCTACACAGTCGTTTATGCAAAGTTGCTTAGTTTTTATTCATAAAAATAGATTGTCAAAAGCATTTAAAAACATAGTACAACATTAAACAGAATGTACAGAGCTTTAAGTATTCGTGCGATCCTATTTTGGTCGCACGAATCACTTCTCAAAAAAAATGCGCTTTCACGAATCACGAAATATCGGGTATCACCGATGTTTATTCATTTTCAAACGCACATTAACCAAGTTTTATTTAAATACAATGCACACATTGGCGACTCCAGGCTACACATAGCCCCTATTACCACCCTAGTTACCACCTGAGGAACCCTCTTCAGGGGGATCATCTACCGTTGGATCATTCGAGCCCTCAGACTCAACTGGGGCTAGTAGGTCCCATAATACAAACGGTGGGGAGTACTCCACATCAGGTGCTCCATCCACCAGTTCTCTCATTCTGAGCATCGTGGCTTGCCAGCCCCGGGGGTATTGTGCACCAAAGGAATCTATCCAACGTGCCCATAGAGCGGCTACTCGCTTGTATCGTCTTGCCTGAGGGTTTTCTGCGAACAGAAGTCTCATTTGACGATGTTCAATCTGATTTCTCTCTACTATTGTGATTGGTAGTTGTTGGGTAGCAGCAGGAGCAATTAGAGCCGTATTGATCATTTGCATGGCAACATCGCTCCTTCCCAAGGGGGTACTTCCTAAGGAATCCACCCATCCTTCTACTAACATCAGGAAATCCACTAATCCCCGGAAAGTAAACGGAGTATAAGCTCCCCTGCGTACATGAAATAGACGGAGGATTGAGGTGACCTCGCCCCATCTTCCCGTGCACGGCATCGTTCGGATGAACTTGTAAGTCCAGTGGTTTTGGGTGACCCGTAAGGGTCCCCTCTGGTTACTCCTAATCATTGCTTCCCAAAAGAAAACCGCATTCCACGCGGCCAGCCAGAATGGGAGGTACTCGAAATCATCAATGCTAAACACCATCCTACACGACCACACGAGATTAGACATGAACTAAGAAGCACGCATTTGAATGGGAGTCCTAAACCATATTCTAGTTCGTGTCCTCAAGTAAGCAAGTAAGCACGTAGTAGGCTCAAGTAAACACTTTAAGGCACATAATTTCACAAATTGACACTCCTAAGGTCACATCTATATGCATATGCAACGTATGGCTCTGATACCACCCAATGTAACACCCCCGACTACCTTTCAAGAATGTCACACCGCCAGGATCCCCCGAGGGAGACCCCTAAGGCTCTTCTTCTTTTAACTTTCTTCTTAATTTTTACCCAACTTTAGCTTAGGTTAGGAAAACCTGGGACGAAACCGGCAGAGTTCCGTCTGTAATTACAACAATTTCCAAAATTACATTACGAAGTTCAGGGTACCTGTGAACTTTTAAACCAAAATGCAAAATAACTAGGAGTACCAGTGAGTCACACACTCGTGGTGGGGCTTAAGCCCTTTACATACACTTATTACAAAAGATTTACATAGGTTCATACTGCCAGAGCCTTTGAGCCACTACATGACCAACGCACGCACTTTCTTAAAACAAAACATCACTTCAGATGGCTTCACAACTTCACATTATAGATACATCAGCGGAAGCAACTAGCGGTCCATTCATTCTTCACCTGGGGAAAAAGGGGAGAGGAAATGGAGTGAGCCACCACATGCTCAGTGAGTGTTCCTCCACTCCTTAAAACAAAACCTTTTTCAAGCATTAATACCCATAATATTCACTTATCAAGCAATTAGCTACTACTAACATGGTATTAGGCAGCATATTATAGGACACAGGTTGAAGAACATAAATATCGGACAAGTCATGACTTATGTATTCACTAGGCACATTTGAATGTCATTTCACGATTCACTAGCGTGTCACATATTCTATTTGAAGCCACATTCATCATATTTAAGAACATTTCCTTTAAATCTGCAATGAAACTTTCTTTGAACATTTGAAAGCATTTCATAACCTTGAGGTTCTCAATCTTTTAAAGGAGTTTACAATTCGCATTCGTCGTAAAACGACCCTTGTATGCATTTCATATTCATTCCATATGGCCTCTTTGGGCCCATAAAATATTCTTCCTCTTTAAAACGTATAAAATGGCAAAGGCCAATTGCTTTTCTTAACTTCATACAAAAATACTTCTGGCATAAGATCATTACAGGGTGCTGATTGGGTGAAAACCATTCTCGACCCCATAGTGAGACCTAACGCTCACGCTTAAGCTCTTACTCCCGGGATGGCTACATATAACATATCGGACCATTACATTAGCCCTCGTCAGGGCCTCTAGGGTTTATCCGGACTTATCCCCTAGGTTAACATTACATCATATCATATTGTCCGCAGCACATTATCTTAGCCACTTAAAGCGTATCGGCCATAATGGCTAGTAATTTTTAGTTTCAAACAATAAAATCATTCAACGTATAATTCCCATCTCCCTTTTTGTTAAAAACGTTTTAGGGATTCCTCCCAAACACTATTTAAATAGCTAAAATAGGCCATAGCTCGTTACTAGACATGGCTATTATTAATTTAAAACACATGAAAAGTCGTTTGCTAAAACATCACCTTTCCACACACATGTTACATTTTAAACATACAAGGAAAAGGGAAATACACATATCACATTTAAACACTTCGTAATCATTTCAACACAATGAGCCACACATGGCCTCGCAATCCACACGATTGCGGTCAATTCACAACCCAGACTCCCTCCTCACTTGCACCGTACCACAAGACCTCGAACACTCATAATTCTTTCCTCAAACCATCCAACTACCAACTCGATTCATCGATTTGTTGATCACAACATTTTATCATATTAGCTTATGTAAAAGGGAGGGAAGTTTAGGCCCTTACCTGAGCAACCAACATCATTCAGCGAAGCGTTACAACAAGCGTGCATATAGCCACATTTATTCATAATTCGTCAATATTTCATTCAGTACATCAAACATAATTCGAATCTAAACATATACGTGGCATTTCGAATCCACTTCCCCAAGCATGAATGCACTACAAAGACTTCGAATTTATTTCGTTTGCACATAATACATTAGCTAGTTCAGTTCGAATGGGAGTTAGACACGTTATACTAACTTCGCTTTTAATCCCTTTTCATATATTAGCTAAATAACTTGAATCGATGCTAAATACGTTAAATTAACTTCGATTTTAATTCCGTTTTAAACTATAACTCATTAACTTGAATCGAAGCTAAATACGTTAAATTAACTTCGATTTTAATTCCGTTTTAAACTATAACTCACTAACTTGAATCGAAGCTAAATACGTTAAATTAACTTCGATTTTAATTCCGTTTTAAACTATAACTCATTAATTAGGCATAATTCATTTTAAAGTCATTTTTCAAGCGCGATTTAACACGTATCGATTTGAAGAGTCATTCATTGCCTCGGAATTACATTTCAAGCCTATTTAAGTCGTTTTAGCATAACATGATTCGAGTTATTATCAGGCAGCGAGTTTGCACATGCATCAATTCAGGTATTATTGAAAGTACGGTTACAGCCTATAACAATTCCTGTGCATTTCTAAGCTGAAAATTTACTGTTTCAAAACATGCATACTGACGGCAGTGAGCAAGGTATGTTTGTGCGGTTTGGGCGTGCATAAATAGGCTTGAAATTACCAGGCATCACATTTTCAATCAATCTCTGACATTTCTAACTACTTGAGCTAACCTTAATCTGACATGCAACATCATTCTACTGAATTCATACTTAAAATAACAGCAGCAGCTTAGGAGAGGATGTTCACTCACCTGAAAGTGCTTAATTACCCACTCAATTGGCAGTAATTCACGCCCAAACCCTTTTGAATTCGTCCTTGGTTCAGCTACACCCAGAACCGAAACCCTAGCTTTGATTTGGTCGCGATTTGGGGTTGTCTGGGGTCGAATTCGACCCCCAGATTTATAGAGGAGGTGGAGTGGGCAGTGGCTCGCCGGAATCCGGCACGTGGGCGGTGGTTTTTAGGTGTTAGACGCGTGGTTGGAGAGCTGACTCGTTCGTGTGACGTGGGGGAAGGAAAACAGGCAGTGGTTGGGTGGCTGGCGACGCGTGGGTGAGGCCAGACAGCTCCTCCTCTCGCCGGCGACACGTGACGGCCGGCGGTGACGCCAGGCGGCGACCGGTGGCCCGCGAGAGAGAGAGAGAGAGAGCGTAGCAGAGAGAGAGAGCGAGGTGCGAGAGGAGGGGGGGTCGGGGTCCCCCGACTTCAGTCCCCCTTTTCAATCCTTTTTTTTTTTTTTTTGGGTTAAACTAACAACATACAGCTAAATTTTGATCCGTACTCGCTAATAGTTAGGTTAAACTCAAATTGAACGACCTACCATGTACATTTTGGTTTAAACTTTGGGAAACTGCCAAGTAAAACGAAAAACGATTTTAAAAACTGGGTTTAGCATAGATTCAAATGTTTTATAAATAAGTAGCGTCAATGATAATATTAGTCAAATAATCGCCCCTTTTATTGAAACTAGTCGTTAAAAACTCACACGGTCGATTTAATATTTTCGTCGGATAACAAATTAAAAGCAACTGGTCAAATCAGCAACTAAACAGTTAGTCGGTGATAGCACGAAAGCATGGCCCTTACAAACTTAGTCTGATAAATATGGTTTCTGAGTCACAACTCTCCCCGCTTCTCATATTTCATTCATAAATCCATTAGATATAGAATTCAACCCCAAATGAATCATTGAACTCAATAGAAGCTATTAAGCTCACTAAATGTGGTATTTTCTTTGTAAAATCCATAAATGATTCAAAGCTCATAAACAAACTTCCAAATTGTATACTTGTCTTCTTCTTTCCCATTAATCAAGCTAAAAGCTCCATGAAAGTCCATGAATATTCATTTTCCCCTTAAATAACCTTACTTTTCTTGGCCCAAAATACACAAAATGAGTGCATGATCAATCTCACTTAATCTTTATTATTGCTCTTTGCGCAATTACTCAAAATGTTTCTACAAATCACCAAAATCAAAATACTAAAACAAAATTCATGAAATCTTATAGGAAATTCAAAAATAATGTGGACAATCTACAGTAAAATTTTCAGAATTTGCCTCCAAGTATACGCTGCACATAAATTGTAATAACAGCCTAATTTGCACCAAAGTAGGTCATTTCACTTCAAAAATTGATAACTTTCACCCTAGACCTCCAATGGAGACCTAAAACTCCAATATGAAAAGATTAAGAAGTCCCGAAAAACTTTCATGTACAATACAAAACATGCTTCTCACAATAGGGTTCCCAAAATGGGACTAAAACACAAGTGTGTCAGTTTTTGGTTAAATCTGTACAGTTTTGGTAAAACAACCATAACGTTTTCCGCAGATCTCGGATTAAGACGATCCAAGAGCCCTTTGAAAGCTAACGCACTGAACTATCTACCCACCAAAAATCATAATTTTTGGTTGGGCCGTGCATTACTAGTTTATTGCCAAATTCGGCCCTGTTTTCTTGAAATTTCCAGCCCTCATTGTTTAGTTTTCTCTTCCTTTTTCACATAAATCCTCACTTGAAATCATTTCAAATCACCAAAAACATCATCATAATCATCAATAAAATTAAATATTATAAAATCAAATACAAAATAATCATCATAATCATCATAATCAATCCATAAACATGGTGTTAACTTAAGCTTGCATGAACATGATCATCCCTAAACCCTAGCATGATTCAAGCTCAAATTTACCATGATAAACACCAAAATAACCCTTATCTCTTATCAAAACATCATGATCAATGATCATAAACGTCAAAATAAGAATTAAAACCAAAACAAAAAATCTAAACCAATAAGATCAAACTTCAAGATTACTCACTTTAATTGCAAATAAGTTGAGATGGAGATAAGGTTTAGGGGTTTTGATGATGGAGGGTGATAGCTTGAGGTATTAGGATGTTGGGGGGTCGAAAACCACCTGGGCTGGCTAGAAAAAACCCATGAAGGGTTGCCAGCAGCCGCTGCCATGAAGAGGGAGGAAGGAGAGAGAGGTCGTGTATGTGTTGTTATGTTTGTTTAGCTAGAATGGCCATAAAAATACTTGGCTGAATTTTATCCTTCAAAAATATCTTTTTTGCTATTTAAAATTAGGCACAAATGATAGTAATTAACTTAATTTAATCACACCAAAATGTTTAGGCCAAAATTTTAACCCAAAATGAATCGGGCCGCAAATCGGGTCCAAATGAATTGGGCCGAACTTAATGAATTTGAACCCAAATATTTTTGCATGGCTAAACATTAAATTTTTTTGTGACATTATGAAAAATAATTTAATGCTCAATCATAATCATCAAGGCCTAATATCGGTTCATCTGAAATTTAATCAATCAACGAAACTTGAATTGACAATCAATGAACTTGAATTGCAAAATGGGACACAAATAAAATATCCTCAAACCGGGATGATTCAACACGGTAAATGAATGCGAAAAATTTAAATGGCATAAGGTAATTTGGTAAACATACAAATTGAGTGTAATTGAATTAATAAACATGATCTGGTTAAACAAATAACCGTGAGTGATTAAATCCATAAACATGATAAATTAAATAAATAAACATGATTAATTAAATAAATAAATATGATTTAAATAAATAAATATGGGTTAGGGTCGGGTTATTACAGCCTTCCTCCCTTAAAGAGTTTCATCCTCGAAACCTATGGCGCTTGCCAAATGTATGCAATGCTGCTTTTAAAAAAAAAAAAATACATGGACCCTTGGTTCCTATTACTTCCCTCTGAAGTAGTATAATTTGCCCAATATGCTCCGACTAAGGGCGTTGATGTATTGTATAACTGCTTAATCCCATGTTTCAGTAGTAGATTCAGATACTTCTCACACAATAGCCTCAATGAACTCAATTACTATGATTCAAAATTGGTATTCTCTTCGAAAGAAAAGAACCTTGTTACTAGTGAGGAGGTGCTCACTACTGGTTCATCACCTTGTCCACTAATGAAAACTGATGTATACCCTGGTAAGTACTCCGATACTATTACAAGCTATAAGCACGTCATATACATGCTCGAGTTCAACTGGTAGGTGCAGCCAACAAGTTACAGGATTTAACCTTTCAATGAATCATAAGGCCCCATGTAACTAGTCCCTACTTGCCCTTGGATAGTCGGTCTCTTATTACATTGATTAGAAAAGCTTTTTGAAATACTTCATGACCCATCTGAGACTTTGGTTATTTCTTTGTTTTGCCACCACAACTCTTTTGTCGACCTTGTATCACCTCAACATGTACTTGAATTTTTCCTCTTCATGCTTGCTTGGGTTAGCTCTGACCTTATACTCAATGTTTCTTCTGGCTCACTCTAATATAATTAGACAGTGCTTGATATTATGCCTTTATCAAAATGTCCTCATATGATATTCCTACTGCATCACATGATCTCCCCTCATCAGACTACTCAAGGATCTGTTCACGGTCGATAATGTGCAGTGAAATGACCATGGGTAGGGATAAGAGTGATGAAATTCTTAGCCAAGCGAATCATTGCATACAAAAGAAATGAGCAATGAGACTAGAACAGATTAATAAAGGAGAGATTAACATGGGGTGGTTAAAATAAAGATAACCATAAGTGTATCATAAATTTTGAAATATAATGCCATAAGAAGTGTGGTTTATAAATATAAATCATAAAAGGTCCAATAGATAATCAACTAAGGAGAAAGATGACATGGTTACACTTGGGTTTAATTGACAAATTGGAAACAAGATAATAAGCAACAGAGCCTCAACTAGGTGACTTTATAGCCACAAGCAATAAGGTAAGTGCAGTAGATAGATGGGATAAGCAATGCACAATAAATAGATAGATAGACTAGACAAGCCAAGTACAATAGATAGATAAATAGATTGAACAAGCAAAGTGTAATGGATAGATAAATGGATTGGACAACAAACTGCCAATTGATAGATAAATAGATTGAGCAGCTACAATAAGAACATGCCTTTACTCATATGAAGTCAATTTGAGTACAACAATAAGATTAAATAGAGAATGCAGAAGTTTATTTATCAGAATGTAAGATATATGTGTAGGAGTTGAAGCTCAAAATAAAGAAAGAGGACTATGACAATCGCAATTACCCACACCAATGAGAGTTGAATTACATTATGAATTCAGAACAAGTTATACAAGCTTATCATTTTGAATAAATGAGATGTAAGGTAGATGTGTGAATCAGCTCTCAGCGGAATGAACTGCAACTCATGATCATGAAATAAAGATGGGGAAGGTCGAGAGCATTGGAATGTTGACAACCATACAAGGTCGAATAAAAATATATTGCACATTTAACAATGGGTTTGCGAAGACATGGAAGATCACGCTAATAGGAAATATTGGGTTGAAATGCAAGGGAGGTTAAACAATATTGGATAGTATCAAGTTTTGAAGATGAGACAGGCAAACAATTTCAAGAATTATGATAAAAGCCATTCTTACAAAAGATAAACTGTGGTTGCATGATTTAGGTGTGATATCTGGACCTCAAATCATTCCTGGAAAAGACTTCTGTTGTTGGGAATTAATCCCATAAATCATTTATTCAAGGTATAGGGCACTTGTTTTTAATAGCGATCTTGTTCAACTCTCTGTACGCAGTACACGACCATAAAGTTCCACCTTCTTTCTTCACACATATAAAACTAGGGTTTCCCATGATGGCACACTTGGTTAAGTAACTCCGTTCGATAACAACTCACTTTACTAAATCTATAATTCCTTGAACTTCGCTGGGGGCCATGCGATGGGGGCTCTAAAAATGGATTGAGCACCTAGAAATAGGTTGATCTGAAAGTCAATGCTTCTTAGGAGAAAACAGTCCTGAAAGTCGTTAGATGAAACATCTCTAAATTCACAAGCTGCAATTATGGATATTTATATACCGAGTGTGGTTGACAAATCACTAATATTTACTGCATTACTGACATGAGAATTCACTTGCTTGCACAATGTAATTGGGGGGATAAATAGGGCTTTTCTTCCCTCGGCCCGTAGAAATGCACGTTTAGCCAATCCTCATCTCTCAAGCTAACCTTAAGATCCGTACCAATCATCTTAGTCCTGTAAGTACACAGTCAATTCACCCCCATAATGATACCAGATCTGCCAATCAAACTAGATTGAATGTCCAGTGAATATGGTTCCAGCAATACCACTAGAGGCATGTGTATAAAAGATAAATATTCAACTACCTACTAGTCTTAGTAAATTGAAATGATAAGGGGGTAATCTAAAATGTAAAGAGATGTAACCATAACATGAACTCTTGCAAAGATGTTTCACTATTGGGTAGAAAGGACCAACATGTAAGCTGAATGAATGAAAGGACGAAGAATCGAACTGAAAGAGGTAAGGCATAGAAATGACCTGCATATACAAGACATGCAGTTGATTCATGATGGTTATGATAGTAAAGTAAATGATCGATGTTATGAAGTTGAGAGGGAGTATTAAGTAGTGAAGGTGAAGAAATATAACAGATTACCAAAGCGGCTTTTGAAAAGTCATACAATATGCGTATGTGAGTAAAATGACAAAGATAAGGGTCAACACTATCAGAAGAAAAATTTTATTTATCTGGTATTTGAAAGGACAATACGTCAAGATGAAAGAGCCAATATTATGACTGAACATGATGACATCCATCAATAATACATTTTGTAGTAAATGAAAGTCTTGGATAGGCATACAAACTTCAAAACTACTGGCATATGAAAATAGCATAAATCGTTGTTCATCGTTACCAAGCTAGGCTGTACCAGAAAAGAAAGGATTACCAAAATAACTTGAATAACGACATGCAGTCACGGCCATAGAGTAGTACGCCAGCATGACGTTATGTTGCTATAGAAACACGAACAATATGGATACATTTAATTACTGAAAGGGCACTCAATGACTGGGTCTGAAGCAACCAAAGGCTTTGCAAGCAATAAATGAATAGTGCCCAAATAGAAGCAAGGAGTTTAAGTAGGTGACAGTAAAAATATGAACATTGTGATGACTGAGTTACAAGTAGAATGAGTCAAATATGCTTAAGAAGAACTGCAAATCACACAGTAATGTACATTAGGGGTCATTATAGGCTCCTTTATAGAAATAGAGAATTAAACGACTGTGATTGTCAGGATTTGAATCACCTATAAGAAAGGTTGCTCAGATGTGTTTAAAGAACTCCCCATAGACGACACATGAAATTTCCATAAACACTCCATTACAACTCAAGAGAGTGTTAACAACAAAGAAATGATGCCTCTGAACAATTCAAGGTAACTAGGACAGAAATAAGTCAATTACAGGAAGTAATGGGAGCATTGCTGATATAAAATCTTAGTATCAAGACCAGATGATTCCGATACATGGCAGCTTAATCTTACTTGTACCACCCATATAATGCCAAGTAGTGCACCATAAGCTACTAATTGTTATCACCTTACATAAGCACTCATTGTAGTGTTCTTCTCATAGTAGTTCACCTCAAAGATATTGCCTCACCAGGGATTTCCTCATCTAGAGGTTTACATCTGACTTGACATTATATAAATCCCATAAGAAGTTGCACATGGCATCCCTACATTGGCTTCAACCATCACTGTACTCAAGGTCAAGTATATTAATTCACCTCAATGAAACTTCCAAATTCTGGAGCGAAACGGACAGAGTTCCGCCTAAAAACTGGCTAAAACCCAGGCTTAAAGCCTTACAATAGATATCTGAAATGAAGAGAAACACTTCAATAGTTCAACGGCCGCACGCCAGAGTTCATAACTCAACGGGTCACACACCCGGAGTGCACGATTATAAAAATTTAAACAAAGGAGAGAAATGAAACATACAATACAACTCCAAGATAAATGAGAGCATATCTCACTAACAGGTGACCCAAATGGTTCCACACTCTACTTTGCTAATGCTTGAATCTCAGGATATTACCAAATGATTGAGTGACCCAAATGGAAATGGTTCCTCCATGTATGTCCATACATATGAACTTATAGTCAATAGCTCATTTAACTGGCCCAACATAACTCATACACACTTTGATAGCTAACTCATAAACACTTGATAGCTCACAGTGGCCCTTAAAACTTTAGGCTCTGATACCAAATCTGTAACGCCCCCAAAATGCTAATGATATGATTTACAGAAAACTGCAGCGAAAGACTTAATAATAGAAGGCATTACTACCGTCCTAATAAGGGCAAGGCTCACTGAAACCATCTAATCTTGCAACTCATGTTCACAATCATAAAATCTATTAAACTGAAACACTTCAAGACCAAAGTCTATAATAGTTCAACTTCAACACCATTGACTTAATTATACCATGTGCTAACTTGCACTCCACACTATAAAAGTATATTGAATATAGACCCAACTTGACCCTGAGGTCGATTCCAACATTCATGCTATGCTGAATCCACTGTGAGCATCTGTTAACTTCCAAAAGGGCTTGCTAAATGGAGAAACGTGGGATACTTCATTACCTAAAATGGCAAACATGAAAACAATTCAAAAATGTGAGCAAAAACTCAGTACATGCATTCCTGTATTGTAAAATGAGCATAGAAATACTGTTAATGGGTACCCGCTTTTGCAATTCATTTAGGTCGTAATAACAATGAAAATGAGAGAGTAGTATGAAACTGAATTTCTCATTATTATCTGGATGTGAACCCCTTACAATGATATGATCTATACATAGGTGTACATCTGCCAATCCGATCAAGAGTTGGCCTAAAGCCGCACGGGTAAATGATGGGCTGACGCCCTATAGACGATAACTAACGGGGTCACAAGTTAAATAACAAATCACTGTATAAACTGATTCATTGATAAACTCATTAAGAGTTGTAACATGTTTTGTTTTCTGAAGATACATGCAATGGACGTACCTTGAGTCTTTAAAAACGTCATCTGACTTGATATAAGTCAACTGTTTCATAAATGTCACCTGACTTGATAAATATGTTCTGACTTGATAACACTTATGCATAATGGGGAACGTAACTCTGTTTCATAAATGTCATTGTAAGTATGTGTAGTCAGTAAATGATCCTTACTCGCATAATTGAGTAAGTAAAAATATGTGTAACAGCAATTGAGTAAGTAAATGGTATACATAACGTGGGTACTTTAATATAACTTCAAAACTGAATTGATGAAAGTAATTAAATCTAATATAAAGTAAATAGAAGTGAAATAGTCCACAATGAGATAAATGAGATTACAAAGGAAAAAACCTTGGGGGAGACAATTGAGAGAGTGGTTGTGGCCTTTTCTGAAATAGGCTATTGATATGGGTTTAAGGCTTACTGATGTATAACTTGGTTCAAGATAACAGCGAGTACGCTAGATTGTCTTGATGATAAATACATTTGATATATTCTGAAGTGAGTACGTAATAAAGGTTTGAGGCCAAGAGAGATATATCTTGATTCAAAATAGCATAAGCTGCAATAACTTGTTCTGATAAATATGGTTTCTAAGTCACAACTCCCCTCACTTCTCATATTTCATTTATAAATCTATTAGATATAGAATTCCATTCCAAATGAACCATTGAACTCAATAGAAGCTATTAAGCTCACTAAATGTGGTATTTTCTTTGTAAAATCCATAAATGATTCAATGCTCATAAACAAACTTCCAAATTGTATACTTTTCTTCTTTCTCATTTATCAAGCTAAAAGCTCCATGAAAGTCCATGAATATTCATTTCTCCCTTAAATAACCTTGCTTTGCTTGGCCCAAAATACACAAAATGAGTGTATGATTAGTCTCACTTAATCTTTATTATTGCTCTTCACGCAATTACTCAAAATGCTTTTAAACATCACCAAAATCAAAATACTAAACCAAAATTCATGAAATCTTATAGGAAATTTGAAAATAATATGGACAATCTACAGTAAAGTTTTCAAAATTTTCCTCCAAGTATACACTACACAGAAATTGCAATAACAGCCCAATTTACACCAAAGCAGGTCGTTTCACTTCAAAAATTCATAACTTTCACCCTAAACCTCAAATGGAGATCAAAAATCCCAATATGAAAGGATTAAGAAGTCCCAAAAAACGTTCATTTACAACACAAAACGTGCTTCCCACAATAGGGTTCCCAAACTGGGCTAAAATACAAGTGTATCAGTTTTTGGTCCAATCTGCATAATTTTGGTAAAACGACCATAACGTTTTTCGCAGATCTCGGATTAAGGCAATTCAAGAGCCATTTGAAAGCTAACATACTGAACTATCTGCCCATCAAAAATAATAATTTTTGGTTGGGCCGTGCATTACCAGTTTATGGCCAAAGTCTGCCCTGATTTCCTGAAATTTCTAGCCCTTACTAGTTTAGTTTTCTCTTTCTTTTTCACATAAATCCTCACTTGAAATCATTCCAAATCCCCAAAACATCCTCATAATCATCAATAAAACTAAATATTATAAAATCAAATACAAAATAATCATCATAATCAATCCATAAACATGGTGTTAACTTAAGCTTGCATGAACATCATCATCCCTAAACCCTGACATGATTCAAGCTCAACTTCACCATGATCAACACCAAAATAACTCTTATTTTTTATCAAAATATCACGACCAATGATCATAAACATGAAAACAAGAATCAAAGCTAAAATAAAGAAATCAAAACCAACAAGATCAAACTTCAAGATTACTCACTTTGATTGCAAATAAGTTGAGATAGAGATGAGGTTTAGGGGTTTTGATGATGGAGGATGATAACTTGAGGTGCTAGGATGTTGGGGGGTCGAAAACCACCAAGGCTAGCCAGAAAGATGGCCGGAAAACACCCATGAAGGGCTGCTAGCAGTTGCTGCCATGAAGAGGGAGAAAGGAGAGAGAGGGTGTGTATGTGTTGTTATGTTTGCTTGGCTAGAATGACCCCAAAAATACTTGGCTGAATTTTATCCTTCCAAAATATCTTTTTTGCTAATTAAAAATAGGCACAAATGATAGTAATTAACTTAATTTAATCACACCAAACTTTTCGGGCCAAAATTTTAACCCAAAGTGAATCGGGCCGCAAATCGGCCCCAAATGAATTGGGCCG
The DNA here is from genome assembly GCA_029747015.1 of Carnegiea gigantea. Lineage (NCBI taxonomy): Eukaryota > Viridiplantae > Streptophyta > Magnoliopsida > Caryophyllales > Cactaceae > Carnegiea > Carnegiea gigantea. The sequence goes on from JAKOGI010000167.1 coordinate 552,598, forward strand.
AACTTAATGAATTTGAGCCCAAATATTTTTGCATGGCTAAACATTTAATTTTTTTGCGGCATTATGAAAAATAATTTAATGCTCAATTATAATCATCGAGGCCTAATATCGATTCATCTGAAATTTAATCAATCAATGAAACTTGAATTAACAATCAATAAAACTTGAATTGCAAAATGGGACCCAAATGAAATATCCTCAAACTGGGATGATTAAATACGGTAAATGAATGCGAAAAATTTAAATGGCATAAGGTAATTTGGTAAATATACAAATTGAGTGTAATTGAATTAATAAACATGATTTGGTTAAACAAATAACCATAAGTGACTAAATCCATAAACATGATAAATTAAATGAACAAACATGATTAATTAAATAAATAAATATGATTTAAATAAATAAATATGGGTTAGGGTCGGGTTATTACGAAAATCTAGCCTCTTCGACCTTTGATTGCTTCCATTGATCTTCAATGATGAACTTGGAACCATTCTTTTGATAACTTGACTTCAATGATTGCTTTGGATGAACAAACGGATAGTGAAAGAGAATTGATAAGGCTGAATAAATGGAGTGAATAATGACAGAGAAAGAAGAAATTGGGCATGACTTTAGTTATGGATGTGAGAAGAAGACGATGAAGCTCAAGGAGGGCTCTTTGGGTTTACTGGCAAACAAACGAGAGAGAAAGGAGAGGGAAAGGGTTGGAGAAGGGTTGCTCATAGCACACGTGCAGCATACATGACGAATACATGAAGACGAATAAGGCAGGCTCGGTTGGATTCTGGTATGGGAGAATGCATAAAGTGGGTCTTGGAGAAAGCAATGAACAGGACTAGACGAAAGAAAATTACGGACTGAGGAACGACCTCAACTAAGACTTAGACCTCATCAGGCTCGGACGAATAGGCCCATGAGTGTGAGCTGGAGTTGTTGCCGCACGTGGCAATGCATGAGGGAGGCAGAGCTACGTTGGGTAGTCGCTGGGTCACATGGCTTGGGCCAATCGGAAGATGTAGAATAGGCGCGCCGAGAGATAGACCACAAATGGATTGAGCCGCTGGTTTCCATTTTCTTCTTTCAATTTGACTCCATCTCACTTCATTAGCATCATAGTTGAGCATTTCATTCGTTTTTCATAATTTTCCACAATTCCTACTAAATAAACAAATTATGTATTAAAATCCTAACTAAGTCATTTATTTATGAGCAAATATTAGATAATAAAGGGTATAATATATCATAATTTTAGTTTAACAATACGCCCATACCTAAATTTTTCTCGTCATGAAGAAAAATAAATCTAAAAATCTTAGAAAAAGAAAATAAAATCCTAGCTTACTTTCATATGAATCATAGTTGCACTTACCATGTATAACAAGTCCTTTAAACCCCTAGGTTACCCCTACTGGACGAGTAAGGTCTCCTGAGAGTTTGCTAAATATATATCCACAAAATCTATAAAAAGAAACAGAAAATGGTAAATCGAAAATCTTTTTGGGTTATATCAACCACATCATTCAAGTAACCAAACTGTTAGATAACATATGAACACAATGTATATATCAAGAAATTTTTAATCTCCACTAATGACATCTATGTACAATCTTTTACCCCACTGAGAAAATATGTACAAGCCCGACTAGTAGAACCTCATGTTAAGGGAATGTAAAACACTCTCACTCATATGTTTAAGATTTAACAAGGTTTACCCAATTCATGTTCTAGTTATACAAACTAACATAGGTTTGCTAAGGTTCTTAATTCTCCACCTCTAAAATGCAAAATGCAACACGATGATGAAGAGGACTTTACAAGGGTTTTAACAGGGCTTAGGGTTAAGGGTTAAAAGAGGAAAAATCGATTTGGGAAATGAGAAGCTAAAAGCCAAGTGACTAATAAGTAATCAAACACTTCCACCAGCTATACCACACACATACTCAAAACTTATAACTATTCAAGAACACACCCTTTAAAAGTAGCCACTAGGAAATGGGTACATAGAATGACCATCCATTCATGCCAAACACTCTTATTCAAAACTTTTTTTCAATTTGTGGTTTAAGATTTTCAAACTCTTGTTTCAACTTTTTGTTCAATTTTTTTACATTTTTTTCTTCTTTCTCTTCTTTTTCATTAACAAAATGAAAGAATAGCATGTACAAAAATAAGATACTACTAATTTCCAAATCTTCATAATGATACAACCCCTCACCAAACCAAAGAAAAAAATCCAAAGTCAATCATAAATATATAAAACACCCAAAAGTGTAAAATATTCAAATTAAGGTAGCAATTTCGCTTATATGGATCACAAAATAAATAAATACATCTATCATACTACTATAATGGACATGCTAAATGTGATCTTGAAGAGAATTATAGCAAGTTCTAGAGATACAATCATGAAATAGACAACATGAAAAAAAAATGTGAGAGTAACTAATGATGAATTATTCTTTAAGGCTCAACATCTTTTAGGCATATCTACCAAAGTCAAGTCAGCTTGTCATCAAAAAAATGTTAGGATTTAGGACTAGGCATAGATGTCACTAATGGAGGTCTATAAATAGAGCATGATTTAGGTCCTCAAACCCAATGAGTAAGTCCAAGTAACAACACCAAGGTGAAAGTTTTGATCCAACTTTGCTAAGGCAAATTCTAGAACTACCAGGGGTTTGATTCCATGCACAAGCCCTATTTTGTTCATTTGATTTGCTAACCCTCCATGTGGTTTAGAACCATTATTTTTGCAGAGGACGTTGCCTAACATCCTCAAATATTCATCCACGAAGAGTAATTCAGGTTAAGTCAAGTGCTTCATGGAGTTTCGGAAGCCACAAGTCAGGTGTGTTAGTTTTGGCTCCAAACTTGCCCATTTTGAGCTTTGCTAACCTACTTCCTTCCTTTATTGCTATCCTAAGGAGCAAGCAACATCATCATGGATGCCCTTGTAGCTTGGGAAGATGATTTGGCCACCAAGAGCCAAGATAATGATCCTAGAGCATTCTGATTGGATGGCCACAAAGTGGCTCATATCAGTAGCCATTTTTGTCTCTCCCATGTGCAAGTGACCATTTTGAATCTAATTAGCAGGTTCAACCTTGAGTTTAGCATTTAAATGACTTGTATTAGCTGGACTCACTGATTGTAATTAGCTCACATTAGGCATTCTTTTTAGCCTCATTTGTTTAAATTAGATTAGAAGTTTCCTAATGGCTAAGGAAACCCCTTAGCAACTAGGCAGCAATAGAGAAACTTGTATTTATTCTATCTAGCTTATCCTTTGTAGGCAAATCATGACTTTCAATAAGAATAGTTGAGCTTTGCTCCTTGAAATCGTGAACACTTAAACACTCAAACTAGCTTATCCTTGTTTAGCCAGAGTAAAGTAGTGATCTAGTGAGTTTTAATCCTTCCCTTTGGTGTTGTTTTTGTGTCCAAAGGAATATTAAGGCCTAAACTAGCTCTTGTTGGTGAAATTTGTATCCAAAAGCAAGTTTAGATTCTATCTATCCTACTAGATCTACGCTGATACCCTCAATCCAACTTGATTTTGCTTTGTTTTTTGGGTTTGCTTGCATTCTGTCTTATAATCTGAGTTTGACCCTTGCTTGAATATGTCACTCACTCTTTGTACTAAATTGTACCATGCACACCATATCTATATACAACCTTATACAAAGGTACAAGAGAACATAGTCAATCAGAATAGCACATATATTTCCAAAAACAAAACAAAAATCCTTTTTGTGTGAAACATTGTTTCCCCACCCCCACACCTAAATCAGACAATGTCCTCATTGGAAGTAAAAGGAAACATAAATAGAAAGTAAAAACTAAAAAGAAAAACAAATATACAAAAAGAAAGCCAAGACTTAAATAGAAAAATCATAAGATTCTATAACTCAAATATACAGACATATACACAAAAGAGAAGAAAAAGAAAAAGCACCCAAATATACAAAATGAAAATAAAAGAAAATTAATAAAAAGAGAAAGAAGGGAAGAAATTTATCAAACTAGGTTGGGGTGCTGGATAAACCTGAACTAACTCAGCAGCACATCACTTGTTAGAAATCGATTCTCAAAGTATCAGAAATTTCACATCTTTTATACTTTATAGCTCTAAAAACTACTTCAACATATAGCCATTTACCTCAAACTTTGCACCACTTTTAGGGTCTTGTATTTTGGCGGCAACACTTGGAAAACCATGGGAAACAACATAGGGACCCGTCCATTGGGACCTCAATTTTCGTAGAAGAAGATGGAGTTTAGAATCATACAAGAGCACTTTCATTCCTGAGGAAGACTGTAATACCCGCGTTCTTTATTTCTATGTTAAGCTGACTGTCTCGCCTTATGGTGTTATAAAATTGTATTTTATTAGCTATATAAGTTAAAATATTATTGATGTGCTTATGTGAGCAATAATTTTATTAAAGAGAATATTGTTGTTATTATTATCATTAGTTTTGAAAATTCTTTTATGATTTTTAATAAGCATTAATAAGGGTTATTAACGGGTACTAAATCGAGTAGAATCCTGAATACGATTCGATTTTCAATCTTAGAATTATTTTCGTTAATTACTAAATCGAACCTTGGCATGATAGGGAACGATTAATTGGCGAGAGATTGTACTGTCAATTTGGGTCTAGAATATGAGGTATGAAATTTAACTAGCAGTGTTAATTATTAAGAAAACATGGAACCAAAAAAAAAGAGAGAGAGAGAGAAAGGAAGGGGTATTTTTATCAAATGTGCCTAGCCCCTTTACTTCCTCATGGCACGTGACCCCTCCGAGCGCCCATCTCTCTGTCTCTCTCTGCACTTCATCATCATCATCTCCTTCTCATCCGTACACAAGGCTCAAAGCATCAAAATTCCACCAAGTTTTTGCCTCACCCTGCACCAAATTCCTCAGATTTCACCTCTCTAACATCAAACAAGCCCTCTCCTGCAAAATCTGATCAAACATTCGAAGGTTTTCGCCACGTTTGTGGTTGGTCTGGGCACTGTTTCGAGGCTTTGAATGCATGCCCAAGTGTGGCCAGACAATCTAGCTTTTAGTTACTTCAAATCTTCTATAAATTGGGTGTGAAATTGCTACACTAAACACCCATCACAACCTCAAGTCAGTGAGTGAGATTCTAGTCAAGTTTGGGGTTCGAAGTGTGTGGGTTTAGGCGTGATCTAGATTTGTTCGTGTGGTCAATAAGCAAGGGTTGAAGGTTGGGGTTTTTGCCAGCATTCAAAGTCGAGCCCAGCAGCCTCTGAACCAGCCTCTAAGTTGGAGTCGAGTTGGGGTTTCTCTTCCTCCTAATTGTTACTAATTTCAACAAATTTTGCAAATTGTGGTTAGTTCTTGTTGAATTTGAGTTAATTCCTAATTGTTACTAATTTCAACAAATTTTCCAAATTATGGTTAGTTCTTGTTGAATTTGACTTAATTATCAGTAATTGGAGGAATTTGAACTGAAATGAGGTAAATACGATGATGATGCTAATTTTGAGAGTCTTACATGTTGAGTTGATGCGTGACTTTACTACCGATCAGTTTGGAGAATCGGGAAACAAGCATAATTATGTCTTAAAGTTGCTGTTAATTCAGTTTTATTATGCCTAAATTCTGTTTTAAAGGTTGCATGTGAATACTATGCCCATACGATGCTAAATGGGCGATTTGAGGAAATTGTAGAGCAACTGAATTATGCCTAAATGTTATTGCTGGATCAGTTTGGATATGTTTACATTCTGTCTGTGGTGATTACGTAGAAATGCTATGCTTATGGATGTTGGTTTGTGAATTAAATGATTGAATAATTATGATGCTAAATCGAGTTTGGTTGTTGGATAGTTTGAAGTGGAACTAATCAGTGATTCGATGTTTTTGTGGTCGGTGCTATGTGAGGAGGGAGCTTGGGTTTGATGCTAATCTTAATCGTGTGGATTGTGAAGTGTTTGGAATATTAAAGTAGATTCTGCTGAAACTATTCTTGCGAAGTGTTAAGAACGTGCTACTAGTAAACCCCTACCCTCTCAAAATTGCTAAATGATGCTATGTGAATGGTTTGTGAACTTAGAAATCTTCAAAAGGGTCGTTAAAAGCTTACTTTCATAATTTTGAATGTTTCTAATTGTTCACCAGTTACCTCTAGCTTGTTAGGTTGCTTATAGCCTAAAAGGATCCTAAATCGTCGAACTCTTCAGTGAATGACCAACCTGAGTAGTCGATAGGTTTAGGAAGTTAAAAAGCAAACTAGCAGTGAATTCAAAAATGTTTTAAGCCTTTGGTTTGTTTATGTCCCCTTCTTTGATTTGAAAAGGATTGAAAAGAACAGAAAAAAGAGCAACTGAAGGTGTTTATTATGAAACTTGGTTTGAATTATATGCTAGCCAATTGCTTTAAATTTTGAATTGCAAGTTAGTAAACTCATTATGATTTTGAGAAGCTTTTTATGTTGAAAACAAAAAGAGCTGTAAGCCATTGGTAGGGTTATAGGCTATTTTACTAGACTAGCATCATTTTGATAAAGTAAGCAACTACTAAAGAGAAATGATTCATGATTCACTTGAAGGTTACTGCGTGTGATAGTGACTTCTTTTTAACCAATAAGGGTTTAATATGATTTTAATGGCTAAGATTAGTACTTAAGTGGACAAATGATTATGGAGCAGACCCGGTTTGCAGGAACCCTAATGCCTAGGGAGATAGACCCAGAAGTGGGAACATTAGAAGACTATGATGAGAGTAATGGTCCAAAATATGTTATACCCTAGGAATAATTGATGCGTGAGTGATGGCCTTAGATAGGGCAAGTGACGATGTCCCCTAATTAGAATGCCATGAGATCTTATACCTAAAAACAGAAGTATTTTCCTGATAAATAAGAAAAATGGTTTGAATTATTACCAATGTGGGTATTTCAAGAATTTTAGAAAGAATATGAGCCTTGAAGAGACTAGTGTGATTTATAAACTATTCTTTGAATATATCATGAGTCACTGCATTTTCAAAATGTGTATTTGAAAGCTTTTCGCTCTATCCTTGTTGCTTAGTTGCTTATATGCCTAAATGGTTGTTTATTAAGGAAGTTTGATTATTAAGGGTTTAGAAACGAGCTTCAGTGGCTAGCATGAAGTTTATTGGTGATTATTCTTCTTTAGGGACAATGATTGCTAATATGATAGTAAATATACAAATGTTGTGTGACTGCTACTTGTAATTATTGCCTGTAAATGGTTTTGGTTTTTAACAAGTTGAGAAATACTCATTGAGCATGTGGTAGCTCATCCTATCTCTATTTCGCCGTTTCCCAGGTTTTCGATGTGATAAGTAGAAGTCGATTTACATATGCCAAGTTGAAATATCCCCTTGCTTGAAAAGATTCAGGTGTGCACATATAGAAGTAGACTTATGAGTTAAACGATGTAACATAATGTACCCTAGACTTGTAAATGTATGTAAACAAAGCATTTTAGTTCATGTAATGCATGTTGTTTATAAGTCGCTCTATATGGCCATGTGAGCCAACCATCTGATTAGCTAGTTGTCTTTTAGCTAAAGTTAGTTATATTTTGGGATGTAAATCCTAGCACTTCGGAAGTGTGATCCATCAAGTTGTATCTTTATTTCCTTCTTTACTATTGAGCTATATTGTTTAGTATGCTCTGGGCAAATGGCTTGTAGAGTTATGAACTCCAGCGTGTAGCCGTTGAGCTTTTTTTAGTTCCATTGTATACTTCTATTCACTGCAGAGATTTAATATAAGGCTTTAAGCTTGGGAAATGGTCAGTTTTTAGGGAAAATTTTGTCCGTTTTGCCCCAGACTTTAAGTAGGAATTTAAGAAATCATTAATACTCTTAACCCTAGGGGTTGGGGGTGTTACAGATGGTATCAGAGCAAGGTCCTACGACCACAAGCTGCGACCTAAGTCTTGCATTTCATATGGTCTTCTAGGAATGCATTTATGATGATGTGGTATATGATGTGCTTTTGTGTGCAAGTGTGGTTTGGTGTGAATATTGGTGCGATTAGCTAGTTATGTGCGGCTTAAGTGAGCTCATTGATTGAATGAATGAACCATTTACTAGGGTGTAGGGCAAGTGACTTGTATTCTCATAAGCAAGCTAAGTGTTTAGCTCAATCAAAAGTTGTTTTGCATATACACCTTCGCGATTTAAATCAAAAGTTTCAAGTGCAGTAGCTTTGAACTTAAACAATTGAGAACGTTTTAAATCGAAGCTCATTCTTACCCCTTAAGTACGATTTGCTCCTTGGGCCCCATAATGGATTGAGCAAACACACTCAATGGTTGGTAGGGAAAGAGCTAGAAGTAGTTAAACTATTTTTCTTTCGAAACCTAGGGACTTTGAAAGTTAAGATCCTCCTTAAATAGTGAGTTAAGCATTTTCTTTCGCATTAAAAGACCTTTCTAATTATATAGTTAGGCCTTATTGTTATGTCTGAAGACCTACGTTTTCTTTACAATGACGTTCGAGCCTCGCTCTAGGAACATAAGTTTCTATGTGTAACTGGATGTTTCGAATACCTACATGCTAAGATGCATATGTTGCTTGATGTGTTAATGATAAGTTGTTAGAAGTGATTAAAAGATTATTTTTCTTGACTAAAAGTTCTTTTAGACGATACCCCTTTTTATGTGAATTCTCAATTGCTAAAGGAACTAAGTGACAACTTTATATACGTGTATGTTAATATGGGTGATTGTGATAGAGCCTTGCTGATTATGCCTAAGTGTCATTCCAAGCCTTCCACACACGTGCCATTAATACTTAGATGAGGCCTTAATCTGAATCATTATTCACATAGGGAGTCTTCCTAGCTTCCTAACTTGTAACCACTGTTGCTTACAAGTCGGCTACGCGTTACGCTCATCGGGGCATGGAACTCTATTCTTATCATAGGATTGATAGTGTCCCTGCAATGTCAACCCCAACACACCTAGAACAAAGATAAAAGGAAGAACCTGACAGACTTTGGAATTATTATACCACATGCATCACCTCGTTACCTCCTGGGGCAACGATCTATACATGTCCAACATCTCCTTATGTATGAACACCAAGTGCAAAAGTTAGAATGTCCCATAGTAGAAGATAGAACCTCTCCATCTGTACTAGGAGTTCCTCAGACCTCCACAGTTACCTTCTGAGATAAATGTGTTGCAAAACCTCAACGTATATCTGTAAGACCATTAGCGCCATTGTTAGCTTATCGATAGTTAGATCCTAACAATTTGGACAAACCTCAAGGCATACCCTTGATCCTAGGTTTTAAATGAGGGTTGTACTCATGTATGCTCATCTAGATATCCTTTTGTGGGATACTACCGCGAGTCTATGTGTTTTGAAGCATAAGCATAACATTATGGAAAATGTAAAGGTCATTGAAGCCTATATAGTAATCAGATTGGTTATGCACAGTCACGCAGGTGTCCTGTGAATAAATTGTCTAATAAATACACATCTTGGTGTTTGCTTGACTTAAGTTTGGTTTGACATATGACTGAATTAGCCGAATGGTTTAACTTATATAATTCGTGGCATGGTATGACCTCTGAGTCATTATTTGCATTCCATGAATTCTTTGATCTCATATCATAGTTGAATAATTGCAAACTCATGTATTTAAAGCATGAGGCGACCATAGGAACTTGCATTTGCATATTCTTGCCCTTATATCCTATCTTTGATCGATGGCATACTGTTGTGCCATGCTTATAGTTGAATTCCTTACTCCATTACTGTCAAAGAAGTTATGGTAGACAATGACTGACATAGATTGTATAGGTCCAAGGACGTGACATGATTAGTTACCTTGTACTATGCCCTATGCCATGAATTTCATGTGTTCCATGGTGATTTTCAGGGAAAAACCTTAGAATTGTACCTTTGTTGGGTGTTATATTTGTTAATATTATTGTCCTGTTATATTAAGGCTATCATGACGTTTCCATTATGGACTTTCTGATTGTTGTGTTATCATGTTGTTATCCTTTGATATTAGAAATCGCAATTGTATATCAAAGTGCTTGTTATGAACCTCGTAAGGGAAGTGGTAAGGTGCCAGTGTACTCATAATCGTATCAAAATATATGCTAACGATTGAGTTATAAGATATGTGTGCCAATGTGATCAATAGAAATACATAAGCCTGGCATTATATTGTATATTTCCCTGATTCAGAAATAACCAGTTCAGATCGTAGAACATTATGATAGCTAGGGCATAAGTGAGATACTTGATGCATGAACTTGGCATTAAATCTAGCATCACCAAGAAAACACCTCCCCACTTTCCCAAGTTAGCTAATGTGCGAAATGCATTGGTGTTCCCTGTACCTCACAACCATTGAATACATGTCTCTAAGCATAACCATTCACTTGTATGAATCTATGATTTAAGAAACAATCAGTTCTAGATAGGGACTGTAGGGAAAATCTCCTCACCATTAAAACTCGTAATTATCTTGTCTGCTTGTCTTTTAACTATGTATACGAGTCGAAAATCACCTGCTTTGCCAAGTATAACAATCGACTTATTAACATAGGAGCTTTAAGCAAATACTTAGTGGACTTCCTTCTCAACGGAAACTATAAGCTTCCTGTTGGCGATGACCAGGTGAACGCATCCTATCTTGGTAATTGCACTTCCATGGAATGATAGCTAATACAAGGGATTGCTAGGTATGTGGACTGTGTGGAAGACCTATCATGACTAAGAAACGATGTATCTACCTCCCTTAAATGACTTATGCTTAGGCCTATGCTAGACTTTTACCACCCATCAATTTACATTCTTGCCATTGCATTTTCCTTTCAAATTGCTCCTATCGACGTGTAATGCTGGTTCATGTTACTTGTGATTCTTAATCCTTTGTGTGCTCTGTTGTTAACCCTATATGATGTCAATGTCATCTCTAATGCTACTTCAAGTTCCATCATTGTCAATGTGACGTAATATAATGTCTCTACTACTTTAATGTGATGTGGTAGCTTGCTGGTTAATTAATTTAACCTTACAGTGATTTGATATCTTCGTGCCTTTGAAAGAACCTAACTAAGTTAATTACCTTCATACGAACTTGACATGTCCTGTATAAGTTGTTATGAATGAAAGGCCTAAAAGTTAGCTGGGATTGATGTATAAACATGGGAATGTCGGTTGCTTTTTATAAATTGCATGCTATATACGTATTAGATGGTTTCATGTTGCTTATGATTCCTAGGCTTATGAATGCTGAGTTGTTGATTCCATGCGATGCCATTGTACTAAAGTGATGCCACGTGATGCTATGTGATGTCCTTATTACTCTAATGTGTTATAAAGTCTCCAGGTCAATCGTTTTGATCATAAAAGTAACTTGAATTCATGTTTTAGAATGAAACCACCTTTATATGACCTCGAGGTGTCATGGCCCAATAGTTGTGCCTTTAGGTGTCAATTCATAACGATGCATATACATGAGGTTGTTGTTTACTATGCAGATTGAGTTTAGATTATTGAAAGCCTATGATCCTTTTTAAAACAAGCTTAATATGGTTTTTCACGCCAACTCATTTGCCCCTATTCTATGCGATTGCCCTCGACACCTAAATAGAGTGAGTAGTCACTCAAAGAGGATTGGCAAGGAGGAGACTGGATATCATAAGCCTCTTTTTCGGTTTCAGTTAATTGTAAAACAAGATTTTGGATTTTAGTGCGAGTCGTATAGATTGTGTCAAGTGTGTGCACATCTTAGGTATGACTGAATTGAGCTTTGGAATTTAGATGATGCCATTCTTTTAAAGGGGGAAGAATGTAATACCACATTCTTTATTTCTACGTTAAGCTGACTGTCTCTTCTTATGGAGTTATACAATCATATTTTATTAACTACATAAGTTAAAATATTATGGATGTGCTTGTGTGAGCGATAATTTTATTAAAAAGAATATTATTATTGGTATTATTATTATTAATTTTGAAAATGTTTCGATGATTTTTAATAAGTGTTAATAAGGTTTATTAACGGGTATTAAATCGAGTAGAATCCCGCATACAATTCCATTTTCAACATTCGAATTAGTTTCAATAATTACTAAATCGAACCTCCACATAATCGGGAACGATTAATCGATGAACGATTGTATTGTCGATTCGGGTTTAGAATATGAGGTACGAAATTTAACTAGCGGTGTTAATGATTGAGCAAACATGGAACAAAAAAAAAAGAAAGAAAGGGAGGGGTATTTTTGCCAAATGCACCTGGCCCCTTTTCCTCTTTATGGCACGCGACCACCCCCCAAGCCCCCGTCTCTCCCTCTCTCTCTCTCTCTCTCTCTCTCTCTCTCTCTGTGCACTCCATCTTTTTCATCTCCTTCTCCTCCATACACGCAGCTCAAAGCATCAAAATTCCACCAAGTTTTCGCCTCACCCAACACCAAACAAGCCCTCTGCTGTGAAATCTAGGTAATAATTTGAAGGTTTTTGCCATATTTGTGGTCGGTTTGGGCGCTGTTTCGAGGCTTTGAATGCATGCCCAAGTGTGGCCACACAATCTAGCTTTTAGTTACTTCAAATCTTCTATAAATTGGGTGTGAAATCGCTACACTAAACACCCATCACAACCTCAAGTCAGTGAGTGAGATTCTAGTCAAGTTTGGGGTTTGAATTGTGTGGGTTTAGGCGTGATCTAGATTTGTTCGTGTGGTCAATGAGCAAGGGTTGAAGGTTGGGGTTTTTGCCAGCATTCAAAGTCGAGCCCAGCAGCCTCTGAACCAGCCTCTAGCTTGGAGTCGAGGTGGGGTTTCTCTTTCTCTTAATTATTACTAATTTCAATGAATTTTACTGATTATGGTTAGTTCTTATTGCATTTGAGTTAATTATCAGCAATTGGAGGAATTCGCACTAAAATTAGGTAAATATGATGATGATGCTAATTTGGGAGTCTTGCATGTTGAGTTGATGCGTAACTTTACTACCGATCAGTTTGGTGAATCGAGGAACAAACAGAATTATGTCTTAAAGTTACTGTTAATTCAATTTTATTATGCCTAAATTCTATTTTGAAGGTTGCATGTGAATACTATGCCCACAGGATGATAACTAGGCGATTTGAGGAAATTATAGAGCAACTGAATTATGCCTAAATGTTATTGCTAGATCAGTTTGGATATGTTTACATTCTGTTTATGGTGATTATGTAGGAATGTTACGCTTATGGATGTTGGTTTGTGAATTAAACGATTGAATTATTGTGATACTGAACCGAGTTTGATAGTTGGACAGTTTGAGGTGGAACTAATGAGTGATTCGAGGCTTTTTGTGGTCGATGCTGTGCGAGGAGGTAGCTTGGGTTTGATGTTACTCGCAATCGTGTGGATTGCGAAGTGCTTGGAATATTAAAGTAGATTATGCTGAAACTGTTCCCATGAAGTGTTACGAATGTGGTACTTGTGAAACCTTATCCTCTCGAAATTGCGAAAATGATACTATGTGAATGATTTTGTGAGCTTAGAAATCTTCAAAAAGGTCATTAAAAGCTTGCTTTCATAATTTTGAATGTTTTTAAATGTTCACTAGTTGCCTATAGTTTGTTAAGTTGTTTGTAGCCTAAAGGGATCCTAAATCGTTGAACTACTCAGTGAATGACCCAACTGAATAGTCGATAGGTTTAGGAAGTTAAAAAGCAACTAGTATCGAGTTCGAAAATGTTTTGAGGCTTTGGTTTATTTATGTCTCCTTCTTTGAGTTTAAAAAGGATTGAAATGAACTAAAAAACGACAACTGAAGGGTGTTTATTACGAAACTTAGTTTGAATTATGCACTAACCAATTGCTTTAAGTTTCGAATTACGAGTTAATAAACTCATAATGATTTTAAGAAGCTTTTTATGTTGAAAATGAAAAAAGCTATAAACCATGAGCAGGATTATGGGCTATTTTGCTAGACAAGTGTGATTTTAATAAAGTAAGCAACTATTAAAGAGAATGATTCGTGATTCACTTGAAGATGAAACTTACTGTGTGTGATAATGACCTCTTTTTAACCTATGAGGGTTCAATATGATTTTAATGGCTAAGATTAGTGCTGGAGTGGACAAATGATTAGGGAGTAGACTTAGTTTGCAAAAACCCTAACGCCTTGGGAGGTAGACCTAGAAGTGAGAACACTAGAAGACTCTGATGGGAGTAATAGTCCTAAATATGTTATACCCTAGGGATAATTGATGCATGAGTGATGGCCTCACATAGGGCGAGTGACGATCTCCCCTAAATAGCACGTTATGAGATCTTATGCCTAAAAGGAGAAGATATTTTTCAGATAAATGAGAAAAATGAATTGAATTATTACCAATGTGGGTATTTCAGGAACTTTTAGAAAGAATATGAGCCTTGAAGAAGCTATTGTGATTTATAAAGTATTCTTTGAATATATCATGAGTCCCTGTAGTTTTAAGATGCGTATTTGACAGCAATTCGCTCTATTCTTGTTGCTTACTTGCTTATGTGCCTAAACGCTTATTTATTAAGGAAGTTTGGTTATTAAGGGTTTAGAAACGAGCTTCAATGGCTAGCATGAAGTTTGTGGGTGATGATTCTTCTTTGGGAACAATGATTGCCTAATATAATAGTAAATATACAAATGTTGTGTGACTGCTACTTATCATTATTGCCTGCAAATGGTTTTGGCTTTTAAGGAGTTAAGAAATACTCACTGAGTGTGTGGTAGCTCATCCCATCTCTATTTCCCCTTTTCCTAGGTTTTCAATGTGATAAGTAGAAGTCGATTTACATATGCCAAGTTGGAATATCCCCTTGCTTGAAAAGGTGTCATGTGTGCGCATATAGAAGTAGACTTATGAGTTAAACGATGTATCCCTAGACTTGTAATGTATGTAAACAAAGCACTCTAGTTCATGGAATGCATATTGTTTAAAGTTGCTCTGTATGACCATGTAAGCCAACCATCTGATTAGCCAGTTGTCTTTTAGCTAAAGCTAGTTATAATTTGAGATGTAAACCACAATACTCCGGATGTGTTATCCGTCGAGCTGTATCTTTATTTCATTCTTTGTTATTAAACTATACTTTTCAGTATACTCTGGGCGAGTGGGTCGTAGAGTTATGAACCCTGGTGTGTAACCGTTGAGCTTATTTTAGTGCCCTTTTATACGTCTATTCACTACAAGTGTTTAATATAAGGCTTTAAGCCTAGGAAATAGTCAATTTTTAGGGAAAATTCGGTTCATTTTGTCCCAGAATTTAAGTAGGAGTTTAAGAAGTCATTAATACTCCGAACCCTAGGGGTTGAGGGTGTTACAAAAACTCTAAGAATATGTCAGTCATGAAATTACTTAGCCCTCTCTTTGTAAAATCTAGCGCTCTCATATGCCTCAAGTCTTATCTATTCTAGTTCACTCAATTGCAGTCTTCTCTCTTCATTAGCCTTAGTCAAGTCATAATTCAACATCTTGATGGCCCTTCAAGCCCTATACTCTATCTCAACATGGAGATTAGAAGGTTTAGCATGCGTAAACCTAAATGTAGCATGCCTAAGGGACTCTTTAAAGTCATCCTATAAGCCTACAAAGCATCTACAAGCTTATCCGCCTAATCTTTTCTATTTTTACTCATAGTCTTTCCATAATCTACTAAATTTTCCTATTGAACACTTCAACCTGGCCACTAGTCTAGGATGATATGGGGTAGCAACTATGTGGGCTATAAAGTACCTGCTCAATAAGGCATCAAAGGACCGATTAGTAAATTGGATACCCTACTCACTAAAATCTAGCAAAAATGTTTTCTCTAAGGAAGTTCACAAGCACTTTAGCATCATTAGTCCGAGTAAGGATGGCCTGTACCCACTTAGGAGCATAGTCCATAGCTAATCAAATATAGTCATTCCCAAAAGAAGGCAGAAATGGTCTCATGAAATGTATACACTAGACATTAAAAATCTCCACCATAATAATGGGATTAAGTGACATGATGTGTCTCCTGCTATTCCCACCCAAGTGTTCCCACCTAAGGTAGCTCTTACAATATTCAAAAGCATCCCCAAATAAAGTAGGCCAATAAAAACCACATTGAAGAACTTTGGCTATTATCTTTCTTCCATTGAAATGTCCCCCATATACTTGGTTATGATGGAATAAAATGACACTCCTAACCTCGTGGTCGGGAATACAACTTCTACAGACTTAGTGAGAACAACGCTTAAACAAGTAAGGGTCATCCTAAATATAGAATATCACAAGGTGGAAGAATTCATCTTTATCCTTCTTAGTCCAACCCACAGGGATCCTACCAGACACTAGGTAGTTTACAATATCAGCATACTAAGGGTTAGGGTTTACTTGCAAACAATTGCTCATCAGGGAAGCATTCAGCAATATTGGTCTTATGCTCTCTACCATCGAGAATCCTAGACAGGCGGTCAACAACTAGGTTCTCAGAACCTTTCCTATCCCTAATCTCATAGTTGAATTCTTGTAGAAGTAAGATCCACCTCACTAGCCTAGGCTTAGCATCATTCTTAAAAAGAAGATGCTTAAGATCATAATGATTAGTATAAACAGTGACATCAAACCAACAAGGTAAGGTTCAAACTTTTTAAAACCAAAGATCATAGCCAAAAATTCTTTCTCAGTGACAGCATAATTCAATTGGGCATCATTCAGAACATAACTAGCATAATAAATTAGGTAAGCCTTCTTATTAGCACATCTCCCTAAAACAATCCCAATAGCGTACTTCGATGTATCATACATTAATTCAAAGGGACTTCCCTAGATGGGAGGATGAAGAATGGGAACAGAGGTCAAGGATTCTTTCAGCTTAGTAAATGCCGCATGGCATTCCTTAATGAAGTGAAATAGCACATCCTTAGCTAAAAAAGACTTAGCTATCTTACTAAAGTCCTTAATGAAATGACAATAGATGTTAGCATGTCCTAGAAAAAACCTCATCTCTTTCATACAAATGGGAGGGAAAATATTAACAATCAAATTTGTCTTACGCTTATTTACTTTAATTCAATCTCTAGAAATAACATGGCCTAAGATTATCCCATTTTTTTCCATAAAATGACATTTCTCCACATTCAAAAGTCATATTTTTCTTCTTACACCTTTGTAACACTTTTATTAGATTAGTTTAACAATCAGAGGAAGACCCAAACACAAAGATGTTGTTAATAAAAACTTCCATGCACTATTCAACTATATCTAAGAAAATAGAAATTGTGCACCTTTTAAAGGTAGTAGGAGTATTATAGAGTCCAAAATGCATTCTATTAAAGGCATACATTCTAAATAGGCATGTAAAAGTAGTTTTCTCTTAGTCCTCATGAGCAATAGATAGCTGAGTAAAGCCAGAATATCCAACTAAAAAGTGATAGAAAGAATGTCCGGTCGACCTCTTAAACATCTAGTGAAGGAAGGGAAAAGGAAAATAGGCTTTCGTAGTGGTAGCATTAAATTTCCTCTAATCAATATAAACATGCCACACAAATTGGACCCGAGTAGGGACTAGCTCATTCTTTTCATTGCGAATCACGGTAATACTAATCTTCTTGGGAACAACTTGAACAAGATTAACCAACTTACTATTAGAAATGAGATACATGATCTCATAGTCTAACTACTTAAGCACATTCTTCCCAACTGCTTCATGTAAGATTAGGTTCAAATGCCTTTAACGGTCACGGTAGGATTTAGTATTATCCTCTAAATGGATTCGATGTTGCACAATCAAGGGACTAATTCCCTTGATATCCCATAAAGCCCAACGTATGGCTTCCTTACTTTCACTAAGTAAGGTAATCAGTTTTTCTCTTGGTGCTGATCTAAGTGTGAAGAAATAATCATAGGCAAAGATTCATCGGGTCCCAAAATGAGTACTTAAGAGAATTAAGAAGGGGTTTCAATTGAAGAGAAGCAGTACGGGAATTAGACTCAGAAGTAGACTCAAAAGTGGAAGCAATCATACAGTCAGCAACATAATGCAAGTCATCAAATTCGAACACATCATATTTAGGTTTATCATCAATTAGAAAAGTCTCATACTCATTAGCAAACATGTCATTAAGCTCATCATCAAACACAAAATCCTTTAACCAGTTAAGAGTAGAAAACTCCATATCATCAAATTCAGATGCCTATCTTTGTAAATTAAATATATTTAATTCCAAGGTCATAGTATAAAAAGATTATCTCATTATGCCACTTCTGCTGTTAATTAGAGCATTAGCAGCAATAAAGAAATGACACTCTAGAATGACAGGGAGCTGACTAGAAGTGTTAGCCACATTCTTAGTCTGAACCATAATAAAGTCCACTGGGTAAATAAATTCACCAACCCTAATCAGCACATCCTCTACCATACCCCTAGGCAATCTAATCCTTCTCATAGGTAATAGGATGACCATCTTGGTAGGTTTCAACTCACCCAACCCTAGCCTCTCATATTAGTGAAGGGTATCAAATTGGCTTCGGCCGTTGAATCAAGCAAAAGATTCTTCAGGTCCCAAACTGAGTACTTAAGAGAACTAAGAAGGGGTTTCAATTCAAGAGAAGCAGTAGGGGAATTAGACTCAGAAGTAGACTCAAAAGTGGAAGCAATCATACAGTTAGC
This sequence comes from Carnegiea gigantea, assembly GCA_029747015.1. Taxonomy (NCBI): domain Eukaryota; kingdom Viridiplantae; phylum Streptophyta; class Magnoliopsida; order Caryophyllales; family Cactaceae; genus Carnegiea; species Carnegiea gigantea. The sequence continues at coordinate 571,252 of JAKOGI010000167.1, forward strand.
AACACAAAGCAAGTCATCAAATTCGAACACATCATATTTAGGTTTATCATCAATTAGAAAAGTCTGATACTCAATAGCAAACATGTCATTAAACTCATCGTCAAACACAAAATCCTTTAACCAGTTAAAAGTAGAAAACTCCATATCATCAAATCCAGAAGGCTATCTTTGTAAATTAAATATATTTAATTCTAAGGTCACAGTACCAAAAGATTATCTCATTATGCCACTTCTGTTATTAATTAAAGCATTGGCAGCAACAAAGAAATGACGCTCTAAAATGATAGGGACCTGACTAGCAGTGTTAGCCACATTCTTAGTCTAAACCATAATAAAGTCCACTGGGTAAATAAATTCACCAACCCTAATCAGCACATGCTCTGCCATACCCCTATGCAATCTAATCCATCTAGTAGCTAGTAGGATGACCATCTTGGTAGGTTTCAACTCACCTAACCCCAGCCTTTCATATTAGTGAAGGGTATCAAATTGGCTTCAGCCGCTGAATCAAGCAAAGTTCTATGAATAAGCTGGTCCCTGATGACGACAAAAATGAAAGGACAACCAGGGTCCTTGTTATAACACTCTAAGCCTTATAACCTCAAGCTTAGTCCTAATTAACCAACTAACTATGGTTACGCACAGTGAAAAACAAAGCTGAAACATTACTGTGGTCCCTCAGGGACGAGGCAAGCAGAAAAAGAAAAAAAAAAAAACAACCATCCACCAAATGAGACCATCCAGTCACCAAACATGTTATGATATTTAGTCTTCTTACATAACCAAGTTTACCATACCGTCACATTTGAGTTTGAAATAAGTTAAGGTGAAGCAGCACCCACTAAGAGTGTTTCATACCCTTATTACTACTTAGACACTAAAGGCTATACATGTAGACTTGACCACCATTGTGAGCCTCTACAATCCCTGACCTGACGTCCTATAGGCCCACCTTTGATGGATGTAGGCACCTTAACCAACAAACAAAACATGGCAAATAACAGAAAACAAAATGAGCAAAGCCTAGTACATCTACCCCTATACAGTAAAAATAATTTGGAAATTAGTGGGTGCTCCCATTTCAGTTCATTTTATTTTACAATAACCAAGAAAGATGAATAGTGAAAATTAAAATTCATGTTATGATAATTATTATCTGGTTGAGCTCTTATTGAGGATAATTACAATCATATGAATTATCTCCCTTGATATGTGCCTCCTCGAAACGATCGGGAAGTTCGGTCTACCAAGGTCAGTTTACACTGCCACTTTTAAATTGTAATTGCTTTGATATTCACTCACATATAATTTTGGATGGGCTCGTTGGTGTACAGAGGCAAAACTAAATAAAAATATTGTCATAAAGAAGGTGTCGTATTTAATTGCTTGAATACAAAAATGAGAACTTGCAACGGAATAGGCAATAAAAATGCCTTGTATGACGCTCTCCTTTATCTAATGGATTACCTCGGCTTGTTCGACAGTCGGGAGCCATCTAATTTTTGCCCAAAAATAGACTATTTAATAAACAATGCTTGATAAGTGCTTAATGTGTATATCATTTTGGGGTCATTTTGCCACATTTTTAGGGAAAATTATGTGCTCTATGCTATGATTTATTCTCTTATTCCGGTTTTACATTTGGGTATTGCTCTTTTATGCATTTTACAGGTGTTGGACCTTTTTACCCCAGATTTGACCCATAAATGAGTGCATTTTGACTCTCCATGGATGCCTCTGACTTTTCGTGCCCGTGGAAAAGAGGAAGAACAGAAGAATGACGAACCCGCCCAGACTAAGGTCAGCCCTTGGTGGATGCCACGGTCTGTGGCAGGCCTGTAACAGCTAGCCCCTTTGTTTTCCCTCATCGTGTGGCTAAGATCAATCGAGTTTTTTTATAAATACTGTGTCCCTCAAGTAGCAGAAGCAATCCACATCCAACATCCATCATCTCATCTTCATTCCATTTTCCTCTCTTAGATTGGTTTAGATTAGATTAGAAGGAGAGAGAGTGAGTGGAAGGGAAGATTTGCAAGAGTTCCACCCTGGGTTTGCAACGACGGTTCAAGCGCCATCTTGGCTGAACATCTCTTTTCTCGTCTCTCTTCTCTTCTCTTCTCTTCTCCTTAGATTTATCGTTTTAGATGTTTAATTTAATCATTTTTGAGTAGTTTTATTTTGTCTAGGAATTTAGTAGTTTTCTTAGAATTATTATTAGATCATGTTTTAGTTTATTCAATTGTGTTATGTTCATGATTGGTTTGATTCGTTCTATCACGTGTTTGATATGTTGTGAGTTGATTTTTGGCCAAAATTTACTTGCACACTTGAAACAATCATGTGAACATTCGAAAGACGACATTTGGTTGTTGGACTGCTTGTTAGAACCTATCGTTGCATCGTCTCGAAAGAGAGATTGTCAAGTTTGGAGGACTCGAATTAAGTAATCAAAAACGTTAAACTTAGATTAAGTCAAATTAACTTGAAAGAGTGACATTTGCTTAATTTAGGCAAATTTAGTTGATTTCAAAAGAATAGACTGAATTTCTGCATAAATTGCAATTTCTCGAAATTAACCAATTAGAGAAAGGCACATGTTTCTCATTTTGATTCAATTCCCTTTCATAACTATGAAAATTCCTAGTTGTCTTTCTCTTATTGATTTAGAAAAGTTTATTTGTAGTTGTCAATCAAAACCGCTTGAATTAGAATTTTACTTGGCATATGTTGAGGGAATATAGCCCTGTAGTTGCACCTACTCTCTTGTGGGATTGACGTCGAACAGCTACAATGCCACTGTGTGCTTGCGGTTTTATCAAGTTTTTGGTGACGTTGCCAGGGACTAGCGTCGAATATTAGGTTTTTCTCGCAAGGTTTCACAAAGCATTTTGTTTTTCTTTGAAAAAAAAACCGAAAAAAATTTGAAAATTAACAAAAACAAAATTTTGAAAAAAAAATGGCAATTTTTCTTTTTCCCCAATAGGAGTATGAATTATTTCAGAGATATTTTAAGCAATTAAGTGCGTTTCTTGCTCGATATGGTTACTTTGATTAAATGGAAAATTATAGACGTTATTCATGAAGGTGTGAATAGTAAAACTCGTACTCTTTTAGGTTACTGGGATTTTCATAGTAAAATTGTTGAAGATGCATGTTACTTGTTTGCTTGAGTGGATTGCTTAGGATTCATTTGAGTTTGAGAAGGCTAGTCGTGTTTGTAGATATTCCATTTCTGGTCCGTGCACATTCTATTCTAGATCTTATTATGCCCTTTTTTGGTGTGATTTGTGTAGTTCCTATGACCAAGCTACTAATTCATGTCCTTATTATGCGTCCTATGTGAACCTGACTTTGCGTCACCCATATATAATACTGATGTTGTCCTGACCTTACCTGATTCGTCATTTCCTTTCGCTCTATGCACTGGGCTTGAGGTAGGTGAGCCTTTTGGGTTTGTTACTAGATTTGATGTTGTTGATGCATATTTTGAGTCAGAAGATATTTTTGATAAGGTGCATGATCTAGATAAGACTCTTTTGGAGGGGTCACGTGATGTCTTTATGCATGAGGAGTCTCCTCGCATTGTTTTTGATGATAGTGTTATCCCCAATCCCCTTGATCATTCTCATGTTTCCCCTATGTGTTCACAACCCTCTATTTCCCCCAAGTATTCTTTAGATGTGCCTGTTGATAATCCTAAGATCTTTGATTCTAATGTTGACTTGGACTATGAGGAGAATGAGTTTAATGTGCTTGGTGGGAATGTTGATGATTATCTATCCCTAGGTTACTTTAGAGGGTATTATCCCTCCATTGACCCCTTATTGTGTATGCCTAGAGGACCTACATAGGAAAATCGCATGGACTACATTCTTTAATCCTTCCTATGATTTTTCTAAGGCCATTGATAAGGTTAAGAGGATGCTTAATATCTTTGGAACGATCTTCGTTATTTCCTCTTACCTTTTATTTTCGGAAATGTGGTCTCAAGAGTTTGATAAGCTCTTGCGTGCTTTAATGATGTCTAATTTAATGCGCCAAGTCCTGAAGTCATGATGGAGTGGCTAATGCTCTATGCGCCCCGGTTATTACAAGGCCGCATAGCTTAGGTGCACTCTACACCTAACCTGGTGAGATCATATGTTTTGTTTCCTTTCCCTTCTTTCACTTACTTTCCTTTGAATATTAATGCTTTATCTAAGCATGGGGCAAGGGTAGTTTCTATGGCTTCTACTTTAGTTATCAGTTTGCATACATGTTAAAGCATATAGTTTTTGATTTCTTTTTGTTTGCATTAGTGTGTTGTATTTAGTTGATTTTTAGGTTTTCATTTTAGATTTGCATATAGAGATGATATGTATTGGTATGAGATAACCTCCAATGATGTTTTTGTTAGGCAAAAATAGCTTTCATGAGTTTGAGTAGCTTTTGATGTGTAACCCCTTTTGGTGCTAAAATTTTTGAAGGCTTTCTAAATATTTCTTATTTTGACCCTTTACCTGTTTAAGAACTAAGTTGCCCCTGTGGAGCCCTTAGCACTAATGTTCGTACATGAGCTTTATTTCATGAGCTTCTAGTGACTTTGGTAGATGTTCTGTGAGATTTTGAACTTTATTTGAACAAATTCATTATGTTTAGTCTCATGTTTCTTTCATGTGTGTGACTCTTCCATATTGCATCTCTAAAACTTGCCTAGATTCTTGTTCAAAACCACATTAGCATGTGCATATTTAATGACATGATAGAGGCATTTCTTTCTTTGACCATTTTAGCCACATAGCCAAATAGCCTACACTTGTGTTATATGTTTATTCCCTTTATTAGCCCCTTTGAGCCTAAATCTGTTTTTGTTGTGATCTGTTCATATTAGCCCTTAGCCAAACACATATTCCTACCTTTAAGCCAAGCGTATGAAGCATCACTTTATCTATGTAGTGGGTGGTTTTAGGGGTAATTAATTTTAAGGAGGCTTTGGTATGTTGGTTTGTTAAAAGATTGATGATATTGAGCATTTACTTTGGTTCCCTCTTATTTGGGTTGTAAATACATGTATATATTTGGTTGTGAGTTGACAGTTAGTGATCCTATATCTTTCAATAATTGCAATTTTCTATTGTATGCCCACATTAAGGGCAATGTGCGATTCAAGCAAAGGGGAGGTAAGTTAGTCATTACATTTTCATTTCATCTTCCGAAAAAAAAAGTAAAAAAATTATAAAAAGTACAAGAAGAAAAAGTACAAGAAGCAAAAAATCATGTTGCAAAAGAAAAGAAAAAAAGAGGAAAAAAAAGAAAATCATAGAACAAAAGCAAAAAAAAGCCTAAGTGATTGGCATTGGATATATACATAGCTAGTGTTTCTTCTTCGTCAACTCATTTTCGACTTGATTCGTGGGGTATGTTCATTGCATTTTGAGGTTTGGAGCGATGGTGAACTTGTTGGTTAATTTGTGCCTTGTGGGTTGTTCCAAAGTCATTTGGCTAAGTAGCTCCCCATTGCCCCAAATTTATTTGTCCACTCCTTTTCCTTAACCCTTTTCAACCCACATTACAACTCGAATAAAGTCCTCTTGATTGTCTTGTGTACATTACATTTTAACGATAGAGAATTTGAAAGTCTTCACAAGCATATGGTAGTTTGCATTTTTGGAATGAGTCTTGAGTGAACCTATGCTATATTTTAAACACATGAGTGGGAGAAATCCACATTTCCCAAAGTGAGGTTCTACCAGTCCATTTGGGTCTACTCAATTCCATGTGCTTGCATGATATGCTTTGTGGTCCTTTGGGGTTAATCAATTTTGATGTCGAGCTTGTGCTCATGTACTATTTCGAAAACCGTACCCTCCTTTTAATTTTGAAATGTATTGAGCGCTATTTGGGATTGCCATTGATTGTCGTTTGTGCTTATTATATGCTATGACTTGCCTATTTTAAAGAGGTTTTATGTTTTGAGTCCTAGATGCATCTCCGCTTCATAGATTTATCAAATGTTTGCTTGAGGACAAGCAACGGTTTAGGCATGGGGGAGTTTGATAAGTGCTTAATGGGTATATCATTTTAGGGTCAATTTGCCACATTTTTAAGGAAAATTATGTGCTTTATGCTATGATTTATACTCTTAGTCCCGCTTTACGCTTGGGTATGGTTCTTTTCTGTGTTTTACAAGTTTTGGACCTTTTTACCCCAGATTTGACCCATAAATGAGTGTATTTTGACTCCCATGGATGCCCCAGACTTGCCATGTCCGTGGGAGAGAGGAAGAATAGAAGAATAACAAACCAGCACAGACCACGGTAAGCCCGCAGTGGATGCCACAGTCCGAGGCAGGCCTGTAACAGCTGGACTCTTCGTTTTCCCTCATCATGTGGCTGAGATCAATCGAGTTTTTCTATAAATAAGGCATCCCTCAAGCAGCAGAAGCAATCCATATCCAACATCCATCATCTCATCTTCATTCCATTTTCATCTCTTACATTAGTTTAGATTAGATTGCAAGGAGATAGAGTAAGTTGAAGTGAAGATTTCTAAAATTCCACCCTGGGCTTACAATGACGGTTCAAGCGTGATCTTGGCTGAGCATTTTTTTTCTCTACTCTCATCTCTTATCTTCTCTTTAGATTTATCGTTTTATAAGTTTAATTTAATCATATTTGACTAGTTTTATTTTGTCTAGGAATTTAGTAGTTTTCTTGGAATTGTTATTGGATCATGTTTTAGTTTATTCAATTATGCTATCCTCATGATTAGCTTGACTTCATTCTATCAAGTGTTTGATATGTTGTGAGTTGATTTTTGGCCAAAATTTACTTGCACACTTGAAACAATCGAGTGAACATTCGAAAGACGACATTTGGTTGTTGGACTACTTGTTAGAACCTGTCGTTGCATCGTCTCAAAAGAGAGATTGTCAAATTGGGAGGACACGAATTAAGTAATCAAAAATATTAAACTTGGATTAAGTCAAATTAGCTTGAAAGAGCGACATTTTCTTAGTTTAGATAAATTTAGTTAATTTCGAAAGAATAGACTGAATTTCTGTATAGATTGCAATTTTTCGAAATTAATCACTTAGAGAAAGGCACATGTTTATCATTTTGATTCAATTCCCTTTCATAACTATGAAAATTCTTAGACATTTTTCTCTTATTAATTTAGAAAAGTTTATTTGCAATTGTTAATCAAAACCGCTTGAATTAGAATTTTGCTTAGCATATCCTGAGGAAATATAGTCCAGTAATTTCACCTAGTCTCTGTGGGATCAGCCTTGAACAGCTACAATGCCACCGTGCGTTTACAGCCGTATCAGTGCTTATAATTAAATAATTAAGCTAATTTTAATGATATTTTGAGGTTTGCCTAATAAGTTGCCAGTGAACTTAATTGTTATAACACCTTTCTTATTGGCAGTTCCAAATTATGGGCATTTAGTCATAATGCCTCATTTTTCGGGTGATGTCTTAATATTAGGGGATTGAATCATCATTATTAAAAGAAGTGAACTGAGCTGAAAAAAGGATATATTTGTAGCCATCTGTTAGCCCAACAAGCTATTCACCACTACTATGTCTGTAAAGACGCCTTACTTTCTTATTCTTAAGCGAACGCCACCTTCGAGGGTAAGGGAAAACCTGGCTTAAGTCACCAAAGCTTCATGTTGTATTCTATTATCCAAAGAAACATTGTGAATCCACATTATTAGTTCCTCCTCTATCTTTTCAGATTAACTAACTTCTTCTTTGGATTTTTGGAAAGCTCATTCTGCCCATCAATGGCTTTTTCCTATTCCAACAATAATAGGAAACTTTTTGTCATGCATACCCTAGTGTGGCTCTTTGATCATTCATGTAAACACTTTTGACCTTGAGACACTCCTATATACCGACTTCCATCTAAAACTTTAATAATCATGCTGATGGTCGCAAGACTCATACTATTCTTGGAGGAATTGTTTCGTTCCTTCAGGTGCCTCCTTTAGATCTTACAAGCACATCACTAGTTTTTTAAGTTCACCACATCACAATTAACCAAAAATGTACACCATAGTTCAGTAAGTCTTGGTAATTTTCACCAATTCTAAGCTTTCTAGCCTAAACCTTAAAACTCACGCATTCTGTCCAAATCTTTCGAAAGTCATATAATTGATAGAGATTTCAAAACAACCCATAAGTTATCTTATTTCAACATAGTCACACACAATTACCACATAAAAACCAAAAATTCCATCAATTCTCAATTTTCGAACCTAAAAAACTTGTATATTTCATCCACATATTCCAATTGTCATACAACTGATAAAAAGTTCAAAACAGTCTATAAATTCTCTAATTTCAGCATATTCACACACAATCACAACATAAAATTGAAATTATATCAATTTATAACCTTCTAAACTAAACGCTAAATTCATACATTTCACCCACATCATCGAATTGTCATAGAATTGATAAGAGCTTAAAACAAGCCATAATTTCTCTAATTTTAGCATATTAACACATAATTACAGCACAAAAACCAAAAGAATTTAAGTTAGTTCATGGGTTCCTTCACAAATTGCCAATGTTGCATTAATCAAATAGAGAAATACTTAATTAAAATGATCAGTCACTAAAATTCACTTGCATTCACTGTCCCAACATCATTACACCAATTGTATGTTGAATCTAAACATCCACATTGAAACAAGAAGATTTTCAAATAGATAAGAATTACTTTGGAACAAGTGGAAGAAGGGGAGAGAGAAAGAGACAGCTGAAAAGGGGGCGGTCGTCAGTAGATGGGCAGCCAACGGCGGTCAGTGTAGAGCACCAGTGGTGGTAAGAGGGGCCGTGTGAGAGAAAGAGGGGGGTGGAGGTAAAAAATATGCTGTGATTTTTAAGTTAAGGGGAGAGAGAGTGTTTCGTTTAGAGTGAAGCGCGCTCAAGAGATCAAAACTACTGCTGCCCTAATTTCAATTCTCTTTCTTCTCTTCCTTTCTCTCTCATGCTATGTATATGTATGTATATAAATATATATATATATATATATATATATATATATATATATATATATACATATACATACATACATACATACATACATACATACATACATATATGTATATCTTTTGTAGAGAAAAAACAAAAATTGCTCAAGCCTAAGTCTCCAACTCAAGGAGTGAGCCCCAAATTACTATTTGTAAGAGAACGCCACCCCTCAACTTAGAAAACTAATTGGGTGACTTCCCACTCATTGCACCCTCACTTCAATATCTACCTTTATATATCTATAATATATTTTCATGTTTATCATACTGTTGTTATCATCACCATTAAGAGAATAGAAATTTGAAAATTATGGGGGTTCTCCCACCTCGATTAAGCCAAGGTTTATAAGTGTCAGAAATTATTGAATTGAAGCGCACGCGCTCAATATATATATATTTATTTATTTATTCATCTATTTGTTTTTAAAAAAATTTGTTAGTTGTCATAGGAGCTATCATTACCCAATAGTTTATTTCATTAATCACATAGCATAGGGTGGAGCTATTAAATTTCCACCTTTAAAATAAATTTCGCCCTCAGAACTTGGAAATGTAGAATTACATAAACTTACCTCAAAATACGTAAGGAGATGTATTCCTGATAACCTCCTCCGATTCCCATGTAGCTTCGGATGAGATGTGGTTCACCCATAGGACCTTTACCAAGGGGATAGTCTTGTTACGCAGTTGTTTAATTATCCAGTCTAAGATTTCTATCGGTTGCTCTTCATAGGCCAGATTCTGAGCAATGTTTATAGGCTTAGGTTTAACTACGTGGCTTGGGTCTAACACATAATTTTGAAGTTGGGATATGTGGAACACTTTGGGAACGTGTTCTAACCGTAGGTAGTGAAAACTTATGAGCAACATGGTTTACTTTACCCATGATCTCATAAAGTCTAATGTACATGGCACTTAGTTTTCCTTTAATGTTAAACCTTCTTACTTTTTTGGTAGCTGACACATTTAAGAAAACCTTTTCTCCCACCTGAAATTCTAGAGGCCTCATCCTTTCGTTAGTATAACCTTTCTGCTTACTTTGTGTTGTTTTCATATGCTGTTGGATAATTCAAAATCTTTTCTACTATTTCTTAGATCATCTCGTGCCCTATAATGAGTGCCTCATCCAAGTCGCTCTAACATAACAGTGGCATACATTGCCTCCTGTGCAGTGCTTGAAAAAGGGCCATCTTAATGTGGCCTGATAACTATTGTTATATAAGAACTCTACCAAGGCAAATAATCTTCCCATTTCCCTTAAAATTCCAAAACACAGGCCCTCAACATATCTTTCATAATTTAGTTGACCTTTTATGTTTACCATCAGTATTGGGATGATAGGAACTGTTGAAGTTTAATTTAGTCCATAGGGATTGTTGTAAGGCACCCCAAAATTGGGATTAGAATCTTGTATCTCTATCTTAGAGTATATCCTTTGGTACGCCATGCAATCTCATAATTTCCTTTATATACAATTGGATAAGTTTATCCACCGTCCAACTATCCTTGATGGTATGAAATGTACGGACTTGGTAAGTCTGTATACTATTGTCCAAATGGCATTGTTCTTGGTGGGAGTCATGGGCAACCTCATTACAAAGTCCACAGATATGGAATCCCAGCTCCGCGTAGGGATTTCTAGCAGTCTTAGCTCACCTGCAAGCTATTGATGTTCACCCTTCACCTTTTGACACGTGAGGCACTTTTCATGTATTCCGCTACTTCCCTTTTTATATTTGTCCACCAGAAGTGCTTTCTCAAGTCATTATACCTTTGTCCCTCAAGGATGTAGAGAATATGTTGTGTTATGGGCTTCTACCAGAATTCTCCTTCTTATTCCTTCCTACTTAGGCACGCACATATGATTTTCGAATCTTAGGGTCCCATCCTGATATGCCAGGAACCTAAGTGACTAGCCATTTTCTATGCCTTGCTATATCCTTTCTAACTCATTATCACTAGCTTGCCCAATGTTAATTTCTTTAAAAATAAGAGGTTTAACTTTTATAGTTGCTATCAAAACCTGTTTTCTTTGGTGATTTATTGACTCCATCCCCACTGCTTGTAACTCTCAAATGAGAGAGGGTTGAGAGATGACTATAGTATTTAGGCTATGCTAGGTTTTTCTACTCAAGGCATCTGCTACTATGTTAGCCTTACCTGGGTGGTACTTAATGAGCAATTTGTAGTCCTTTAGCAGCTCTAGCCATCTCTTTTACCTCAAGTTTAGCTCTTTTTAAGTAGATATGTACTTTAAGCTCTTACGATTAGTGTATATCTTATAGGAAACTCCATACAGGTAGTGCCTTCATATTTTCAATGAAAACACTATAGCTACTAATTTCAAGTCATGGGTCGGGTAATCCTTTTAATGAGGCTTCAGCTGGCACGAGGCATAGGCTATTACCTTCCTGTCTTGTATTAATACATACCCTAGCACATTCTTTGATGCATCACTATATATAGTGTACTCCTTGCATTCCTTAGGTAGGGTTAGCATTAGGCTGTGGTCAGTGGCTTCTTCAGCTCCTCAAATGCCTACTCCAACTTGTATGACCACTCAAATTTAGTTGTCTTCTTTAACAAATTAGTTAATGGAAGGGCTATCTTTGAAAAATTTTGCACAAACCTCTGGTAGTACTCGACCATGCAAAGAAAACTTCTAACTTCGGTGGCAGTTGTTAGCCTAGGGCATTCCATTATAGTTTTCATTTTTATGGATCCATCTTAATCCCCTCTTTAGAGACCACATGGCCTAGAAATATCATTTCCTCCAACTAAAATTCACACTTTGATAACTTAGCATATAGTTGGTGCTATCTCAACGTTTACAAAACAATTATTAGATGCTTAACATGCTCCTCCTTATCCTTGGAGTATATCAGGATATCATCTACAAACACTAGTAGAAATTTATCGAGAAATGTTCTGAATGCTCTGTTCATCAAATTCATAAGGGCTGCAAGGGCATTGGTATGTCCAAAATGCATTACAGTACATTCATAATATCGTACCTATTTCTAAAGGCAATTTTCGGAGTATGATCAGGCTTAAGTCTAAGTTGATGGTGCACTGACTTCAGATCTATTTTTAAAAATACTCCATCCCCTTGTAATTGATCGAATAAATCATCAATTCTCAACACCAAGTACTTGTTTTTAATTGTGATTTTATTTCATGCCCTATAATCTATGCATAATCTTAAGGTCCCATCCTTCTTCTTTACAAAGAATGATGTAGCTCCCCAGGGTGAAGTCCTTAGCCTAATGAATCCCTTTTGTAAAAGTTCCTCTAACTAGTTTTTGTATTTCTTTCAACTCTATGGGGGCCATTCCGTAGGGTGCTTTAGATATTGACTAGGACCTAGGAAGGAAGTTTATCTCAAAGTCTATTTTCCTTTTGGGTGGCAGCCTAGGCAATTCCTCGGGAAACACATCAGGATATTCACTCACTGCAAGTATATCCTAGATGGTTACTCTGGGTGCCTCACTGTCTTTCACATAACATAGACAACCATTGTACCCTTGCCTTATGAGCCTCCTTGCATTCATAAGAGATATCACTAGCCTTTTGTCATTCACTCATTCTCGCTATAATTAAACCCCTTTTTGCCACTGGCTTCTTATCATAACCATTTTCAATGCGCAATATATTATAGCATAATATCTCGTCAACCAATCAATTTCGTATATTAAGTCAAATTCCAATAGGTCAAACTAAATTAGATCCCTAGGAAAGCTCTTTCCCGATAGCTGAGCATTTAACTATTTGTCAATTAGGTAAGCTAATTTGGTACCCAACTCTGACCTTATAGGAGTATAGACCTAATTGGGAGGCTGCTTGGACTTATATGAATGAATGGGCAGCTCCTGAATCAAATAACATATAAAATGGTTTGGAATTTAAAAAAAGGGCTCCAATAACTACTGTACTAGTTGCATGCACTTTTTTCTTATTTATACATATGCTCTCCGCACATTGGCAGGATTGTTCACAGCGGGGCCTAGACTAGACTGGGCAATGGCCTGATAGTTCCTTTCTCCACAGATTTTTGTCTCTTAGGGCAGTTATAAACTGTGTGCTCGTTGTTGGCACACCTGGCGAACTTATTAGTCCCTAGTCCACAATCTGTCGTCACGTGATTGGTCCTTCCACATTTCTCATATGGCTCAGAGATTGCTAGACAACTCTTAGCTTGTCCCTGGTTAGGTCTCTTTAGTGGCATCGTTTCACTCGTACCTCCTTTGTCATTCCATTTCCTCTTTGGGTTTCTCAGATTAAGGGGTTTCAACTCATTTCTCACCTTTTCAACTTCTACTGGCCACTTATAGTGTTCTTGATAACTCGTAATTGGTTATCGAGCAAGCTAGTTCCTAATGTAAAAGGGCAACACCTTTTCAAATCTTCACATTTTCACCTTCTTATAGGTAAAAAAACTGCGGCAAAGCAAGATGATGCAATAAACTTTGCAACATGCCGAATAACCGTCATGTTGTGAGTCATTCTCAATTCCAAGAACTCCCTTTCTTTGTGGCGTTGCAGTATGACTGTGTAGAAATTAGCCCTTAGCTCCTCCAAAAATTTACCCTAAGTGAAATCAAGCCCTTGGCATTTGTCTTTTATGGCATTCCACGACATATCAGCTTGTCCTAATAGGTAGAATGTGCCTATATTCACCTTTTTGTCCTCAAGAACCTCAACCATTACAAAGTTATTTTCCATATTCCTAACCCATTCCTCCAACTCTGATGGGTCTATTTTCCTGCCATATAACTTGAGATTCCTCTTTGCTATCGTATCCGCTACTATGTCAACATTAGAAGAGCTCTCAGCAAGTATAGCAGGGGTAAGAACTTTCTTAAGGAGTTTTTGTATTAGGTTTCCCTAATACATGGGGTCGACAACATTTGGGTTGCCTGAGGGAAAGGAAATTTTGGCTCGGGACTAGCGGGTTTACTACATGTGATTCTATGGGTGGTTCATTGACCACCAAACTCCCCCATGTCCTCGTTATTAATGCTAGCGTGGTGGTTGTTAGTTGCAGCACATGACATTCTACATGATAAAAAATATTTTATCTTATTTAGCTCCTACTCCACATTAACAACTACATAGTTTCAAGCATGTAAGTTGGAATGTAAATAATATGCAATTTTAAATCTATAATACATGATAACAAACTAGGAAAAATTAAACAACATCACTGAGTCATTATGATGAATATTACGTAACACAGGAGTCCATGCTCTAACTTGTCCTTCCTACTCCTAGCTTGGGTTTTACCTGGCCTATGTCCTAGCCAAAAAGAATATCGCACCCCCAAGTTAACATCTAAGCCATCCCATGTACACCCCAAAAAATAACATAGACGGTCTCCAATCATGGTTACATTGGCTAGCATATAGACCAACTTACATTTAATTCTGCACACAAGTATACATTCCCAAAAAGAACACAAAGGCCTAACCAACTACGCAAAATAGAATCATTCAGGTCACTGTAGACCAATGATCCCTAAAAAGATCATAATTTGGGTCATCATCGTCATTATAAGTCCCTAAGTCTAAACTAACATTGATGATCTCCACATTTGATCCACCCTCTGGCTTCTCATCCTCCTCTTCTGGCTCCTTGTACTCCTATTCGAGCTCCAGCTAATCTCCATCGCCCAGCTCCTCCTCCTACTCGAAATCCATCACAACCACCTCAGAGGACTCAGGTATGTCGATGACAACATGGACCCCACTAGAGTCCTCAGAGTAGTCAGAAGTCAACGGGAAAGACTCATATTCCTCCTCAGAGTTAGTCAATGATGGGTAGCCATCAAACGGCTCCTGTTTAAGTGGTGGAGGTGGCATAGCTAATGGGGCTGCATAAGGGTCGGGATGTGGAGCTAAGGGTAGGGATGTGGAGCTAAGGGTAGTGGAAGGAATAACTCAAGAAAGAAGTAAGGGATAGCCAGAGGTGGGGTACCTACTTGCTCAAGCCACTCACACATGGGAGGTCATGTATGATAACATCTCAAACACTAGGTCCCTAAAGCCTCTTCCAGTCCACCCCCAGGCCCCCTGTCATGAGAAAATCATGGTATCGCACCCCAAAATGGATCAAAGGTGCGATATGAGGTAGGTTCCAAAGCAACTAATGGACCCTAACAAGTGAGTTATGGAAAGGGAGTAATGGTAAGTGAAGCTGTATACATGCCTCCAAGTGTAGAATATGGTCTGCAACCAAGGTTTCGGGCATCATAGGGACCGAATAAGAATCGACGGGTGCATATGGGAATATCATCTAAAATACACCGTAGTTAAAGATCATCTCATAGCTAACTATGTTAGGAACATAGGTAATTCACATATCAAGCACACAATGCAACATCCGTGCACTTCTATGAAAGAAAGAGGCAAAACAAGACACAACATATACAAGTAACCTGCTTTCTTCCTCTTATGGCCCTTCTAACCCAGACTTGAAGTGTATGCCCAATATATGGCTCACAATGCCCCTAACAATGGCTTTGATACCAATAATTGTAACACCCAAGACTTATAACCTCAAGGTTAGTCTTAATTGACCGATTAACTAAGGTTAGTCACAGTGGGAAAAAAATAAAGCTTGAAATGTTATCATCGCCTCTTAAGGACTAGACAAAATAGAAAAAGAAAAAAAAAAAAAACCAAGTGTCCATCAAACGAGGCCATCCAATTACCAAACATGTTATGATATTAGGTCTCCTTACATAACCAAGTTTACCACACAGGCATATTTAAGTTCAAAATAAGTTAAAGTTCAGTAGCACACACTAAGGGTATTTCACACCCTTGTTACTAGTTAGACACTCAAGGCCTTACTTGTAGACTAGACTACCATTGTAAGCCTCTACATTCCTCGACTGGACTTACCACGGCCCACATATCACTTTTTGATCCCTTTAGCTTTAATGAATGTAGACATCTTACCTCAAAAAACAAAACAAGGCAAACATAAAACAATATGAGCAAAGCCCAGTATATCTACCCCTGCACAATAAAAACAATTTTGAAAGTTTAGGGAGCGCGCGCATTTCAATTCATTTTATTTTGTAATAACCAAGAAATATTGATGCTATGACAACTATTATCTAGTTGAGCCCTTATTAAGGATAATTATAATCATAGAGATTATCTCCATTCGTATGTGCACACCTAGACCCCTCGGAGAGCCTTGTTTGCTGAAGTCAGTTGACACAGGCTAGGTTTAAATTGTAATTGTCTTGATATTCACTTACATAAAATTTTGGGCGGGCTCTTTGGTGTGGATCGGCATAACTAAATAAAAATATTGTCATAAAGAAGGCATCATATTTAATCACTTGAATAAAAGAAATGTGCACTTGTAAAGGCAAAGGCAACAAACCTACCTTGTATGACGCCCTCCCATATCTAGTGGATTATGTTGACTCGTTTGGCGGTTGGGAAGCCCTATAATTTCTTTCCAAAAATGGAAAATTTAATGAAAAGTGCTTATAATTGAATAAGTTAATTTTAATAATAGTTTTGGCTTGTCTAATGACGTGTTAGTGAACTTTGTGGTTATAACACCTTTGTTTCAATCGGTTCTGGATTATGGACATTTAATCAAGATTACCCCCTTTTGTGGAGCAATTGCTTAATATTAGGTGATTAAATCGCCATCATTAAAAGAAGAGAACTGAATTGAAAAAAATAGGATATATTTATAACCATCTATTAGCCCAACAAACTTTTCACCACTACTATGTCTATAAGACACCTTACTTTCTTATTCTTAACCTACATGCCACTATCTAGGGTTAGGGAAAATCTAGCTTGAGTTGCCAATGCCTCATATTGTATTTTATCATCCAAACAAACACTATGAAACCACATTCCTAATTCCTCCTTAATCTTTCTTGGTTAACTAACTTGCTCATTAGATTCTGTGAAAGCTTCTTCCACCCATTAATGACTCTTTCCTATTCCAACAATATTAGGAAACTTTTTGTCACCCATATCCTAGCAAGGCTCTTTGATCATTCAAATAAACATTTTTGGTTTTAACACACTCCCACTTACCAACTTCCATCTAAAACTTTAACCATCATGCTCATCATCACGACACTCATGCTATTCTTTGGGAAGATGCTTCCTTCCTTCAACTAATTCCTTCATATCCTACAAGCACATCAATACTTTCTCAAATTGACCATGTCACAATTACTTAACAATTTACACCATAGTTTAGTAAGTCTTGGTAATTTTCACAAATTCTAAACTTCCTAGCCTAAACCTTAAACTTACACATTCCATCCAATTTTTTTCATAGTCATATAATTGGTAAAGAGTTCAAAATAGCCTGTAAGTTACCCAATTCCAGCATTTTTAGACACAATCACTGTATAAAAACCTGAAATTCCACCAATTCTCAACTTTTCAACCTAAGACCTCAACTTATACATTTCACCCACATCTTCCAATTGTCCTATAATTGATAAGAAGTTCAAAATAATTCATAAGTTCTCTAGTTTCAGCAGATTCACAAATAATTACAACATAAAAACTCCAAACTCTATCAATTCTCAACTTTCCAACCTAAATCCTATATTCAAACATTTCACCCACACTTTTAATTGTCATATAATTGAAAAAAAAACTTAAAACATTCTATAATTTCTCTAATTTTAGCATATTAACATAATTATAACACAAAAACTAAAAGAATTTACATTAGCTCGTGGGCTTTTTTCACAAATTCCCTAGGTTGCGGCAATCAAAGAGAAAGACACCAATTAAAATAGCTAGTCACTAAAATTCACTTGATTCATCACTCCAAAATCATTGCACCAATGGCATGTTGACTCCAAACATCCACATTACAAGAACAAGATTTTCAAATTGGTGGGGATTGCCTTTGAACAAGTGGAGGAAGTGGGGAGAGAGAGAGATGGCTGAGAAGGGGTTGGCGACTAGCAGATGGCCGATCGACGGCGGCTGGGGTGGAGCGCTATCATTGGTAAGGAGCGCGTGTGAGAGAAGGAGAGAAGGGGAGGGAAGAAATATGTCGTGTTTTGGGAGTTGAGAGGAAAGAGAGTCTTCTTTTGGGAGTGAAGGACATTCAGCATATTAAAACTTTTGCTTCCCTAATTTCAATTCCTTTTTTTATCTCTTTATTCTCTTCCATTTTCTCTCGTTGAATATTTATTTCTTTTTTAGAGGAAAAAACAACAATTACTCAAGCCCAACTCACCATCTTAAGGAATGAGCCCTAAATTACTATTTGTAAGGGAACGCCACCTCTGGACTTGGAAAATTGATTGCGCGATTTCCCGCTTGTTACACCCTCACCTTATTTTATACCTTTATATATGTATAATATATTTTTATAATTGTCATACTAATATTATTATTAACATTATTATTATTATTATAACCATTAAGGAGTTAGAAATTTGAAAATCATGAGGGGAAGGTCTCTTACGTCGATTGTGGCAAAGTTTATAAGGGTTAGAAATTATTAAATCAAAGTGCACGTGCTCAATCTACTTATTTCTTTATTTTTAAAAAAAAAATTCTATTAATCGTCATAGCAACTATCATTATCCAATAGTTTACTGTATTAATCACATAACTTAGGGTGGAACTGTTGCACTTGAACTTCACTTTGATCTAATGGGAAATGATAGAACTAGCACAAGGGGCTATGAAAGCATTCTTGAGAACACTAGTAGCTCTCTCGGTGGTACATTGATCCTTAAAAAACTTAACACAGGGAGGCATCTACTGAATAGCGTCAACCAAAGGAATGTTGATCTTGACCTGAGATAAGGTCTCCTATATCTTATCAATATAAGCTTGGTTTTTCTATTTAGCCTATGGGGGAAATGAGGTAAAGGTTTATGAACTCTCTCAGCAGTAGAGGGAGACAAGGAAGTATCTCTGTAGTCACCAAAGGTGCTAGATATTGTACCTTAATTCAACTAGATTTTAGTTATCTTTGAGCTTATTTTGTGCTTTAATAGGATTTTCTGTAGTTTTGTGGGTAATAAGTAGATGAGGAAAAGACTCAAAAATTGTTCGTTGAATAGAGGATTTTCATTAACTAGCATGATGACCCAGCTCATATGCAAGCCTAGCCCGTTCCTCATTTTGTCCTCAGACTAGAAGTTAGCACCCCACTCTCTTTCAGCACACCAAGTCATGCCCAACAGGCTATATGGCAATTAGCACATGAAAATTGAAAAGTTTAGGATTGAAGCTATGAAGGTGTTGAAGAAATATGGTGGTGGACTCTCTCTTTCAAATCAATGAAGAAATTGAAAATTGGTAGTTGGGTACAATAAGGAAAGTAGGAAAATTACTTGAAAAATAAGAAATCTAATGTAATTAGGAAAGTTGGGGGCTTAGCTATAATATAAATAGGTCTCCTTGGGTGCATTGTAAACAATGAATTTCCTATCCCTCTCAATTCTAGCTTTAGTTTCTTATAGTTTTAAAGATCATTATAATTTTGGAAATTCTTTCGATTTAAGTTTTATGCAATTATTTTAGTCTTAGTTTTATTTCAATTTTTTCAGTTCTAGTTTTAATTTAAGTTTTATAGTTTCAATTTTAGTTTAATTTTTGTCACTTCTAGAATTATTGATTCAAAATTTCAATTTTACTATTCCCTTTGGTTCATGCTAGATGTTGAATTTTCATAATTGACACTCATTGAAGATTTAACGAATTCTCATTTGGCTTCTAGCAGTTATGGTAATCTCTTTCCTCCCCCTTGTCTCTTACCTAATTAGAATTTATTATTTCGTTAGTAGTAGCGATAATTTCATTGACAGTTGATATTTAATTTATAGTTTTTTCATAATGCTTACGTTAAATTCAATTTCAGCTAGTTGAATAATTCTGTTTTGCCTGTTTCTTGCTTTTAACCTAATTAATATGGGTTAGTTTTTAGCTGTAGTTGCCTACATTCAGCCCCATCCCTACGGATTTGACCTTAGGTGCTACAGTTGACAACCGTACGCTTGCGACATCACTATACCTTCTTTAGAGTGCAACAGTATCCTTAGGAGATTAGGGATCTATTGAATCAGCAGAATTTTTCTCCTTAGGCTCCTCTTTATCAGAAGTTGAGTTAGAAGGCAGATGGTCATTAGAAGGATCACAAGGGACACCATTAGTAATATCCCCTCAGTTGTTGGATGAACTAGCTTCTGGAGAAGAAGAAGAAGAGGGAGAAAAATTTTGAAAGAAACGGTTAGGGTATTTATAGGGCTCTTTAGAATTTTCCACTTGACTATCAATCTCCTGACCCGATCTGAGAGATATAACTACATATACTTTCATCAGAGTCTTACTAAGGTTGATTCTAGAAGAAGATGAGGTATGACCCTTAGGGTTCACTTCTAGCTAAGTAGGAAGAATATCTAGTTCCCTAGTAATGATGCTGATTGAGAAAATTACTCAATTATCATTCTCATCATCTTTTTCATATTAGCATTAATCATCATCCTCTCCACATTATTGTTAATTCTCCTCTCAATCTTATCAATATTAGTGTAACCAGGAGAAGCCTAAAACTAAGCAACAAGAGGTGGAGGTCTAGGTGCATTAGGCACACCTTAGAAAGTCGATTTCTGATAAGTGCTAGAAGAATGAGAGATAGGCTAGGAGTTGTTTCCAAGAAACACTCTATGATGAGAGTTGGGGACTATAGCATTAAGACCATTACTCTAAGAAAAGTTACAGTGACTTCTCCCCCATGGATTGTAGTAAGGGGAGAATGAGTCATTCTTGGGTCTTTAAATGGCCCTACTCAGTTGCTTCTGCCCAGTAGAAAACTAGTGAGTAAAACAAGCACATGTAATTAATGTATGATCTGAGGCCTAACAATGAGAACAAGACACCATAGAAGTCTAAGGGGTCTGAACAAATAACCCCTTCAACGTGCTCCCTAGAACTACTATCTTAGACTCTAGGGGATTCGTATCAAAAACAAAATGCATTCCATCTCTCGCAAATCTAGAACTTAGACCGTCATCTTTAGTGATTTTCCACTGCACGGTCTTCTCAAGTAAGTCCTCTAGAAATTCCCGAGTAGCAGTGGCGCTCATAGAAAGAAAGTCACCTTGACATATGGACTCTGACATGGTTCAAGTTTGTCTGTTAGGTCCTTCATAAACAATTTGGCACAAACACGCTTGGTCTAAACCATGATTGGCACTCTTAGCCAACAAGTTATTAAACATATCTAATTATTTCCAAAATGATTCCCTTTCTAGTCGAACAAAGTGATTTCAATCCTTAGCTTTACTGTCTTGGCATTACGGAAATATTTTCCTAAGAGCTACTTAACAAAATATCCGATGAAGAAATAGAATTAGCAGCTACACCATACATCCATCTTTCAGCATTTTTAAAGTAAAATACATTAATTTCATTCTCTCCACATCAACAAAAATATTAGAGAAATACATAATGGAACATACTTCTTCAAATTCCCTCAAAAACAAATTTGCATCCTCTAAACCAGAATTTATAGAGCATTTGAGTGGAATGAGGTCTCCATTCAAATGTCACATTAGGTTCTAGGTCAGACCATTAAAGCATGATGGAAAAGTAGTCCTGGTACAATAGAAAATATCATTTAAAGGTCTCTTTTGTGCCATTTCTTTAATTTCAAGTTCAAGCTTAGGTTCAGGTTTGGATTTTTGCGTAGGGTTAGATTCAATCCTAACAAGCCTTTTGCTCCCAGGGTTCCTAACATAACCAATTATATAATGCCCACACTCATAAGTAATTTTGATCTTTTCATTTTCTGATTTTTGTTACACAAAATAGAAATATAAAATAAACTAAAACCTAAATAAGTAAATCTAAAAATAAAATTAAGTAGAAAATCAAACTCCAAATTCATAATAAAATATAAAAAAAATAGATAGTCATAGAGAACATGAATATCTTTTGTTTCAATTTTTCTGTCCCAGAATAGTGCAGATAAATTAAAATAGAAAATTATTTTCAAAAAATTATTGAACATTCCAGAAATGCCTAAAACTTCCACAAAAATTCACCAAGACTTGAAAAATCATAAGAATCTAATAAAAATGTTAGAACAGCAAAATCATGACTATATTAGCCCAGCAAATTCAAAATTTAGGGAAAAAAACCTATATAATTTTTTTTTTGCTTCTTTAATTCTATCTGTGCTACACGAGTAACAGCACTAAAATCGATTAATTCTAATTGTTTTTCCTCTGTAAAAAATTAACTACTAAAAAGCAAACCAAAATTGACCAAAATAAAATCGCAGCATAAACTCCAAACAGGATTAAAAAAACACAAGAAATTTAAACTAAACTAAACTAATAAACACGCACTAAAATCAAAATCAAAAAGTACGAAAAGAAACAAAAACTACTCAATCAACTAAACTATGGCTCAATTTAACACGCAACCTAACCCCACCAATTCCATCCTCGGTAATGGCGATAAAAACTTGTTGTCGATTCTCGCAAACATAAGGTTTTATCGCCGTAGTGCTTACAGGTGTCGTCCTCAGGGATGAGATATAAAACTAGGTTACTAACTAGCCAAAAGTCAACGTGCTCACATTAACAAGGCAAATAAGCTAAAACAATTAATGAAATGAAGTTCTAACTAATGCGCCTAAATCTTAATGAAAACAATTCTAAGCCAAATCTAATTAACTTTAAAACCAAACAACGAGCAAACTAAGAATGATTTATCACACTTTAATCAATCCAATATATTGTTGTGGACACAATAAATCATCAATCAACCTAAAGTTCAATATTCCAAAGTCAATTAAAATTGTAGGGATGGGAAAAACCTTACTATCATAGGTTCCATGCTGCTGCCAGAACAAAGAGGAATCGAACATGAGCAAGCTTTTCCGTTTTAGGTCAAAAACCAAACTTTAAGATTTAAGCCAAAAGTGAATCCAAGAAAAATCAATCACTTACAATCCAAAAGTCTAATAAAATGGAAACAAAATTTGTAAAATTTGAATACATAAAGTAGAAAATTGAAAGAAACAAACTGAAGAAAATGAACCTAAAACCCCATTCCCATCTATTTTTTAATCTGAAAATGCAGCCTCTTCGACCTATGATTGCTTCCATTAATCTTCAATGGGGAGCTTGAAATTGTTCTCTTAATAACTTGCCCTCAATGCTTAGTTTGGATGAAAGAGGGGATGGTGACAGTGAGTTGATGAGGACAAATGAGTGGAGTAAAGGACGAGAAAGAAATAAGAAATTGGGAATGGCTTTGGTTATGGATGTTAGAAGAAGATGATAAAGCTTATCAGGGGACTCTCCATGTTTGCTGGCAAATAGATGTGTGAGAGAGAGAGAGGGGGGGGGAGAGAGAGAGAGAGAGAGAGAGAAGAAAAAGAGAAGGGCTGGAGAAGGGTTGCTCATGGCACAAGTGCAGCGCACATGAGTGATAAATAAAGAGGGGACGAGCTCACTTGGAATTTCTCTTGGGAGGAATAAGTAAATTAGGCCACAGAGAAAGCAATGAATACGCCCAGACGAAAAAAAGAAGAAAGCTATGAACTAGGGAAGGGCTTCGACTGGGCCTTGGGTAGTGTCTGAGTAGGAAGAACAGGCCTACAAGCTTGAGCTAGAGGTGCTGGCACACATGACTCCCATATGAGGGAGCTGGAGGTAGGTTGGATAGTTATTAGGGCATGTGGCTTGAGCTAATGGGAAGAAGCAGAACAGGCCCACTGAGAGAGAGACTAGGAAATAGATTGGGCCGTTGGCTTCCTTTTTTCTCCCCCTTCTCAATTTGATCCAATCTCACTTCATTAGCATCATAATTAAGCAATTTTGCACAATTTTGTGCGATTCCTATAAAATAAGCAAAAGTAAATTAAAATCCTGATTGAACTATTCATTTGTGACAAAATATCTGATAATGAAGGATATAAAAAATTGTAATTTTAGGTTGAACAACTGACCCAACTTGAAAACCAGATTCAACCTTGCCCGAAATTTTTGGGTTCGAACATGATTTTCTCAACCCGAACCCAAAATAAATGTAATATGTTTATTTATTTAATTGCCTTATGTTAATGATTTTTTCATGTTTATTTATCGCATTTAATCATCCCGATGGGAAAAATTCCTTGGGGCCCCAGTTTGTAGTTCGGTATTTTTTATTGTTGTAATATTTCGAATGAATCGATAGACGACCCCACAAAATGTTTCGAAAGATTAAATTATTGTTCATAACAACCCAAGTATTTTATCCCTAGGTATACAAAAATTTTATTTCAAAGAGGTATTTTTGCTTAATGGGCCCAAATCATATAAGCCCAAACAAGGCCCAACAAGTTATGCTTTTGATTTAGCTAATCCCCTTTTTATTATACCTAAATATAATTAGTTAAAAGCTACTTTATGAGGATAAAATTCAGCAAAGGAAATACTTAGATCATTTCTAGCCTGGTAAAAAACAAAATATCGCAAATACACCCTTTTTCTCTCTCCACTCATAGCTCGCTAACCCCTCGCTACTGTTCTACCGCCATAGCCACCACCAGAGCAGCCCACCGCCACTAGTCAACCACCCAATAGCTCATCCACCACCTCCTCTCAACCCCACCCTCATCAACCACGTCTCCCACCTCTCTTCTTGGCATCAAAGTCAGTAACTCTAATCATATCTTGTTGATTTTAATTTGTGTATTGGTTTTGACTCTTGTTTTGTTATTTAAATTGTTGACCATGTTGTTTTGATAGAAATAAGAGTTATTTTGGCATTTAAGTTGTTTGTGAAGCTTGAAAGCATGTGGGAGTTGAGATTGTTCATGATCATGCAGGCTTAAAAAGCTTCAAGTGATGTCTATGGATGATTTTGTCTTGGATTTGATAATTTTTAGCACCATAAATGATTATGGTGGTGTTGGTGTGGTTATAGATGAGCTAAACGTGAACCTAAGTTCGCCATAAGCTAAGGTTTTAATAATTATACAAGGTTTAGCTTTCTTTTAATATCAAGCATGTTATTTGTGTATACATGGTTGAGAAATGGATCTTTTATGTGTCTTTCAACTTGGACAATAATTTGGTGTGATTCTTTAAAAGAATTAATTATAAAAAAATTTTCAATTGATTATAAAAGGTCATTTTGATCGTCTATGCAAATAAGTGAGGTCATGGATGTGTTTTGAGTGGGCTTGAAAAAGAGAAGAATTGAAAATTTGATGTAGATGATTACGGACGAAAATTAAGTAATATGGCTTTATAAGGTGATGAGAAGAACCAATACTTTGTTAAATGATTCTAAAGAGTGCTTTTAGATAGGGAACTATGTGAAAAGAATGAGGAAAACAAAATTAGTAGGGTTGTGAATAGACCGAAAATAGGGGTCAGTTTATGATTAAACTGATAATATTTGGCCCATTGAAAAATTGTATTTTTAGTGAGTAGATAGATCATTGAGCTATTTTTCAAATTCCTTTCGAATCGCTTTAATCTGAGTTCTATGGAAAACGTTATGGCCATTTTGCTAGGATTGCACAGGATAGACCGAAGCTGGCACGATTATATTCTAGCCAAATTTTGGGAACCCTATTGTGCGAATCATGTTTTGCTCTGTAAATGAAACTTTTGTGCAACTTTTTAAGCTTTCTATATTGGAGAATTAGGTCTCAAGTTGAGGTTGGTAGATTACGTTACAAGTTATTTATTTTAGCTCCTATTAAGCCTTTCCTTTTTCTAACTAAAACTGTCAGCTATGAAAACAAATACATTTGCGAACTATATGTTCCTATAATGATATTTTTGCACAGATCAGGGCCTAGTCTATCATTTGCTCTAATTTTTTGTGAATAGTCATACTCAGTGAAATTTCATTGAAAGTCCCAGGTACGTTCATTGTCTGTATCTTTAGAAATAAAATCGTATTAATCAAAATTGTAATGTATTGGTAGGTACATCAATGAATCAATTTAATCAGCAATTTGTCACATAATCAATGACCCTATCAGTTATCAGTTATATGGCATTGCCCTTCAGTTATCCGCGCAGCTGCAGGCCAGATCCCGTGATCGGCTTGTCAGGTGTACACCTATCTTCAGATCGCAATAGTTACCAGGGGTTCACTATTAGATAATAATTAACGATGCAGTTTTATATTTATCTCGTTCCCTGCTTAAAATTAAAATAAATTGCCATGTAGGCCAACTAGCTTTTCATTGAACATTTAACAACATAGGAATGCATGTACTGAGCTTTGGCTTATAGTTTGAGATGTTTTCATGTTTTGTTTTAGGTAAATGTTCAGTGAATTTCCCTTAGGTTAGCAGGCTGACTGAAGAAGATAAGTGAGCAAGGAAATCTGAAAGGAACAGTGGTGTATTAGTGCTGAGATGCTTTTAGCACTGTATTGTGAAATATTCTTATGTTAGAACTATATACTCTTTAAAACGTTACTATATTCTGCTGTAAACCTTGCGATAGTTAAAAATTATTTGTGTATGGTTTTGATGGTCTGTGATTGTGTAAATGCCTTGTGATGGTAAATGATGTTCAGCTTCATCATATTTATTGTTTATAAGTGAAACCTTGTCCTTTTTGGATGGCGGTAACACCAAGATCATTAGATTATTACTTCTAATTAGTGAAATTAATGGAGAGCACGCAGGTAGTGAGTTATGTGTAATCGAGGGTGTTACAGATTTGGTATCAGTGCCAGTTTTTGATTTTTTTAATGGGATATGGAGTATGGAGTTTAGATGTATGAGGGTGAGAAGGTTTATTAGTAAGGAATATCATATACGATTAAAGACTTATGATGTTAGAAACGTATATTGCTTATCTTCTACATGCCCCTCATTTGTGTTTTCCTCGCTGGATGGATCCTTACGCAGTTAATATGATGCGTAGTACATCTGTGGCTGCCCATATTTCACTGTTGCACGCCAGGATAATAGCTCATGCGCAGGACGCTTTCTTCGAGTTCCACAACATCACGGTCCGTGCATGCAGATTGTCATGGTCCTTACCTACAGTTGACCTGTGGGTCGAGTTTAGACTTTGTTATCATCATTTCATGATGACATGGAACCCAGGTTGGGATAGACCGAGGTTTCAGATCAAGGGGGCTTAGGCTATGATCACCTCGGAGTTGATGCTGTCGGAGGAGTTCGAGCAGAGGGGGATCTGTTGGAGTAATGGTACCCCAAAAGGGTATTTACTTACTCTCTCTATCTCTTTTGTTGTCCCACATGAAACCTTTGGGAGTGGCTTAAAGAATTTATATATCCCACTGTTCTTGCACTTGTCGAATAACTAGAAGCCATGTTTTAAGGGGGTTGAGGAGACTTGGGCTGCCACACACGCCCGCGCGCCGCCACCGCCCGTCCGGTTCGAGCTGGGCGCGGCACGGGCTGCGGGCTGTGGGCTGTGGGCTGTGGCCTTACACTATATTTTTTAGAGGAATTTTCGAGAGGACTAATTGCGTATGAGCTGTCGTAATCCTAACGGCTAGTTCACTAAGTCCTCCTGCATCTCCGCCTTAATCACCATGATCCTCTCCCCATTAATGCTTCAGTTACATTATTCTCTCCTGATTTTCTTACCCCGTTTCACGTCTTTCTTTATGGCTTGGTTAACAGTTTTCTCTACTCCAGTCCACTATAAAAAGGACTCTACTGCAACTCTGTAGAACACACAGAAAACAAATTCTCTCTTCTCCTCTCTACTTCCTGGGCATACAATCTGCTATACTCCAAAGCTTCTCCCTCGAGTGCACGAGTGCGAAGCTAGTTGTGTTAAGCCTTGGGGAGGTTATTCACCATAACGATTTGCACCTAAGTCGGGCGAATTAAGCTTTCAGGTCAGTGGTTCATACCACGACACAGGTCATCTCCTTGTCCCTCCAGCAGCTATTATTTTTCATTTTTCCAACAATCTGAAAGCTTAATTCAATGGTTGTTGCTCCAAAAACTCTCCCCGAACTCTACAAAATTGAACCTCTTGATGGAACCAATTATAAACGTTGGTCTCAAAAATTGCTTCTTTGCTTTGAGCAACTTGAGATCGACTACGTGCTCACTACTGATCTCCCTGATGAAGGCAACACAGTTACTGATTCTGAACCTGTAACTCCTATGGTTCTTAAAACTCCTTCTGTTCCTCTTGACGAAGCTACAAAGAAGAAATTCGATAGGGATAATAAACTGGCTCGCAGTTACCTATTAAATAATATGTCTAACCCTTTGTTTGATCTGTTTGTAAGCTTTAAATCTGCCAAGGTCATTTGGACCAAACTTGAGACAAAATATGGTTCAGATTATGCCGGGAAAAGAAAATATATCGTCGGTAAATGGCTACAATTCCATATTATGGATGACAAACCCATCATGGAACAAGTTCACGTCTACGAAAACCTGTGTGCTGAAGTTCTAGCAGAAGGCACGAGGATGTGCGAAATCCTCCAAGCCAACGTACTGGTAGAAAAATTTCTACCATCCTGGAGCGATTATAGAAACCACCTCAAGCATAAGAAGAAAGATCTCACACTGCAGGAGTTAATCAGCCATATGCGGACTGAAGAGGCAAACCGGCTGAAAGATAAGATGTCTTCCCTTTCTTTAAATTTTGTTAGTTCTAACCTGGTTGAATCTTCTGTGCAAACGAACAAAGACAGGTTCAAAGGCAAAGGGAAGAAATTTCAGAAGCCGACTCAAAATCTTAGGAATCAAAATCCTGCTAACAAAAGGATTCAGAAGCCCAAGGTGGTGTGCTAACAAAAGGACTCATGACTAACTTTGAGGAGGTTACTGATGGACAATGTGTTTACATGGGCAACTCTTCTACAGCTGCTGTCAAGGGTAAAGGGAAGATTTTACTTAAATTTACTTCTGGAAAAATGTTGTCTTTAAGTAATGTTTTATTTGTCCCTTCCCTTCATAGAAACCTGGTTTCTAGTACCCTTCTTGACGTGGCTGGCCTTAAAATTGTGCAAGAAGCTGGTAAAGTTATTATCATGCGAAATGGGGACTTTGTTGGGAAGGGGTATCGTAGTGGGAGACTCCTTGTTTTGAATGCTGTTGCGTAAATTAATAATGAAACTACTGCCAATTCCGTTTATGTTGCTGAGTCTGTCGATTTGTGGCATGGTGGACTTGGACATGTTAATTTTTCTTCATTGAAAAGACTTAGAAACATGCATTTAATTTCAAATGTGAATACTGAACATTGTTCTAAGTGTTCAGTCTGTGTTGAAGCAAAATTTGCCAAGAAGCCTTTTAAAATTGTAACAACCAGGAAAACAGAATTGTTAGAACTAGTACATTCAGACTTAGCAGACTTTAAGAACACTATAAGTAAGGGTGGAAAGAAATGATATATTACCTTTGTAGACGACTACTCTAGATATACCAAGATTTACCTCCTTAAGTCTAAGGATGAGGCTGGGGAAATGTTCTTAAAGTACAAAGCCGAAGTTGAGGATCAGTTAGACCGAAAAATCAAAAGACTTAGGTCTGACAGAGGTGGGGAATATGACACCAATTCTTTGGCTACCTTTTGTGAGAAAAATGGCATAATACATGAGACTAGTGCTCCTTACACTCTCAACAAAACGGTGTTGCTGAATGGAAAAATCGTACCCTTAAGGATATGATGAATGCCATGCTTGTTAGTTCTGGTTTATTTGATAACATATGGGGGGAGGCTGTCTTAACAGCTTGTTTTATACTCAACAGAGTTCCCTACAAGAAGTTAGATAAAACCCCATATGAATTGTGGAAAGGATATGCTCCCAACCTGAATTATCTAAAAGTGTGGGGGTGTTTAGCCAAAGTTGCACTACCTAGTCATAAATGTTCAAACATCAGCCCCAAGACATTTGATGCTATCTTTATTGGTTATGCTCAAAACAGTGCTGCATATAGATTTATGTCTTTATCTGACTTCTCTATTTCGGAGTATAGAGATGCTGATTTCTTTGAGCATGTTTTCTCCTTGAAAAGGAATGTGTCTCATACTGTGTCTAATACTGTATTTGAACATATGAACTTGCCTGCTTCTAGCTCTAGTGTTAGAGACTTGGGAACTGAACCTAGAAGAAGCAAGAGACAGAGGATTGAAACTAGTTTTGGCCCTAACTTTATCACGTCTTTTCTGGTAGAAGTCCTTGAGAACTTTGACATTGATGTTTTGACCGATGAACTCGTATCTCTTTATTTACTTGAGGAAGATCCCAAAACCTACTAAGAGGCTATGAGGTCTATAGATGCTAATTTCTGGAAGGAAGCTATTAAGAGTGAAATAGATTCCCTTGAATCAAACAAAACTTGGGAATTGACTGACTTGCCTAAGGATTGTAGACCCATTAGTAGTAAATGGATCTTCAAGAAGAAACTTAGGACGGATGGCTCTATTAAAAGGTACAAAGCTAGATTAGTCATTAGAGGCTTTGACCAAAAGAAGGGAATTGATTTCTTTGATACTTATTCTCCTGTGACCAAAATTGCAACAATCAAAAGTCTAGTTGCTTTGGCTGCTATCCATGATCTTGTGGTACATTAGGTGGATGTCAAAACAGCATTCCCCAATGGGGACTTAGAGGAAGAAATTTATATGTCACAACCTGAGGGGTGTGAGGTCCCTGGTCAGGAGAACAAAGTATGCAAACTAAGAAAATCCCTTTATGGTCTAAAGCAAGCCCCAAAACAGTGGTATGAGAAATTTGCTAGTTCTTTAGAGAAAAATAGCTTTACTGTTAACAACTCAGATTCTTGGGTTTATTCCAAAATGTTTGGATCTGATTATGTGATCATATGCTTATATATGGATGATATGCTGATGTTTGGTACCAACCTTTGTGCCATTAATGAGACTAAAAGAATTCTGTCTTCTCTCTTTGAAATGAAAGATTTAGGAGAAACAGATGTTATCTTGGGGATCAAACTTATGAAAACCAAGAGTGGTTTTTTCCTAAGTCAGTCTCATTACATTGAGAAAGTGTTGAAAAAATTTAACTCTTTTGATGTGGTACCTGTAAGAACTCCCTATGACCCTAGCATACATGTTAAAAAGAACAGAGGACCTAGTGTGTCTGAAATTGAATATGCTAAGATAATAGCGAGTGTGATGTTTCTCATGAACTCCACTCATCCTGACACTGCATATGCTGTTAGTAGACTAAGTAGGTATACTCATAATCCTGCTGAAGAACATTGGGATGCAGTTCATCGTTTGTTAAGATACCTTAGAGGTACTATGGATTGGTGTTTACACTTTTGTAAATTTCCTGCTGTACTGGAAGGTTTTTGTGATGCAAATTAGGTTGTTGATAACGATGAAGTAAGCTCTACTAGTGGTTATGTTTTTACTTTGGGTGGAGGAGCTATTTCATGGAAGTCTGCAAAATAGACATGTGTAGCTCACTCAACCATGGAATATGAGTTTATTGCTCTTGAGTTGGCAGGCCAAGAAGCTGAATGCCTCAAGGATCTCCTGACTGACATACCATTGTGGGGAAAACAATCAACACGCATCTCCTTGCATTGTTACTCACAAGCAGCAATTGGAGTTGCGCACAACAGTGTCTATGACGGAAAAAAGAGACATATCAGTATTAGACATGGTGCGGTAAAGCAATTACCGAAGCATGGTGTTATCTCCTTGGAATATGTGAGATCCGAGAAAAACTTGGGAGACCCTCTCACAAAGGGATTGCCAAGAAGAGTAGTTCTTGAAACGTCGAGGGGGATGGGGCTAAAGCCCATGGAATGAAGAGATATGGTGAATACCCATTTGTGGTTAAACGAAGCCATATTAATCTTCCAACTGCATTACTTCCCATCCCTATGGCGAGTGGTAGTGCTTGTGCTATAGAGAAGCACATTAATGAATCCATAGCCTGTTATGGTGGTGCTATAGAGAAGCACTTGATGGATTCATTATCACTCTACAAGAGGTTGAGCTAACATACGCTCTTAATAATTCCAAGCCATGATATGGTGGTCTAAGTAGAGGTAAACTGATGGAATTACCTAAGTGAGTGTGAATGTCTAGCCGCCTTCTATGAGAGACAAGGGCTGTCTCTCTAGAGCACTTATGAGACCCGAGGTATGCGCATGGGCCTTAAATTGCAAGTGGTTATCGCGGAGTATACATATTTTAGGGTTGATATGTGCCGGGAGGGCCTCATTCAAAGTCTAACAAGTTTAAGACTAAGTTCACTTGTCAGACTTAGATGTTGCCTCTCTTCATTACGTATCAATTCAATCGTAAGACATTGATACTTAAGTATCCGACCCTCATTGCCCAGGAAATCTTTTTCATTCTTCTTTTCCTTTTGTATGCCATTAGTGGGGGATTGTTGGAGTAATGGCACCCCAAAAGGGTGTTTACTTACTCTCTCTATCTCTTTTGTTATCCCACATGGAACCTTTGGAAGTGGCTTAAAGAATTTATATATCTCACTCTTCTTGCACTTGTCGAATAACTAGAAGCCATGTTTTAAGGGGGTTGAGGGGACCTGGACTGCCACGCGCGCACGCGCGCCGCCACCGCCCGCCCGTCCGGTCCGGGCTGGGCGCGGCACGGGCCGTGGGTTGTGGGCTTGGGCCTTACACTATATTTTTCAGAGGAATTTTCGAGAGGACTAATTGCGTATGAGCTATCGTAATCCTAACGGCTAGTTCACTAAGTCCTCCTCCATCTCCGCCTTAATCACCATGATCCTCTCCCCATTAATGCTTCGGTTACATTATTCTCTCCTGATTTTCTTACCCCATTTCACGCATTTCTTTATGGCTTGGTTGACAGTTTTCTATACTCCAGTCCACTATAAAAAGGACTCTACTGCAACTCTATAGAATACACAGAAAACAAATTCTCTCTTCTCTTCTCTACTTCCTGGGCATACAATCTGCTATACTCCAAAGCTTCTCCCTCGAGTGCACGAGTGCGAAGCCAGCTGTGTTAAGCCTTGGGGAGCTTCTTCGCCATAATAATTTGTACCTAAGTCGGGCAAATTAAGCTTTCAGGTCAGTGGTTCATACCACGACACAGGTCGTCTCCTTGTCCCTCTAGCAACTAATATTTTCCATTTTTCCAACAGGATCATCATGGAGTACCTCCAGATCGTTTTTCCTTTACACTGGCACATCCCCCACCTGCACCACCCACACCTGTATAAGGACCACTATCGCTGCTTGCATCGAGCACCCCTCAAATGCTCGTTAGTCATGGGGAGGTTCATGTGGTGTTGATGACGAGGCCACAGAGGGTCTCAAGGACTATCTAGAGGATGAGGACAATCCAGAGGAGGATCAGGGGATTAATGAGTTAGGGGAGGAGCAGAAGAGTGATTATGAGATTGATGAGGTAGTGGAGAGTAGCAGAAGGATCAGGAGATCGACAAAGTAGAGTCAGGAGCATCGGATAGCAGCTTCGACTCAGGCAAGAAGTCGAAGGATAAGTCGGACCTAGATTACGATCCATCTAGGGATCATTAGATTGTTTTATGTGTTGACTTGAGTAGGTCACATTTTGCATCCTTCATGTATATAGCATGGTCGGATCAGATAGATGCATTTTGTGTAACATATGATATTAAATGTAGTCAGTCAAATCCTTCCAACTGTGATAACATGGTCTGTTTCTCATTTTGGGCATGGGACAGATTTAATGTCTAGGGGCTTGTTAGTGTTTTGGGTTAGGGTAGGAGTTAGAGCTGATCTTAGTTAGTTAGTTAGATATGATATACTTTTGTTAATCATGTATGTAAATAAGCAGCTATGTATGTAAACAAGCAGCTATGGAATGATATAATGAAACTTTGGGTTCTATTTTAAATAATATTTGACCCATATCAAATGTATTTGTTAGGCTTGCTTATCTTACATGTTGGGTTATTCCATTGATTGAATTATTTTATTTAATGTATAACTAGAATGTCTGAATCGGTGTAAAACAATGCGGCGACTATATAGGGATAACTCAGACCATGATCAGGGATCGAGTGAACAAGCCTCATGTAATTTGCCACCAAATTTTAGCGAAATGCCACCAATTCCCCCTGAGTTAGCCAACAACATTGGGAACTCGAACTATTACCTGACTTTAGTAGCTAAACTGATGAAGCGGATTTCCCAAGTACCTACTGAAACCCCTCCTAAAGATGACAAATTAGCAGATAGGGTAGCACGACGCAACCTTAAAGTGTATGATGGAAAGTATGATCCAGTGGAATTGGAAGAATGGGTAAGGGGAATGGAGAATACTGGTAGAGGTTTCAGAAGAAAAGAAAGTAAACATTGGGATGTATTATTTGATTGGTGACGCTGATATTTGGTGGAACACTGTTAAGGGTAGGCTTGTAGGGCCTGAATTCACCTGCAGTAAATTCTTGGAGGAGCTGAGAACAAAATTTACCCAGTTATGGTTCAAAGACAAAAGAATAAATAATTTATGAAGCTGAAGATAAGTGATAATATGACTGTGATACAGTATGTCAGTAAGTTTGCAGAATTATCTAAGTTTATCCCCAAATTTGTGTCATCTAAAAAGTTAAAGATGAGGAGGTTTGAAGAGGGTTTGGCCTTCTACATATGAAATTAGTTAGCTGGGCAACCAATCTTGACCTACCAAGAGTGCTATGAGTGAGCAGCTGAAGTGGAGCGAGTAAAGACAGAGTTAAGGGTCCTGAACCCGATCAACCAAAGAGAAAAGCGATCGAGCGAGGAGTTTTGAGCGAGAGTGTGAACCAGAAGGAACCTTCACTTGCTCCTCCGAAGAGCCATCCTACAGGCTTAATGGAGCCCTATAGGAAATGCAGAAGAACAAATGACACTACTCCTAAATCCTTAGTAGGAACCAACAAGTGCTTGTGGTATGGTAGATAAGGGTGTAGCAAAGCCCTTTGCCCCACCTCACTAAGGGTCCCCACGCCAAGGCCTACAGCAGCAGGACAAGCATATGTAATGAGCAAGAAGGAAGCTACCACCTCTGGTACAATAGTTATTAGAATTGTCTTTTTAAATTCAAAACCATTTTGTGTATTATTTGATTCGTGTGCTACTCATTCATTTATATCCACTCAATCTGCCATGCAATTGAACCTTGAGGGTAGTAGGACGGAAACTAATTATTGGATTAAGTTACCCAATGATTCTGTAGTTGAGTGCCCCATCTTCTATAAACTTGTTCCTATCACCACTGGTGGAACCACATCCCCTGGGGATCTGATTCAATTTGATTTATCTGATTTTCACATCATTTTGGTGATATATTGGTTGCACACTTATGGGGCCAAGATTGATTATAAAGATCTTAAAGTTATTTTGAAGGATGAAAAAGGGAGAGAAGTATGTTTTTATGGATAGAGAGAGGAAAATTCTTATCTCTTGATTTCTGCTATGAAATCAAGTAAGCTATTATGTCAGGGGTGTGTTAGATATTGGTGTTATGCTATTGACACTCAAACAAAAGAAAAGAAAACATAAAATATTCCTCTAATTTGTGAATTTGAAGATGTTTTTCTTGAAGAATTACCAGGACTACCCCCGTAGAGGGAAATTGATTTTGGAATTGAATTAATCCCTGGTGCCCAACCTATCTCCAGAGCCCCATCGTATGGCCCCAACTAAGCTTAAAGAGCTGAGGATTCAGTTAGATGAGCTTTTATATAAGGGATTTATCAGACCAAATGTGTCACCATGGGGCAGCCCAGTGCTGTTCGTAAAGAAAAGGGATGGAACCATAAGGCTATGTATTGACTACAGGGAGTTAAACAAGATCACCATCAAAAACAAGTACCCTTTGCCGCGAATAGATGACTTGTTTGATCAACCGCAAAGAGTATAAGTCTTCTCTAAGATTGATTTAAGGTCAGGATATCATGAACTTAGGATTAAACCTGAAGACATTCCCAAGACTGCGTTTAGGACTAGGTATGATCACTATGAGTTTACAGTAATGCTGTTTGGCCTCACCAATGCCCCTCAGCCTTCATGGATCTTATGAAAGAGTCTTCAGACCCTATTTAGATAAGTTTATAGTGGTGTTCATACATGACATTCTTATCTATTCTAAGGGCAAAGAGGAACATGTTGATCATTTGACAATGGTATTATAGACCCTGAGGGAGCGTCAGCTCTATGGCAAATTAAGAAGTGTGAACTTTGGTTAGAAGAAGTGATATTCTTAGGTCATCTGGTCACAAAGGAAGGAATTAAACTTAACCCCATAAGGTAAAAGCAATCACAGAATGGTGAAGGCCAACCAATGTCACTAAGATTAGAAGCTTTTTGGGTTTCGCAGGCTATTATCGAAGGTTCGTTAAGGACTTTTTGAAAATAGCTCTGACCCTAAGCAATCTGCTAAAGAAAGCGAATAAATTTGAGTGGACAAAGAAATGTGAGAGAGCTTTCCAAGAGCTGAGGCAAAAATTAACTACTGCCCTAATCCTAACGCAACCAACAGAAGCTATAGAGGGTACCATTTATGGTGATGTGTTGAAGAATAGTTTGGGGTGTGTTCTAATGCAGGAAGACAAAGTAGTAGTTTATGCCTCTCAACAGCTCAAGCCTTATAAAAAATTATCCTACTTATGACCTGGAGTTACACTGAAAATTTGGAGACATTACTTATATAGGTACCATGCAAGATCTATACTGACCATCAAAGCCTGAAGTATATCTTCACCCTGAAGGAGCTTAATTTGAAACAACAGCATTAGCTTGAGTTGCTTAAAGGCTATGATTTGCAGATTCAATATCACCCAGAAAAAGCAAATGTTGTAGCAGATGTCCTGAGTAGCAAAGCACAGCATAGCTCAAACACTGTGGTGATTACTCAGTTGAGTCTCTGGAGAGAGCTTAAGGACTTGGGAATTTAACTAATGTCCCATGGGTAAGCAAATGTTTAATTACCAGCACTTAGTTTACAGCCTTCTATAGTGGAGGAAATTTAAATAAACCAGGAAAGTGATCCTAAACTACAAAGAATAAAGTAAAATTTAGAAAAAGGGAAGTCTCTTGGGTTTATAGTATACGATGATGGGACCCTACTATTCCAGAATCACCTGTGTGTACCTAAAAATGTAGAATTGAGGAAGCAAATCCTAGAGCAGGCTCACAACACTCACTACTTGGTGCACCCAAGAGGTACCAAGATATACAGAGACCTGAGACAATACTTCTGGTGGAATAATATGAAATTACAGAATACATAGACAAGTGTCTAACCTGCCAGAAGGTTAAAGCAGAGCATCAGCGTGTCGTGGGTGAACTGCAACCTCTAGAAATTCCCACTTGAAAGTGGGATTCGATCTCAATGGACTTCGTTATGGGTTTACCCCTTTCTGCTTCAAAGAAGAATACCATTTGGGTTATAGTTGATCGACTTATCAAGTTAGCCCACTTTCTACCAATCAGGTATACTTGGGGAGTTGAAAACCTAGCCCAGCTATATGTTAAGGAGATGCTCCAACTACGCAGGATCCCCTTAGACTTAGTATCAGATGTGGAGCAAAGATTCTAAGCCTGTTTTTGGTAAGCAGTTTAAAAAGCCTTTGGGACAAAATTTAACTTTAGTAGCTCTTATTACCCTGAAACAGATGGGCAAACTGAAAGAGTAAATCGAATTCGAGAGGACATGTTAAGAGCTTATGTGTTGGAGTTCCAAGAAAAATAGGAAGACGGTTTACCGTTGACGGAGTTTTCTTATAACAATAGCCACGAGTCCACTATCAAAACAGGCCCCATTTAAGGCTTTACACGAGAGAAAATGTAAAACCCTGCTGTGCTGGAGTGACTTGGATGAGGCATTGATCATAGGCCCCAAAATGATTCAGGAAACCGTTGAAATAATAAAAAGAATTTGAGAGCATATTAACGCTGCCCAGAGCCGGCAAAAGAGTTATGCTAACAAAAGAAAGAGGCCTCTGGAGTTTCAAGTAGGTGATAAAGCTTTTCTAAAAGTTTTGCCAACCAAGGGTACCAAGAGGTTTGGAATGCGCGCAAATTGAGTTCAAGATATATTGGACCCTATGAAATCATTTAAAAGTGGAATCCCATAGCTTATCATCTA
Source organism: Carnegiea gigantea (assembly GCA_029747015.1). Lineage (NCBI taxonomy): Eukaryota > Viridiplantae > Streptophyta > Magnoliopsida > Caryophyllales > Cactaceae > Carnegiea > Carnegiea gigantea. The sequence goes on from JAKOGI010000167.1 coordinate 609,357, forward strand.
GATCTACCAACAGAACTTGAACACGTGCATAATGTGTTTCACAACTCTCAACTCAAGAAATATATTCCAGATCCGAACCATACCATCATATCCAAACCTATTGAAATCACTGGGGATCTGGTATATGAATAGTGTCTAGTCCAAATATCAGATCACAGTATTAAGCAGCTGCGCAATAAGCAGATATCTCTAGTTAAGGTGCTTTGGACAAACCATACCTCCCAAGAAGCCACTTGGCAGACCGAAGAGGAAATGAAAGCCAAGTACCAATATTTATTTGAGGTAATCTTCTATGATTTCATAAAGTTCATAAGTTTCCAGGACGAAACTCTTTAAGGGGGGGAGGCTGTAACAGCCCAAGCTTAAATCACATTTATTTATTTAATTACCTCATGTTAATGATTTTCTCTTGTTTATTTATCACATTTAATCATCCCGGTGGGAAAAAATTCCTTTGGGCCCTAGTTTGTAATTTGGTTTCTTTTATTATCGTAATACTTCGGGTGAATCGATAGACAGCCCTAACAAAATGTTTCAAAATATTAAATTATTGTTCATAGTTGCCAAATATTTTATCTCGAGCTATACAAAAATTTGATTTCAAAGAGGTATTTTTGCTTAACGGGCCCAAATCATATAAGCCCAAATAAGGCCCAACAAGTTATACTTTTGATTTAGCTAATTCCCTTTTGGCTATGTCTAAACATAATTAGTTAAAAGCTACTTTATGAGGATAAAATTCAGCCAAGAAATACTTATATCATTTCTAGCCTAGTAATATATATATATATATATATATATATATATATATATATGTATATATATATATATATATATGTATATATATATATATATATATATATATATATATGTGTATATATATATATATATATATATATATATATATAATATATATATATATATAATATATATACATATCGCAAATCCACCGTCTTTTCTCTCTAACCCATAGCCGGTTGCCCCCTCTTCCTACTATTCTACCGCTACAGCCACCAGGGAAGTAGCCCACCACCACCAATCAGCCACCCAATAGCTCAGCCACCACCTCCTGTCAACCCCCACCATCATCAACCACTTCTCCACCACTCTTCTAGGCATTAAAGTGAGTAACCCTAACCATATCTTGTTAATTTTGATTTATGTGTTTGTTTTGATTCTTATTTTGTTATTTTTGATTGTTGACCATGTTATTTTGATAGAAATAAGAGTTATTTTGGTCTTTAAATTGTTGGTGAAGCTTGAAAGTATGTGAGAGTTGAGATTGTTCATGATCATACAAGCTTAAGATTTAAGTGATGTCTATAGATTGTTTTGTTTTTGATTAGATAATTCTTAGCACCATAAATGATTATGGTGGTGTTGGTGCAATCTTGGATGAGTTAAAGGTGAACCTAAGTTGGCATAAGCAAGGGTTTTAATTATTATGCAAGATTTAGCTTTCTTTTAATATCAAGCATGTTATTTGTGTATATTTGGTTGAGAAAGAGATCTTTTATGTGTCCTTCAACTTGGAAAATGACTTTGTGTCATTCTTGTAAAAGGGGTGGATTATAAGAATTTTCCCAATTGATTATAAAAAGGTCATTTTGCTCATTTATATAAATAAATAAGATCATGGATGTGCTTTTAGTGAGTTTGAAAAAGAGAAGAATTGAAAATTTGATGTAGATGATTATGGGGTGAAATTGAGTAATATGGCTTTCTAAGGTGATGAGAAGAATCAAGGCTTCGTTAAATGATTCTAAGGGGTGATTTTAGATGGGAAATTATGAGAAAAGAATGGGAAAAACAAAAACAGTAGGGCTATGAATAGACCGAAAACAAGGGTTAATTTATGATTAAACTGGTACTGTTTAGCCCATTAAAAAATTGTGACTTTTGGTGGGTAGATATATCATTGAGTTATCTTCAAATTCCTTTTGAATTGCTTTAATCGGAGTTCTGTGAAAACATTATGGCCATTTTGCTAGGACTGTACAGGATTAACTAAATCGAGCATGATTGTATTCTAGCCCAATTTTGGGAGCCCTATTGTGGGAATCATGTTTTGCTTTATAAATGAAAGTTTTGCACAATTTTTGAAGCTTTCTATAGTGGAGAATTAGGTCCGAAGCTGAGATCGGGAGATTAAGTTACGAGTTATGTATTTTGGCTCCTGCTAAGCCTTTACTTTTTAAAACTAAAACTATCAACTATGAAAATAAATACATTTGCTAACTATATATTCCTATAATGATATTTTTTCGCAGAATCAGGACCTAATCTATCATTTGCTCCCTTTTTGTGAATAATCATACTCAGTGAAATTTCATTAAAAGTCCTACGTACGTTCATTATCTGTAACTTTAGAAATTAGTACGTATTTATCAAAATTGTAATGTTTTGGCAGGTACATCAATGGATCAATTTAATCACTGATTTGTCACATAATTCATGACCCCATCAGTTATTAGTTACAGGACATTGCCCTTCAGTTACCCGCACAGCTTCAGGCCAGATCCCCCAATCGGCTTGGCAGGTGCACTCCTATCTTCAGATCATAATAGTTACCCGGTGTTCATTATCAGATAATAATTGACAATGCAGTTTTATATTCATCTCATTCCCTGCTTGAAATTAAAATGAATTGCAATGCAGGCTCAACTAGCTTTTCAATGAACATTTAACAATGCAAGAATGCATGTATTGAGATTCGACTCACAGTTCAAAATATTTTCATGTTTTGTTTTAGGCAAATGCTCCATGAATTGCCCTCAAGCTAGCAGGCCAACTGAAAGAGATAAGTGAGCAAGGAAGTCCGAAAGGAACAGTGATGTATTAGTGCTGAGATGCTTTTAGCACTATATTGTGAAATATTATGATGTTAGAACTATATACTCTACAAAGAGTTACTATATTTTGGTGTAAACCTTGAAATAGTTAGAAACTATTTGTGTATGGTTTTGGTGGTTTGTGATTGTTTGAATGCCTTGTGGTGGTATACGATGTTTAGCTTTGTTATATTTATTATTTATAAGTGAAGTCTTGTCCTTTTTGGATGGCGGTAAAACCCCGATCATTGGGTTATTAGTTCTAATTGGTGAATTAATGGAGACAACGAAAACAGTGGGTTATGTGCAATCAAGGTTGTTACAATATACCTAGCTTGAACAACCCTCAAAGTGGAGGGTTAAACCCAACCCGAACCCTAACTCCAACCCTGACCCACCTGCTCCATCCGAATATTATGTCTTATTTATCTTTTTTCAATTTTTTCCTCTTAATAGAAATTGTGATTTATTATATCAAATCTCTTAGAGGGATGTTATATTACATCCTTTCGCAAATTAAATAATAGTACCGTGTCTTAAACAACTTCATTCTCATAAAATAATGTCATGCACAACTGAAATCGACAACTTCAAAAAATGGGTATTAAACATCATGTAATAACTATTTAGTCTTCAAAAAATTAATTTAGAATAAGATAAATATTAACAATGGTGCAAGTGACATGGTTATATAATCAGGGAAATCCATATGTCGAATCATATATTACATAATACTACTAGGTAATAACATAAGTGTTTGATGTTATAAATAAAGATAATTATAATATCTTATATTTCTCTAATTCCCTTTTATTTGATTTACATTTTTATTGGTCCTGAGCTATAATGCTAGCGGTGGGAAATCAGCCAGCCGTGTTCGTATTTGGTCCATTAGCAAATTATACCTAATTGGGTGATGGTAGGTTGGTTAACAAAATATCACATTATTCAATGAGTCGTTAGCGGGTCTAGCCGCTTTAACCCACTAACATGATACACACGGGCTGGCCATAAATGGTCCTATCCATTATTGACCTTGTTTTAATGCACAGGCTGACCCACCTATCCCAAACGGGACTTGAGTCTTTGCCCATCCATACATAACATTCATATATCACAACAAAAAGTTTAAATGTTTTCATTTTATTTCAAGAAATCACAAATACTATGCTTTTTAGTAAATAAGGGCAATTTTACGTGATAATTATGCTAACTTTTAAATTTTTGCAAAGAAAAAATAACTAAAAAAAAGGCACTCTGACCTACACCCATTGGATCAACCCAAAAAATGCAAAACCGAACTTTTCTAACTCAGATTTTATTCGAACCCAAAATGCACCAAACTAATATTTTACGCAAACCTGAATACATTCGATCCACACTTAATGTGTCCATTCGAATGACAGGTCTATTTGCATGCTTTTGAAAAAACGCTAGCTATGGAAATACCCATAAGAGCCACTAACAATTGGAAGAGCAACTATAAAAATAGGACTATAGAAAGACAATGGTTCTGTGAGCAATGATGTGCATGCTCTAAACCACTACACCAAATACAACTCCATTTGAAGCACACATCAACCATTAGAGCACCTTCTTTCCCAGAGTTAGATCAATCTCCCACCAACTAGACCTGGCTCAGAAGACACACGAAAGTCCAAGAACTGGGACGCAAACATGTACTGTAAATATCACCGAGTAGGGGCCATGATATTGAAGATTGTTGAACCTTCAAGAATTGCCTAGGAAGCATGTTCAAGTCAGGGAAATTTCCCCCACCTAATGCTACTCAAACAACCAACAATGAGGGTAAACCACTTACTTCAGATGATAGCATCCTAGTCATTTCAAACCACCAAAGCAAAGAGTGGGACACATCCAATTTACATAAAAAGTAGAGATGGATTCAAATCCAAGGGCATATACCCTCATATGTTCATGGACTATGAGATAACTACAAACCTCCAAATGAGAGGCCTTCAGTTCTGTTGAATTTAAAGGACATGATATATCTGAGCCCTATGTCATGCTTAGCTTGTAGTGAGCTAGAAACTGCGTTCAAGTCAGTGCAGCTTCCTTTACCTAAGGTTGCTCAAACAACCAATAATGATGGTTATCCACTTGGTTCGCATGATAGTATCCTTTATTTCAAACCACTAAAGTAAGGAGTAAGGCATATATATTTAAATAAAAAGTATAGATAGATCCATGTCCAAGATCCATACACCCTTGTATGTCTATGGACTTTGAGGCAACTATCAAGAAAAGCCTCCAAACGAGAGGCATTGTGGTCTATTGAATTTAGAGAATATGATTTATCTTAGCCCCGTGTCATGATTAGCATATAGTCGTATATTGAGTCGCCTTCTTTTCTTTTCTATCATATGTCTAAGTTAGAGGTAACCTTGATCATTAATAAAATATCTTCCTTTACTGGTTCCATTATAAACATCCCCTTTATTCTTTTCTGGAATGCTCGTAGCCAATGATGAATCTAGGGTAAAATAAATAAATGAATGAAGGGGCTAACTTGGATATCTCAAAAGGCGATCCAGGCAAAAGGAGATGGAGAGAAATAAAGAAAGAAAGTAAGGATTTCAATCCGTCATCTGAAAAAGGGGAAGGTTATAAATTTCTTTTGAATAGATCATGCATTTTTAAAGGACAAGCCTATGATAAGAGGCCTTATTTTGTAACTTGCATTAATACCTTTGTTACTGATAAGTTACCACTTGGAACCCACTCGAGCTTTTGAATACCCTGTTTTCATTATAAGCACGTTCGACGTAACCAGGGAGTAGGAGTGCATCATGGGTGACCTCAAAATCAGCAATCCAAAAAACGAGTTTCGATCAAACAGTCTCATCTAAAAAAACAAAAGAAAAACAAAGAAAAGAAGAACCCAAAAAAAAAACATAGAGGGGAAGAATGAAAAAAAAAGGTTGAAAAGAAGAAGAATAAAAGAAAAGAAGAAATTGCTAATCACTTGTACACACTTGGGGATTCCATAAGAGCTATTTGAGCCTTCACGCTTATTACCTTGCTTATGCTTATCCTGGACTGTACCTTAAAAAGTCCTCTTAGAGTCATCCCTCCTTTAAGTTGCTTGTTCTTACTCTAGAACTATCACCTGGCTAATTCCATATTGGATATGTAGGTAACCTCTTTGAAGCTCAGCCACAAAGATTCTTTTCCATTAAGAAACATCTTAATTAAGTGATTTGGCCTTCAAAAAGATAGGGAAAAGAGTGGTTGGTTCGAAAACATGAAAAGTTAGGCTGGGAAAAAGGAGAGTGGACATAAAACCTTGATTTTTGAGACCAAAGAAGCATTCTGTTCCCTACCCCCCATCTTTGACAAACCATTCATCCACTTCTACTCAATCATAATAGTCTATAATCTCACATTCATTCCAAAGTTCAAGGCTCTTTGTCTCAACCATGGCCATAAATTCAAGAATGGACACTCCCTTTATATTCTCAACCTTTCTGCGTGGGTATTTGCCCATTATACAAGATAGGGGGTTTCCCTACATTTCCCTTGACAATTGGGGCTTTCATTTCCTTATAAAAAGATAAGCATATTCTTTATACTAAACCAGGGGTTATTCTAGGTAGCACCAACAAAAGTGTTTTCATCTACCACATCCCTACGCATCTAGGACTCATGTCACAAGAAATAGAAATTGGGGGCATCTTCAGAACATGAGCACTTTCTACATAATTAAAGGTTATTCCTTCCTTAAAAAAGAAGGATTCTCTATCCTAAGTAATTTATACCTCATGATGTAACCTAACTCAAGAATTATTTAATTTCTTACCCCTCATCATGCAATACGTTGCGGCCTTAACTACAGAATAATACTATGCCTAATTACCTGTTAATCTCTTGTACATTAACTGAACCTTATCCATTGGACTCCAAACTTTGCATGAGACCATGACCTACTTCTATACGAGGTTAGGTCATTATAAGTTACATTGTTAGCAGTAAGTCTGCATAATCAACATACATGCATAGCCTCAACTAGGCTATGAAGTGCACTTGCATCTATACTTGGATCTTTACCTTATTTACTAGCCCGTCACCTACCTTGATCACTTGGAAATCAGGGATCAAAGAAGTATGCGTTCAAAAATGACAACAACCCTGTAGGAAGGGCATACAACCCTGACATCCATGAATCTACATTAAAAGTTCTTAAGACTACACCAACAAATGTTATAGAATACATTTATACTTTAACTTCACCTTGCATATGCTCAGTCAAAGTGGTGGGGCTAACTCCATCCTCAAAGTGCGCTTTATTTAAGCATTATCATCCTCAGGCATCCACCCACATCCTTATTTAAAGGACACCAACTCAACTTTAGATTATCAGGTTATGAAGTCCTAGAGCATATCTAACCATAGAGGACATTTTATATAATTCCTCTCAGCATAAAAGGACATCTCAACTTCTCAAGCATTTCAATGTTCAGCAACCTCCCATCAAAAGAACATCAATGCTGGAGGGGGAAAAAAAAAAGAAAAAGTCAAACTTGAAGATTTGACATCTCACCAATGACAAGTTAAGGATCTGCCCATAGGTCTTCAAGATCACACCACCAAGTTCACATGAATCTAACTACAGGCCTTCAGGCTCCCATGTCACCAAGTTCACATGGATCTGGCTACATGTCTTCAACTCACACGCTGTCAAGTTCACAGAGATTTGGCTACAGATCCTCTTGCTCTCATGGCACCATGTTCATAGGGATCTGGGTACATATATTCAAGATCACATTTCACAAAGTTCATGGGGATCTGCCCATAGGTTTTTATGCTTACATGCCATTAAGTTCATAGCGATCTGGCTACAGGTCTTCAAACTAAAATGCCAACTTCATAGGGATTTGGCTACAGGTCTTTAGGCTCAAATGCCACCAAGTTCACAGCAATTTGACTATAAGTCTTCATGCTCTCACTCCATCAAATCTAGAGCCGTTAGATTGACAAAAGGTCTACTAGACTGGAGAAAGGTCAAAATCAGAACCATTAGCTAGCAAAAGGTCCACTAGGCAGGCGAAAGGTACGCTAGATAGGTGAAAAGCCTATTCCAAAAGCAAAAGGTAAACAATGTGGAACCACAAAGCTGACAAAATGAATAAATAGAGCAATAAAGAAAAGCTAACTACGAGGACCCCAACCATGCACAGGCTTAATGAAAAAGTGGGCCCTGATTGTGGACGCATAAAAATGGCACCTCGATTTTTACAACATGTTCAATAGCAAAACTTATACCTCAATTTGTATATTTGGAGCCCAGCGGATTAATCCTTACTTCAAGTCTAAACTAGAGAGAAACAAAGTGTTGCAAATTAATAATAATAACTCAAAACCGACACATAGCACAAATTTAGCCTAAAGCCTGAGTGGACCCTACCCTAAACTAACCGGGAATCGAGTCAGGTACCATGCAGTCGACAGGAACCCGACCTAGTTCTCTACAAGAATCCCGCTAGGATCCTCTTATTCCGCATTTAAATCATGTCTCAACAAGTATAGTTTCGATAGTATAGGTATGCTCGCTTAGATTAAGCCTACTTAGAGTTGAATTAGGTCTCCTTTTTCTAATTAGCTCGTATGACCCCTTTTAAGCACTATAAAAGGAGGTTACCCCCTACGATTAAAGACTCCCAAAAACACCACAAAGATTCAAGAGGACGAGACATAGACCGAAAAACCTGAAAGACATACATTGAATACTAAAAATATTGAGAGGCATACAAAGTGAGACATTTGTTAATTATTATGAATCTGGCATTCCACTGGATTTTTAAATAAATCATGTGGGTCATCCTGAGGACATAACTTAAACTACCCTCCTTCTCTCTCTCTCTCTCTCTCTCTCTCTCTCCCCCTCTCCCCTTGGCTGCTTTATTTAATTTCATATTTGAATAAAGAGATAATCTTTAGTTAGTTTAGCCATATCCACTGTAATCATTTGAATTATTTCTTTGTATTCCTTTGGGCAAACATTGCACTTTTAAGTTTTATCATCTAATTTGTTTCATACTAATGTGTTGCGTGCTTCCTGCTTTTTAGTATGACTAGATTTTTAATTTTTTGTATTGATTAGCAGAGGCCATTGGTGATGGCAGCATGGACATGATGTACTCCATTATGTCAACGTACATTTTCCCCTAACTCTGGATCTTCAGTTCAAGCCTATGGTGTCAATCAATTCCGATTTCAGGCATTATTTGGGCCCTTTTCAAGAACCTTTTTCGAAGGAACCAATTATCCCTTTTGGTTTATGGTTCGTTTTAGAAAGTAAATTTAGTTTTTTACATTTTTTAGAAAACTCATTAGCGACTCTATTGTTTGTAATAAACTCAATTTTATTCATTTATTTCATTTATTTTTGCACGTAATATTTCAATTAATTAAGCAAGGATAGAATCTAGAACTTGGATAGGCTCCCTAATCCTAGCGAGCTGTGACTGGTTGGGCTAGGAACATGACTGTGCTTTGACCAGGATCTTGGTCGAGATCCATTGGCTAGGCATTTTCTCGATTTTTGGCCAAATTGTGATTACTATTTGGGCCAGGAGCTGGGACGGTCTGGGATCTAAACCTAGGTTGCTCGAAATTTGAAATATTTGGCTATGAAAATAAATTAAATAAAGAATAGTGAAATCATTTGATTACTCATAGCATGCCCAATGATTCATGGGAGACCTCACCCGGGGATCCTAGTGGTGGTCTTTACACCATGAAACTTCATTACAATGCGACGAATTCAAGACAGTCATTGGCATGGGTTTTAAGAGTATTGTAGCTGAAGGATACATCAAACTGGTTATTCAGTTAATTCAAGGAGAAGTCAATAGTACCCTTACAAATACTAATCATAATCTAAGATATAAGGATGTTTGTTAAGCAACACATTAGAATTGAGTTCCGTCATATATTTTGAGAATGCAATATGGTTGTTGATTGAATGACTATATATATGTTTCCCAAGAAAGTACATTTCTTGGGCTTTTACAGTTAGCACCCTTTTTAGACATTAATTTTCTCGATCCTGTCAATATCAACTTAATTTTCACCACCCTTTATCATTGATGAACCCTTAATATAGGACCATTTTCCTGTGAGTTGATGACATGGCGAGCAAAGCACCATCTAATTACCTCAAATACCCCTCCTTTGGCCTTTTGACTTTGAAAATTGTTAGAGTAAGTTAAACAAAATTCCTGAAAAGCAAGCCCCTTCTCCTCTCGTGTGTTCTTTCCAACTCTCTCTCTCATTACCTTAATTACAGCTTCTGATCAGCATGAACATTCAATGAGTTAAAGGACAAAAAGTTACCTCTTTCTATTGTCAATTGCGAGCTTTGATCTTCAAACTCACCATCATCCTCTACATACTCTTACCAACTCTGTCAAATTCTCCCCACAATCATTGCAACCAAACTTCAGACAAGTTGATTCTCCAAAGTTCTTACCTTTGAAGATTTACAATCACACCAAATTTTTGTTCAGCTTCTGGGTTTTTCAAATGGCATGGAGAGAGAGAGAGCGGGGGGACTTTTGTGCCAACTATAGATCCTGGGTCCTCGAGATGATTCATGAATTCGTAATAGATCGAATCCAAGAGGGATTTCAAATAAGGTTGGCAAAGAAAAGTTTGATTCCAAGGGAGAAGGGGGAGAGATGGCTGAGTGAACAAAAGCAACAGATTGCTTTTTGGTAGCTATTTGGAATTGGGTAGCCGAAAGCATCACTAGCTTACACTCTGAAGAGAGAGGAAGAAGACCATGAGAGAGAAGTGTTTTAACGAAAGGGGTACTTTAGTGACAGTGAGTAAAAGATAAGGGTTTAATCCCATGAAACAAATATGATTCACATTCTATTACATCTTGACCTTGGCTCAAGGACAAATACATATAATGAAAAACCACATTAAGGTTTTGAGGTAGAGAAATAAATAAATTGACATAGGTAATTGAATAACACAACCAACTTAGGAATTAATAATACTCTAGTTCTCATCGTTCCTCTGGCGGAGGATAGATGATAATTAGGCGCTTCATTTCGCCGAAGCCCAACGGATCAACTCTTCACTGAAGTCCCAAAGCTTCTCGGCTAACTTCTCATTTCTGGCAAGCGAACTTGGCTTTGACTCATTGCAGTCCACAAAGTACTTGCCCGTTATACCTTCCAAATTTGGGTGAAGGGCAACATAACATGTTGTAGCTGCCCCCTAATAGTAATGAAAGTTGTATATCATGACATTTATCATATAATGAAATAGTCAATTTTTATCTACATTTTTCAAAGAGAAAGGAAATGATCGAAATTTTTATTTACCTGAGGCACATTCTTCCATATTAAGGGACCAGTGAAAAGTTTAAACAGTCCTATAAAGACATTAAAAGGTCCAAAAATTAGGCGATGTCTTTCATTTGGAAAACTATGAAAAGAATTTTGGGGTTTTTGGGGGGGGGGGGGGTGTGAGGGCGGGATTCCAAATTTTCTACGCACAAGAAGCGCAGGATGGGACATACGCATTAGGAAATAAGAATGTCGCATGAGATTGGTCATTATAATTCCGGGATGGACAGAGTTGACGGTGACGTTTACGCCCTCTTTCTACACACACACCATTGCGTTAGTGTTACATCGACGTCATCACCATATGGGAACACACAAGAAGTTAATAGGGAACATACAAAATTTTCTATGAAATATATACACGGTCAGACGTTAAGCAGATTCTTATATGCCCAAAAGATGAATCGAGACTCATAAAAATCAACTGCAAACATAAATACAAATATAAAATGCAACATACCCAAAAATTGAGTCTTTGAATACATAAAGCGATAGGCATAACATAACTATGATCAACAAAATATGGAAACATTTGCCGCTAAATCCATACTACACACCAATTGTTTTAAAATTTTAATTAAAATATTTTTAGAAATATAATAACTAATCCTGCAAGTTAAATTTTTAGAAATAATGATATTAGCATATTAGTAATTTATTTCCATTTTTCATTGAAGTAATTGAAAATACAATATATTATTATCACTTCAAATCATGTATTGTTTAAGTTTTTTTTAAAATAAAGTCTTAATAAATACTTAAGAGATACGCGTCCCGATTGCCTCGTGTGTATATATATATATATATATATATATATATATATATATATATATATGATACTAACCTTGAGACGACGAGAAAGTTCGTTGGCATGTAAAATGTTTGCTAATTTTGATTGTCCATATGCCCTTTTGTCCGAATAACTGGAAAAATAGATGAATACAACTCATTCAGGATACATAACAATGCAATCTGTGATATGTGTGTGTGGTTTTATTTTTTTCTCCTTTTTTTGTGTCAGAGTGATAACTCTAGTATTACATCAAGGGTTTAAAACAAAGGCACTAGAAGGGGACTCTTACAGTCTTACCCAGATTTATCATTGATCTTATGGAAACGGATCCCTCCCTTGTAAGTATGTCGATGAGCTATAGATGATAAATTCACTATTCTTCCCTCAATTCCAGTAGCTTCTGCCGTTTGCTTCATTTTGTCCAGTAGTAAGTTTGTTAGCAGAAAGTGACCTGTTCACCAGTGAACAAATACATTCAATTTCCATAATAAATAATGAAATAAATATGACTTCGTCTAAGTAGGATACAATAAAGAACATGTTGTCCTTGAAAATACTGCATACACGTTTAATTAATGCGCACCGACCTATATGATTTGTTGCAAATTGCATCTCCATTCCGTCTTCTGAAAATTGGTGTGGACAAAACATAATGCCGGCATTATTTCTGCAGTAAAATTTGACAATAAAATTTTTAAAATACTTATATCATTAATTTGGCAACTATTATTATTAATTGGCAACAAAAATAAAAATAAAAATGGGAAATTTTGGAACTAGTCATTTCAAAGTATCTTTGATTGTAAGCAAGGATTCAAAATGCAATTTCGGTCACGATTTCGATACAGCAAAATCACTGTAGTACGGGCAGGAAAAAAATGTAGTTCACCCAACTCCAAAACCTGGCCGTTTTGTCACGACCGGGCCACATTTGAATCAATGATTGCGAGTAGTAAACAGTAAGACAAGATCTAAATCGTGAAAAAAGCACGAGCAAATCACGAAAAAAAAAAAGTCTTATGGTAGAGCTTACATTAAGATGTTGAGGGGGAGGTTACGGAGGAGGAAGTCGTTAGCGAATTCTCTGATAGATTTGACCGAGCAAAGATCAAGCTTAAGCAGCTCAACTCGAGCAGATCCATTGTCTTTGAGGATCAGTTGCTTTGCTTCTTTTGCAGCATCCATGTTCCTTGCACCAATAATAACATGGGCACCACGAAGAGCCAGGACTCTCGCTGTCTCCAATCCTATTCCGCTTGCGCCTCCTTCACGTTTTCAAGTCAAGCAATCTAATTAAACTTTCAACTCCTTGATATAAAGTAACTCCCAACGGCCTCTAAATAATATGTGGTGTTGTGGGTTTGGATCGTATTTGCAACTGTTTGTTCTTGTGTTTTCCGCTGTAATTAATAGGGGTAATATGGTATATACAAAGTGCTGAGGTTCCATCACTGAAAGCCCTAGAACTATGCTTTACACGGTAAGCCGAATAAATTTATAAATACCTCAATCTTTCATTGTCTCCGTAGTGCTCACAACCTGTATCTAATACATGAGCTTCCACCATGAAGAGGCTGGTTTTGAACACTCTACGCCTTTTTATTGGTCAAGACGTGTACCCCTCAAGACATTAATTCATCTATCATAGTCTATATATTAATTATGCTGAGTGTTCAATCATTAACCCAACAGAAATAAAAACAACAATCTAGGAGTATTGTCTATGTATTATGGACACAGAAGAACACATAGAAAAATAGAAAAAAGGAACAAATAATGGGATGAATATGAACAACAAACCAGTGATAATGGCTGTAAGATTGCTAGCATCGATCCCTCGAGTGACCTGTTCGGCAGTCGAGGCCGATCCAAAGCCGCTTCGCCCTGCTTGGCCTGTCATCAACGTGAACATGTTCACCATATTGCCGGACTGAATTTGTTCAACTGGGAATGCTTTGGCTCAATCGACGCGGCGACTGACGATCCGGCCTCTATTTATATTTTAAGACCTACAGAGCTACCCTGCTTATCTAAAGACCAGAGTTCTACAACGAGTAGACTAATAGGATGTCTATCGAAATTGAAAAAACAGTGTCTTGTTTTGTAGATACGTGATTGTAGTGTTTGTAGCTCTTGATTTTCAGTTTCATCATATGGGCACATATATATACAAGTATGAGGAGGGCGCCCAGAGGGGGGGGGAGTAGTAATCCAAGGAGTGTAAATGGGGCAGTTGAGGTGCAGCGCAGTGCAGTTATGGTCGTGGCCATGGTATTAATTATACTCGGGAAGCGAACTCAAATTGCCTGGTAGATGCGTCAGTGTGGAGCCGAATATTTTTGTCAGCCATGAGTCATAGCCATCGGGTGACTGTTACTGTGTTTAATTTTTTTACTCTTAACCAGACGGCTAAGACTAGGAGAGGGGATGGACAACGCATTCGGTTGGGCCGCATTCGGCTTGGCACAGACGGATCTATCACTTAGGCCCTCTTCTTGTTGTGGATAAATTAATTCACATCACTCTTTCCCACTTCTTTTCATCTCTTTTAATTTTATCCACTCCTTTTTATTCCTTAAAATAAATACCGCTTCTTTCCACTTTTATCCACTGTCACCTATTTTTGTTACAATTTTTATTATTAATACCAATAACTATTATCATTGGAATTACTATTATTTGTTAATATTAATATTAATATTAATTATTTTTATCACTAATTATTATCTTCGTTATTAATTAATCAATAGTATTAATTATTTATTATGATTAATCATTATTATTATGATTAATTATTATTATTGATTATTAAAAATAAATAACAGTTATTAATATTAATGATTATCTTTTATTAATTATAATTATTATTAATACTATTAACAATTATTATTATCCTTAATATAATTAATTATTATTTTCATTAATATTTATTATTATTTAATTAGCAATTTTTATTATCAATATTAATACTAATAATTATTATTATTTGTAGTAATAATAATAATTCTAATAATAATAATAATTGATTATTATTGATTATTAATTTTAATATTAATATTAGTACTTTTTATTAATATTAATAATTATTATGATTATCACTATTATTATTAATAAGAATTATTATTGTAACTAATATTATTAATTATTATTAATATTAATAATTATTATGATTATCACTACTACTGTTGTTGTTGTTGTTGTTGTTGTTTCTAATCAGTAATTACCATTACAATATAAATTATTTATAATTATTATCAATAACAATTACTAACTCATAACAATATTAACAACTTTTATTATTAATATTAACATTAATAATTATTTTTATTAATAATAGTAATAATAATAAGTATTTATAATAATAAGATTAATTATTATTGTAATTGTTACTAACATTCTTAAATAACAATAACTATTATTTTAATAATTATAATTATGATAATCATTACTATTAATACTCGTAATAATTCTTACTATTAACATTAACATTACTTTTAATTTAATATTCAAAGGTTTTTATGATTATTGTTGCTATAATTATTAACAATCATAACTATTGTAATTATTGTTTCCAATTATTAATATTGATGAATAATTAATAAATTTATTATTAATTAATGATTACTATAATAATAATTATTATTGTTAATTATTAGTTATTTTTCATTTTTAATTATTACCAATTATAATAACTTTAATACTAATTATCTCTACTATTAAAAATAATAATAAGAATTAATTATTATTATCTAATTAATTTTAAAATAATAATTATTAATATTAATAGTTACTATTATTAATTGTTATTATTAATATTACTAATAAGTATTTTTATTACTCTTCTTAATATTTCTAATTATTATTTTTATTACTACTAATTACTAATAATATTATTATTTATTAATTTGATAATGTTTATTATTATTAATACTATTAAATATTATTGTGACTATAACTACTATTCATTAATAATAGTAATTATTAGAATAATAATAATAATAATAATTATTATTATTATTATTATTACTATTATTGTTGTTATTATCATCATCATCATTACTACTACTACTACCACTACTACTACTACTACTACTACTACTAATATTACTGATATTAATTTTAATATTAGTGATTATTATTATTAATATTAACAGTTATTATTTCTATTATTATTAATTATAATTACTATTTTAATTGTTATTATTAATATATGTTATTAATGACTAATAATTAAATTTATTATTAATTTATAACTATTATTACAATAATAATTATAACCAATTAATAAGAATATTAATAGTAATTATTTTTAATATTAATTTTTGTTATTTGTTATTAATATTAAATAATTAATGTTTAAATTATAATATTAATATTAATTATCATTATTAATAATGTTAATAAGAATTTTTATTATTCTTCTTAACAATATTAATTTTTTTATTATTACATTATCATTAATGTCAGTAATTAGTACTTTTTATTATTACTAATATTTATATTAATTAGTGCTATTGTTATTAAAAATAGTGATAATAATTAATATTAATTATAATTATTATTGTACTGATTACTAATATTAATTAATTATTATTACTACTACTACTACTACTATTACCACTACTACTGCTGCTGCTACTACTACTACTAAAATAAGTGCAATTGTTATAATTGTTATTAACATTGATAATTAATAATGTTGTTACTATTACTATTACTATTAATATTAATAATAATTATTGTTAATATTAATAATAATAATTATTATTATTATTATTATTAGTGTTAAGAATTATTATTATTATAACTATTGTTGTTAATCATTCTTATTAATATTAGTAGTAATTATTATTAATGATTCATTCTTATTTTTATTATTAATTAACAATTATTATTATTGTAATAATTTATTAGTTTTTGTTATTGTTAATTATTATTAATTGTTAAGAGGATTAATGGTAATTATTTTCGTAGTTATGATTATTATTATTATGATTATTTAATTAATCAGCTATTCATTAATAATTATTGTTATTTATTATTATTGTTAATAATTGTTATAATAATAATTACTATTCTTAATATTATTAATTATTATTTTTATGATAATTAATTATTATTGGTATTAGTAATTAGTCATTTTTTGTAATCAATATTACTATTAATTATTATTTTTTTCAATAATAAGAATAGTTATTATTAATGTCAATAGTAATTATTATTGTAATTATTTCTTATATTAATTACTAATGATAACTGTTATTACAATAATAATGATTGGTGCTAATATTAATAATTGATAATAACTATTAATATTAATATTAATATTAATATGAGTTATTAATATTAATATGAATGATTATTTTTGTTGCTGATATTAATGAGAATTATTAGTGTAGTTGTCATTTTTAATCATTATTATTATGATTGACTATTATTTTTATTATTACTTAATAATAATAATTATTATTATTAATAATTATTATTATGTTATACAAATCGTTAACATTAGTAATATTAATACCCTCACTTCTTCCCATTACCACATCTAACAAACCACTCCCACTTATCACATCTAACAGGGTCTTAGGCCAGCCAACAATGCTTTCTAGCTGAATTAATAGATCGGGTTGGATCAATTTTTTAAGGGTTTTAATCAAATTTCAATTCACTTTTATTATGAAGAAAATTTATATAATGGAGTTCATACAAATATCATACTTACATATAAGTTTGTGATCAACTTAACAAACTGTATCATATAAATTTAAAGATTCAGATTACTCGAAAGGATGGTGAACAGGGTGTTTTCAAAAATTAAAACTAAACGTGAAAGCAAAAGCAGAAATCAAATGGAGATAATACATAATGATATTCTAACGAGTTTGGGCCTCAATGAGGTTTAAGTCTCTGCCTAGAGTTATCGTACACTAGAATTCAACTCTCTATTTCTCTTAGGATGAACTCTTTTACAACATCTCAGAGCTTTCCCACACTTAAGATCTCAACTCTTAAATCAACCTCGTGATTTAAGCTTGGGGAAAGTTGACCTCACAGCTCCTAAGTTTACTCCCTAGTATAGAATATTTTCTCACAACTCAATTGTAACCTCAACACCATATTTGAAATGGTAATTCAAGTATGGATAGCAATTCGTCAGTTCAATATCTTTTCTCTTGAGTAATTGCATGATTCAAATGACCTTGCACATCCTTCATATTTATAGTCATCTTGACTCTTGATTCGCGTGCACCAAAATGGAAGGAATAATAAGCAAAATCTTTAATTGATTCTTCAAGACATAATCTTAAGTAATCAAATCCTTTGTTTTCCTTCTTTAAAAAATCAACAAGATATTGGTAAACATGCAAGAATCACATGAATATTTGATATATAGAATCAATCACAATTAGTTAAAGTAAACTTCTTAATTTGCCTTTGCATTGTACCAATCATTAGCTATTGAGAAGATTATTTAATTAACCAATATGTGTGATTCTTTCCAAAGCAAGATAACATTCTTAATATTATTTGTGCTAGACATGAGTTAGCATATGCAATCATTTTGATTCCATCAATTTGTGATGCAATATAATATGGCTACAATATTATGATATGGCAATCACCATCTCATATAAATGATTTGCTTGATCTTAAAGATCCAAAAATATGTAAGTAGGATAATCATATTATCTAACAAAATCATGGAAGGAATTATATTTATTTTACATAGAGATCAACTCATGATATATTTCCATGCTTACTAAACATAATGTCATAGAATCAAATGTGATTCTTGATTTGACTTGACTATATGTAATTCAAAATTCAAATCTTGATACTCAAATAGTGATCTTAGAAATTTATATTATGCTATCAATTTATGTCTATTTACCAAGATTTTTACCATCTTATATCCTTAGCTTATGCTAATTTTGTATTTCATCAAAATCATAGAATTATTGAACAAAAGAGATTAACAATCTCCCCCTTTTTTATGAAGGACGAAATTATGTACGTAATGCTTTTATAGACTTATAGAGCATTGATCAAGAATTATATTATTACATGTAATAATCATAGATATAGCAAAGCAAGCATATAATAATAAATGATAACCATACTTTATTAATAATGGAAAAATAGCATGGCCTAGACAACATATATACCTGCTAATGTCCCCCACTATTTCATAAAAAGAAAGGAAAACGAAAACTAAATAACATGTTTGAGCATAATTATTTTCAAAAAGTCAAAGTAACATAAAAGGAATATTATAGAAAACGTTTTAATAGGTAATCTCAACATTAGGACTTTGAACCATTGATAACAATTCGATTGACAAGGACTTGAACCCGAGCTTTTTCTTTGGGAGTTAATGAAATCGCCTTTGTAGCACATTTGTGAGCAATGGTGATGATATTGAAATATCATTTAGCTTGTGTTGAATTGAAGTAGATTGGTGATGGAAACAGTTTGGTCGCCAGTGAGATTATTTTGAATGAGTGCCTGGTCGTCGACTATGCCACTGAGATGATCGTTGCATGCGGTCATTACATTAGTTAAGGTATCAATGGTAGTTTGAAGGGATAGAGTTTCTTCTCAAGATCACAAAGTCAACCATGAACAAGAGAGCCAGCGAGTGCGAATAGGATCATAGTCAGAAAGGAGGTCCAAGCTAGCGGTGGGAAGGGCAAGGCCTATGAGGCTTTGGTGGTTGGCGATGAAGCAGTGGAAAGGATAGCCATGGGCATTGGTCTGGCCGCAAGGTGGAGGGGTGGTAGTGCCGTTTTGGAGGGAGCCTCAATTTTCATGAGGGGGGAGTCAGAGTCTAAATCTGAGAGCTCGATTGATGGGTTTGGTGGAGGAATGGAGGGAGGGAGTGAGGCTTTGTTTGTGGATAATGGAGTGCCCTTGTTTGAAAAGACTTTGGGAGTTATTGTTGGAGCTTTCAAAGTGTGGAGATGAAGATGGTGAAGAAGAGCATGGAAGGGAATCTACATAAGCTAAACCAAGACCCATATATTTGTAAATATGGAAGGAAGTTTTCTTAAGATTGACTTGTTTGGAAAAATATCATGGGAGGGCCATATACTCTAATTTGTAGGAATACAAGGTTATGATGCAATGAAACTTTTGGAAGGTTACATAAAAAGGAGGAAGATTTCCTCTATCTTGTGTCGAAGAAGGAAGGAGGATGGTGGACGACATATAGCCTAGCTGCTGAAGAAAGAAGAAAGAAAAACAAAGATGGGTCTATATTTCATGGTCTCGAAGAGAAGGAGGAGTGGAAATAGAGGGGGTTTTGGTAAAAATAAAACAAGGAAAGTAAATAATACATCTGGTAAAAATTAAACAAAGATTGTAGTACATCTAACAGAGTGGGGGCAATGGGAAAAGAAACTGGAGTGAGATAATGTAGGGATTAACAAAGAGGAGAGAGAGTATGACTTAGTGTCTTTCCCAAAAAAACTAACTGAAAAGGGGAGGGCATGCCGTCTGTTAAAAGAAAAATGTGGAAAGTTTTGTGATGGAAAGGCTCACCCAAACTGGGAGCTAGGCGCTTGTGTTTATTGATTAATATATATACATAAAATTACATAAATACCCTTATCCTATTACACCCCCTCAAGCTGTATAGGGGGACACACAAACAGATTTGACTTATGAATTAAAAGCGCTTGAGAAGACAACCCTTTAGTAAGAATTATTGATAACCGAAGCTTGGTAGGAACATACCGAACAACTAAGCTACCCGCTTATGTACAAAGTGATAGTCAATTGCTATATGTTTACTGCTACCATGATGCATAGGATTGGCAGTAAAGTATGTTGCACTTACATTGTCACAGTAAATCTTAACCGGGAATACCGAAATCTTGTAAGAGCTTACGAATCCAAACAGTCTCGGCAGCAGCATAAGCAATGACATGATATTCAGCTTCAATAGAGGATTTTGACACAGTAGGTTGCTTTTTTGAGCGCCAAGCAATGAGATTGGGTTCAAAAAAGACTGCATACCTAGTGGTAGATCGACAAGAATCAGGACAACCCACTCAATCCACATCAGAATAAGTAATAACAATGGATGGAATGGTAGTAGCATGCAACAAAATCCCATGATCAAGAGTTCCTCGAAAGTACCTCAGAATACGCTTTGCAGCAAAAAGACGCAAAGTACAGGGAGCATGCGTGAACTGGGAAACTACATGGACTGCATATGTAATGTTAGGCCGCACCATAGTCAAATATTGTAAAGCACATACCATACTTTTGTACTCAGTGGGGTCTGTAAGTAACTAACCATTAGAAAGGGATAGAGTACTCCTAGTGGCAGAAGGAGTGCGAATAGGTTTGTAGGTTTACATATGAAACTTATGAATAAGGTCATATGTGCATTTGAACTGTAAGGGAAATAAACCTGCTGAAGACTGAGTAACATGCACTCCAGGGAAATAATGAGGGGCACCTAAGTGTTTCATTACAAATTGGCTAGAAAGCAACTCAATGAAGGAACAAATGATTGAAACAAAGCTTTCTATTAGGATAGTATCATCCACATACAATAGGAGAACAAGTGTATGGGGTCTAGAGCGAAGGATAAACATGAACGGATTAGCATGACTGCAGTGAAAACCATGTGTGAGGAGAAAGCTACTGAATCTATGAAACCATGCATGAGGTGCTTGTTTGAGGGCATAAATGGCTTTCTTGGGCTTACACACATGTTTCAGATCAGGGGTGAATGAAAACTGGAGGTTGACGCGTGCATACCTGCTCATTTAGGATGCTATGAAGAAAGGCATCCTTAACATCAAGTTAATAAACATGCCACCTGTTAGATAAGGTGATGGATAAAACAATACGGATTGTGGCAGGTCGAACAACAGGAGAGCAGGCTTCATGAAAATCAATACCTTCTGCTGATGATTACTTGCAGCAACTATACGAGTTTTTTGCCAGTCAATGCTGCCGTCAGATTTGTATTTAATCCTGTAAACCCATTTACTTGCCACCAAGTTTCGTGTAGGAGTAAAAGGAACAAGATCCCATATCTTATTAGTAATTAATACATGAAACTCATCAGCCATAGCCTCTTGCCATTTGGGGTTTTGGGAAGCCTCTTTAAAAGAAGTGGGTTTTGTTTTTCATTTGCGAAAGAGGAAAGGGAGAGAAGTTGTTTGGGCATGGTAATGCCAGATTTGGATCGAGTTTACATGGGATAAGTGTTAGGATGGTTAGAAGTGGGGATGGGAAGACAAGATGCAATAGGAGATAAAGCAGGAAAGGGAGAAGTGGAGTCTGAAAGAGAAGGGGAGCGAAGCATAACATCAGACCGTTTACTATTTGGAGAGCACAATGCGGGCTCTATACGAAAAGAAGCCAACCTAGGAGAGGAAGCCGAAGGGGGAGTAGGTAAATGGGGCTGGGCAAGAGACAAAGGGCCAGGGGGGATGAGGGGATGGGCTGGGCATAAGTACGCTGGGTGCAGACCCAGATACGATGGGCAGTAGTGAGGCCTTATGGGAGGGAGAAAGGAAGGCGTGGCGGAGCACAAACTGAACCTGACTGAGGTAACGGAAAAGAGTCCAAGGTGGAAGTAAAAGATAAAATGGAAGTTACAAGATGGTCATGGGCAACAGGGTTAATGTGAGCTTTATGTTTTAGCTTATAGTAAGGAAAAATACGTTCATGAAATTGGACATGTCAACTTGTGAAAACTTTTTCAGTTGAAGGATCAAGACATCCATAACCTTTATATTGAGTGGCATACCCAAGAAAGACACATCGAATCGAATGAGGTTGTAGTTTATTTTGTGCAGATGCAAGGAAGTTCGAAAAACAAGCACAACCAAACGTTCAAAGAAATATTTAATCAGGAGGTTTCCCAAAGAGTTTCTAAAAGGGGGTTTCAGAGCCAATAATAGATGAGGGAGAACAATCAATAGTGAAATAACTATATAAGCAGCATCGACCCAAAATTGAGATGGTAAAAGAGCTTGAATAACGAAACCATGAACCATTTCAAGAAGGTGATGATGTTTATGCTCGGCTACACCATTCTGAGCCTGAGTGTCAGGATAAGACTTTTAAAAAAGAATTCCACTTTGTAGAAATAGATTCTGCATAGGAGAATTGTCAACTTCACCCCCTCCATGTAACACCTCCAACCCCTAAGGTTAGGAGCGTTAACGATTTCTTAACTCCTACTAAAATTTTAGGGAAAAACGGACAGAGTTTTGCCTAAAAACTAACCATTTTCGGGGCTTAAAGCCTCACATTAAATCCCTGCAATCAATGGAAGTGTAAAGCATTCTAAAATAAGCTCAATGGCTACATGTTGGAGTTCATAACTCAACGATCCACTCGCTCGGAGTACCCTGAATAATATAGTTCAATAATAAAGAAGGAAATGAAAGATACAACTCAATGGATCACACATCCGAAGTGCTGGGATTTACATCCCAAAATATACCCAACTTTAGCTAAAAAGATAATTAACTAATAAGATGGTTGGCTCACATGGCCATACAAAGCGACTTACCAATAATATGCATTACATGAACTAGAGTACTTTATCACATACAATTACAATTCTAGGATACATGATTTTACATCGTTAAACACATAAAACCACTTCTATATGTGCACACATGACACTTATTAAGCAAGGGTAAGCTCCAACTCGATATAAGTGAATCGACTTCTACCTGTCACACGGAAAACCTGGGAAAAGGGGAAAGAGTAATGGGATAAGCAACCACACGCCCAGTGAGTACTCCCTGACTCCTTAAAACCAAAATAGTTACAGGCAATAACACCAATAATAGTCACATGTCATGCATTTATACATTACTATCACATTAGGCAATCATAGTCTCCAAGAAAAGATTACCACCCATAAACTTCATAATAGCCACTGAAACTCATTTCTAGGCCCTTAATGACCAAACTTCCCTACTAACAAGCACTTAGGCACATAAACGCACTTTTAAAAACGCGGTGACTTAAGATATGTTCCAAGAATAGTTTATAAATCACGCTAACTTCTCTAGGGCTTATAATTCTTTCTAAAAGTTTCTAAAATACTCATATTGGTAAGAAAGACTTGGCAAGAAACTTTCTTTTACATGATATGCACATTTGAAAGCTTAAATGTTCGATGCATTACTAGATACATACTTCATTT
Source organism: Carnegiea gigantea (assembly GCA_029747015.1). NCBI lineage: Eukaryota > Viridiplantae > Streptophyta > Magnoliopsida > Caryophyllales > Cactaceae > Carnegiea > Carnegiea gigantea. Next base: position 633,552 of record JAKOGI010000167.1, read on the forward strand.
GAAATTTCATTTAAACTATACTTGGAAACTTATTCATAAGATATGCATAGGATATGCACATTTAAAAGCTTTTTTTCTTTCCTTGAAAACACTTAGCCTCTTGTGGCTCATGTTCTTTAAAAAGAAATCTCTTTCATATTGGTCTTCTAATGACTCTTATAAGTTTTTCGAATCTCATTTGAACTGGCCTCTTAATGGCCCTTAAAATCTTTCTTTTATCTGAAATACTTAAAATGAAAAATGCCGACTGCTTTTCTTATTTATTAAGAAAATACCCTTGGCGTAAGATCATCGTTTATTAAAAGAAACATACATAACAATTTAATCACATAAGTGAGGAGTCTAGACTCTTAGAGGTAGTTTGTTACAGCCATCCTGATCCGGCCAAACTCGAGTGGCAACATACGCCTATTCAGACAGACATCATACTATGCTGAGACATAATTTACATACTTAGACTTCAAGCGGGAATCAAGCCACCATCCCTGAATCATCTTAACATAGCTTATGATATACCATGCGGGATAGTAAGTCACTGTCCCTGGGTCTCAGACTTAAGCTTAAAGTTTCTATAGTAGCACCTCCACGTACGCATAAGCATGAACATAATTGTTCATACACATGTATATTTATACTTATTCATACATATGCTTTCTGAATTCATAATACGAAAACATAATTTCCTTCCAACACCGCTCCTTTTCAAAATTCTTTACAACTTAAAAACTGTATTTGTATAGTTAAAAAAAGCCATCATTCGCTAATAGTCATGGCTACTTTTATTTTCAACCACAAAAACCTTCTTTTTCGAACTCACCCTTACACACATGATAATGCCTAACGACATAAAAGGGCAGGGGTTCACACGTAGCACTTTCGAATACTTCATAATTCAACTTGGAAGCCTCTCAAAATCGTAATGGAGTTGCTAACTCGCAATTCGAAACACTTTTGGAACTCAAAGTACGTAGCTAGCATACAACTCAAACTAAGTTTCGTAATGAACTCCTCTAATTGCCTATTTTTAGTTCGTTTGGAATCCTTTTTAAACTCAAAGAAGGAGACATAAACAAACCAAAGCCTAAAAACATTTTCGAACTCGCTAGCAGTTTGCTTTTTAATTTCTAAACCTATCGACTGTTCAGTTGAGTCACTTACTGAGTAGTTCGACGATTTAGGACCTTTTTATGCTTTAAACATCTTAACAAACTACTAGGCAACTAGTAAATGCTCAAAACATTAGCAATTATGAAAACAACCTTTTAACGATCCTTTTTAAAGATGTCTAAGTTCAAAATCAATCACATATGATCATTTAACATTTTCAAGGGGGAGAGGGCTTACATATAGCACATTTATGACACTTTATAACTTACCTTGGCAGAATCTGTCCAATAAGCCACACATAGCCTCGCAATTCACACGATTGTGGTAAATCACAACCCAGGCTCCCTCCTCACACAACACCGACCATAAAAACCTCGAATTGCTCATTAGTTTCACCTCAGGCCATCTAACTACCAAGCTCAATTCAATATCACAATAGTTTCAATCGATTAATTCCCAAAACCATTGTCCACAAGCATAGCTTCATATCAACCACCAACAAAAATTAAACATATTAAATTAATTAAGTAGTGACATTTAAACATGATTCTCGATTGCGCCATAATTCTTCAAATCATCAGTTAGCAAAATCGAGCATTAATCACATGCATGAACTCTATAATAGTTTCAACACCATTTTTTACTTCAATTCAACTCTAAGCCTTCCAATTACTGATACAATATTAGAATCTAAACATATACTACCTAAAATCATTAAATTTGTTTGAAATTACTATAATTTAGGAGGAGAGAAACACCTACCTCGATTCCAAGCTAAGGATTCGTTCGAAGGGCTTTGGGATCGACTTTAGGTGCTTGAAGACCCAGATTTTCGACTCCCTGTTGCAAACTCACCTAAACCGACACGAATCTGCTACAACCACACCGCAATCATGTAATTCGAACCCTAAATTCGCACCAAACATTCACTCACCTACTTGAACTCGTGGGGATGCTTGAGGTTGCCAATTTACTTCCAATTTATAGAGGAATTGAAGTAATTAAAAGCTAGATGGCATGGTTATGCCTCGATTCGCGTTTAAGCTTCGAATCATCGCCCAACCCCACCAAAAACGTGGTGGTTCTTCTCCATTTTAGCTCAGATTTCGCACCTGAGGTTCATTTGTTGGCGGGGAAGGTTGAATGAGGGGGATATTGAGTTGGGCTGAGGAGAAATTGAGGGTTTTCAAGCTCCCTTGGCCGTGTGTATGGTGGGTAGCAGAGGAGGAAGGAAAGAGAGAGAGAGATGAGCTGGGGAAGGGGATTGGGGTTCACGTCTCAGGGAGGAGGAAGAAAGGGCCCTCGCGTGATTTTACAAAAATGTCCCTCCCTATCTCCGTTTTTTTGGTTCCAAGTTTGCTTAATACTTAACACTGCTAGTCAAATTTCGTATCCTGTATTCTAAACACAAATCGATAATACGATCTTTCGCTGATTATTCACTCTCTGATGTGCCAAGGTTCGATTTATTAACCAACAAAACGAATTCTAAGGTTGACAACCTAATCGTATTCGGGTTCCTACTCGATTTAATAACTGATGGAAATCCTTATTAACGCTTATTATAAATCATCAAAAGAGTTTCAAAACTAATAATAATATTAATATTAATAACGATAAAACTATTCTTTTTAATAAAATTATCGTTCATGTAAGTACATCAGTAATAGTTTAACTCATATATTAATAAAATACGATTTTATAACGTAAAAAGGTAATACAATCGGCTTAATGTAAAAATAAGGAATGCAGGCGTTACACTCCATCACTCTGAAAAATTTTAATTGATAACCCAAATTGTTTTTCAACCATAGTTTTAAAATTACTAAAAGTTATAAAGATGTCACTTTTTTGTTTCATGGGATAGAACCAAGTTAAATGTGAATGGTTATCCACAAAAATAACATAATACCGAAACCTGAGACGAGAAACAGTAGGAGATTACCAAACATCAGAATGTATTAATTATAAAGGTGAAGCAAAACTGTGTTCAACTAACTAAAAAAGTAAATGATGAGATTTATTAAGTCGACAAGTAACGCAATTAACATGAAACACAGAACCACTAATAAGATTTTTTTTTTTTCCTAAGTATATCTAGAACTTTAGCTCCATAGTAGCCTATGCTAGGTATCTTCAAAAGACTGCAATCCACGATAGGTAAAAATAGACTTAGCTTCAGAATGGAGAAAAACAGGGTAGAGGGATTGCCAGTGCTAGAACCCTGCAAGACGACATCATTGGTGGTTTATCCTTCACAAAAAAAAGAAGAGCCATTAAAGACTTGATATGAGTGTTAATGCGTAAAGAGCCAATATTGGCAACAGAAAACATAAAACCATTCCCTACTTGAACCATATCAGAACCTGTATGAGGGGTTAAACAAGATAAAATACCTTCTTTAGGTGTCTTGTGTGCGGCTGCCGCTGGATCTGGATACCAAAGGCTTTCAATAGCTTCAGTCGGAGAAAAGGTAGCCATGACAAGTACAGGAGAGTTATGTTTGGGCTGATATCTAGGTGGACAGGAAATGGTAGAATGACCAAGAGAATGACAAATATGACAAATAACATTAGGAGTAGACCCTAACACCCCTTCAAATGGATCATTATCTGCAGATGAAGAATGAGTAGTAGAAATAGAAGCAAAATAAATATTAGACAATGAAACAACTGAATTACAGTAAACAGAACATGTAGGCATACTCTTCTAAAAGATGTTGCAAGCTACGAAAAGGAGTTTGTGGTGGTGTTGTTGTTCCAACTATTGTTATTGCGCTTGTTGTTATGCCCACGATTATTCTCTTTATTGTTACGCCCTTTGGAGTGATTATTTTGATTTGGTTAGGCAGAACCCAAAGCAGTAGAACTGTTACTTGTAGTAGTACCAACAAAAGCTCGACGCGAAATGGTGCCATGCTCATGATTACGGACAAAGTTGACCCGTTGCTCATGAAATAACAAGCAAGTTCAAATCTCATCAAAACTAATCCCACCATGGAGAAAAGAGAAATTATGAACAAAGTTATCATAATTCGATCCCAGACCATTGAAGGCATATTGAATTAAATCCAAATCAGATACCAAAGACCGAATGGCTGCTAAAGAATCAATGATGGATTTAATCAGATGCAAATATTCCTCCATAGATTGGGATTCAAGTTTATCAATATTTGAGAGCATACGCTTCAAACCGAGAGTACTAGCAAGACTAGCAGCATTGAAATGTGATTCAAGTCTTTGCTAAATCGACTGACGATGTATGAGATCACGTACCTCCACAACATGATTTTTAGAAATTGTAGCAAAAATCCAAGCCCGTATAAGCTGATTAAGATCAATCCACACTTGATACTCTGGATTGGGATGCTATCCACTAGGAGAAGTGGTGACATAGGGAGGCGGTTTTGTAAGAGTCCCATTAAGAAACCCGTAAAGCTAGTGCATAACAAGGAAAGAAAGAAACTGCGTCTTTTTATCCAAAGGAGTAGTGACAAAATTGGTCACATTGATCACCCATATGGTACGCAAGATAGTAGGCAACCCATAATTAAAAGAAGGGAATGTGAACCTGTTTGGCTTAACATGCTCACTCCTCATTAATCCAGTAGAGTAGATTGAGTCAGGAGCTACGCCACTCGGCATGGGCAGCAAGGCATGAACTCCTGAAAAGGAACCACTAGTCCATGGGTTGGACCGTGTAGGAGTCCATGTGAAGTACGGGAGAAGTGCGATAGTCGGAGCCTTAGACGGAGAAGGAAGCGACGGAGGCAGACTTAGTCTGGAAAACGCAGCACTGGGTACTCTTCCCATCAGCTGCTGATGTGAAGCCATAGGACAAACCATCTCACCACAATCAAGTGAAGAAGGCAGAGGCAGTGTTAGATCAGTGGTGGAGGGAATGGGCTGAGATAGAGCACCACTGCTATCCATCACAACATGAAGAACGTCTAGGGCATGGCTAAAGAGATAGCTTGTTGAGGAAGAAGGAAAGAAGAAGGCTAGGGTCAGGTGGGAGCAAGAGAACCAGAATTTGGCTCTGATTCCATGTGAAACGTTTTCGATACCAAGACGCTCATGAATAGGTTTATACTCTAACGTGCCCCCTCACGCGAATGTGCTTTGAGCTTAAAGTGTGGATGCTGCAAAGGCCCCTCCATACCTCCCATAATAAATGTGGGGACTATTGAGGTTTGAACTCGAGACCTCTCACTCAGAAAGGCTCTAGTACCATGTTAAGGAACCAATTCAACCAAAAGCTTAAACTTATGATTGAAAGCCCAGGAATAGATATATACTCTAATAAAAAGGAGGAGTGACAAAAAAAAATTATCATTTTTGTTTCAATTTTACTCAAGATGAGAGAGAAGGTGAGGTAAGGCCGAGAGATGCACATCTTGGAATAGGTTTGGCATTAAATGTGGCACAGCTGGGAATAATAAGGCTAGGATACGCATAACTTTAGGAAAATATTATCTTCTAAATTTTATGAAAAGTCAAAGGATGAGCATGCATTAGAGTCGTTCTTAGGGCTAGGGGACATGGGTGTCCTAGTTGAGGAGAGAAAAAAAAAATCATTGCATGGTGTTGGTTGGACATATCAAGAATTAGAGGCAAGATCAAGTTTGAGTTTCAAAGATATATGGTATGTCCTATTTCAAAAAACAAATTATGTTCAACTAAGTTGAAATAGGAAAAGTGATCTTTACCACCAAAAAAAATCCAATGAAGAGAAATTATTGATTAATTTTCTTCAATCGAATTTGTTGAAATTCATTTTGTGTAACGTTCATTGTAAGGCATTAAAATTGAATTTTCAAGCCGTATTGTTAGAATATAATCATGAGAGCTCATACCTGATTAACTAAATGTTTTCACTTCTGAAATATTTTGTTCATATTGTTAAGTTTTGATCACCTTGTAAGAAGCAGAATTAGTGATTCCTGCAATTTACTTCAAGAACTATATCAATCTTTAGAGAGGGCTCCTCCTCGATTCATGCTTCAAGGTTTAGCATTCTAAGTTCTTAATGAATAAAGTTAAGACTTTATTCACTAAGCCACTTTGTAAAAATATCGGCCAATTGAAGATCTATGGGCACAAATTCTAGTGTAACATTTTCTTTTTTCCCATGGTCTTGAGTGAAATGATGACGTACCTCAATGTGTTTAGTTCGAGAATGTTGGACCGAGCTTTTGGTAATATTAAGCACACTTTCATTATCACACTTTATAGTTATATTTTTGAGATTTATGCCTAAATCATGTTGTCGTTGCATAATCCAAAGTAATTGCGCACAGCATGCACTAGCTTCAATGTATTCGGCTTTCGCCATGGAAAATGCTATGAAATTTTGTTTCTTCGGATGCCAAGAAACTAAACTTTGTCCAAGAATCTGATGACTACCTAACATGCCTTTTTTGTTAGCTTTATATCCTGCATAATCCGCATCCATACATCCAAAAAAAGAAAAATTCCCCCTTCGAGGTTACCATAAATCAAAATTTTTAGTACCTGGTAGGTATCTAAATATTCTTTTCACACATGTTATGTGAGATTCTTTAGATGAAAAGTGAAATCTAGTACATGAGAACTTATTTTTTCTTAAATATCATCAGGACACCTTAGATAATTAATTTGTAACTCTAAAAGACTGAACCTTTTTGCTATTAGATCAGCGAAAGATAATAGACCAAAGCATGATCTACTTTTGGTATGGAATTCCAAAATATTCAAAGGATTCTACTAGAAGGAGAAACCCATTCTAGTGGAAGTGGTATTTCATCTTGGATTTTCTCCTTTTCTAGTAGGAGTTCCACTCTAATGATCACTATTGGCTGGTTCTCGAGTTAAACTATCTGCTAGATAATTCTTCGATCCTTGTGTATGTTCAATAAAGAAATAAAACTGGTTAAGTCATATTGTCAAAGCAAAAGTCGCCCTTGTGCGTGTATATTTGATAAATTATTTTTCACAAGACCAAGTATTCATTTGCAATAAGTTAGAATTAAAAAGTTTTTAGGCTAAAAAGACTATGAACTTTTCAATTTCCCTTATGACTGCAAGGATTTCTTTTCCATCCTGAGATAATTGCATTCTACTTTATGAAAACTCCCACTGCAGTATTTATAGAGTTTTCCTCCTTCTTTGATTTTGAGTACTGCACTTTAATGCTCATTGTTGATATCTATCTCAAGAATTAAATCATTTCTTTCATTAGGTAGATCAAGAACAGGTTAATTTTTACACATCTTTTTGAAATTTTGAACAATCTTTAAATCGTTAGGGATTGATGTCCAACTTACTTCTTTATTCAGTTTCTACTACAATGGTTTTCTCAATTTAGCTAGATCTTTAATGAATTCTTATGCATAGGTAAGACATCCAAGAAACTTTTCTAATTACTTCCTATCTTAAATCTTTTCAGGAAATTTTCTATTTTCTCTAGACTATGCTTTTATAGGATGATTTGTCCATCTTGTGTCTCTATACCTAAAAATTCCATTTCTTGTTCAGCATAAATGCACTTATTTTTATCAAGGATAATGCCAAGATCAAAGTATCTGTGGGTGACAGCTAAGACATCATCTTGTACTGTTCTATAGCCTTGGAAAAGACAAGGATATCATCGATGTAAACTAGATAACAATAATTAAGATCTTTAAAGATGCTATCTATTCTTTATTGGAGTATTTGTGCTGCATTTTTAAGACCAAATGACATTACTATCCACTCATAGTGTCCTTGAGGGGTCCTAGAAATAATTAAAGGAATATTTTCTTCATCCATTTTAATTTGCTAGTATCCGCTTTTGCAATCCATTTTTGAGAACCAAGAGGTTCCTTAAATTCTATTGAAAATGATTGTTTTGTTAGCAATATAATAATCATCGATGACAGTATTATTAGTAAGTTTTTTGCAATTGATTATCATTCTAACTTTTCTTCTTTTTTCTTCAGCATAATTTCTTACCATGAAAGCATGATTTCTTATTCTGAAATCTTCTATTTAGAAGTTCTTTGATTTGTTTATTGAATTCTTGGACATTCTAATGTGCATGCACCATTTGTTTGACTTGAATAATAGTGTTGGAACTTAACAAAGTAATTTTTGTAAATGTTTTATCTTTATCCCAAAATTTCAGTGGGTTATTAGAGTAGAGTTCTTCACATAATTACTCTTGTTGTTCAGAAATTTGCTCTTTAATAGATAACTCAAGTAGTGAGATTGTTGGTGTTATTTCATGTTGTGCAAGCATTAGCGTCTCACTACGCTGCCTGCATGTAAACTCGATTTTCTGATGAGTGTAAGCTCTATTTAATTTATCAATGGGAACTGAATGACCATTTATTGTTAATATTATTCCATTTATGGTCTGTGTGCATGGAGAATACAATCTTTGGAAATTATTTTCAATAATTATATTATGACAGGATTGATCAGTAGTCCATAGGACTGGTATAATGCATTCGACTCCTCCTGTTTCTATGGATAACCCTTCTATGGCCTCCTTGTTACTCATTATGCTATTGTTAGCTATCCTTACTTGTAAGGCATTCTTGGCTTTCTTTCATATGAATTTTGAAAATAAAGATCTTTTTCCAAAATACAGAAAACAACCACTATCTATGCAGGCACAGAGTTCATATTTATTATATTCCTCTAAACATACATTTGTTGGGATATAGATGCTGTTAGGATTGTGTTGGTGACTTTATAGCATATCCCCATAGTCATATTTTTTATTAACTCATCCTTATAATTGGCTCACTAACAATTCTTGTTTTGTATCCAATGATTCTATCTAGACTCATACGTTGGTCTACACTGTGTCTTGCAGATTCAAAACTCATTCTGGTCATTTCGCTGGTCATGTTAATATATCATCTTCTTTAAGTTCTTCTATAGCTGAAGAAGATTCTTTTTCCCATTCTAATCTTGTACTCATGCTTTTAACAATCGGGATTTAATGGAAATTTTACTATTCTTATCAATTTTTATTACATTTTTCTCATTGATTTTTATGGGATTGGCAAAGCTTAATATCCACGACATGCCAATCTTTATCTCTTAAGGATTGGATTTTATCATTTGGATTTTTTGCATAAGAGTAGGGCTTTCAAATTTTTTTGTCTTTATCATCATTACCTTAGTCTTTAGATCTATAGTATTATCTAATTTGTAGATTATTTCCCAAAATATGCCTAGTTTATGTCCATTCTAATAATTTCTATCTTAATGACAAGGAAGTTTTTGACAAACTTATCTTTTAGGCCTACGTAATATCCAGGTCGGTAATTGAATCCTACTGATATATTACATAAATTGGTCTTAACCCCTATAACAATTTGATTATTAAATTTTGTATGCCTAATAGCACAGAGAAAAGCACAAAGATCAATATCTTCGTTACAATATTGTAATGGAGTAATTTGTTCTTGAACACTTCCAACATTGATATTCATGTACTTTCCATCTTTGTTATGCCTGATGATGTTTTCCCAATTAATGAAATTAACTTCTCCCACATCATACTCACAATCTTTTATCTCTAGGTGTCCTTCCACCATTTCACATATATACTTACTCTTTAATTGGAAGATGAATTTTTTATAAATCATATTTTTCTGAATTATGGGAAGGACACAATCTCCTTTCACTTCTTTGTTTTCATTATCTACAACAAAGTCTTCTCTTTGAAGATCACTAAGACTAATTGAACTACTTTCCATCATATGTTTGATTTCCTTGTAACCCCTCTCGTCATATTCATCTTCCAGTATAATCTCTACAATTTCCTTATTGTTTATTAGGGTAGGTCTAGGTCTAGGTCTAGGGCCTCCTCTTCACTAACTTCAAAATAGTGTAGACTATCCAAGGTCTCTATAAGCTTGTTATTCTTCCTATTTTTGCATTTATTTCATAATGACCAATTTTTCTACATGCCCAGCACTTGCAGTTGTTTTTATAGATTGGACAATATGTGGCTTTTCTCAAAAATCTTCGTTTTTTGAGGATTGCTTTGTTATGATATTTTCGTTTATATTTTTCTCCCCTTGGCTTGTTAAAGTTATTTTTCTTATACAATTTTCTTTTCTTTCTCCTTTTAGGTTCTTTTCCCCAATGGTGACGATTATCCCAACAAGTTAGAAATTATTTCTTCATTTTCTTTCGCTTCTGGAGATCGGGATATTGATTATTGACCCATTTTCTTAGATCATAGATTCTTGAACCAAGGGTATCAATGGCATCTGCTTTTTTAAGCCATTTAATGTACTTTTCATTGATTATAAAATTGACTGGATATGATAATTTATCATAAAACATACCAAGATTGTTTTCATTATGCCCAATTTTATAATAGTATTAACTAAATTCAGCAATATAATTCTTCAGATACCTCATATCCCATAATTCTGTGTCGTTAATCATTCTTTACCATTCTCTTACTTTTTCTTCAAAATCAAGTTTAGCTCTGATGCATGCAATTTCAATTTTGTTACATAAGTGTTTAAATATTACAGCTGGTGTTTCCATCATTTTTAATGCATTTTTGTCGTCCTCATTTAGTGAATCATACCAGTCACCTACAGTACTAGAAAAACTATGTTCGATCTAGTTTAGGAAATTTCCAGCAATCCATGTAGTATTTAAGTTTAGGATACTATTCATACTTCTTTTTTAATGTTCAAATATTTCTTCTCTATTACGAGCTCTATCGATGTTTAAAATGTATTATGTTTGGGTAATCTGGGTAAGACCAATCTCTTCAAAGGTCATGATTTTTCTTGAGATAAATCCAAAGGAAAAATTAGTTGTATGTCCTGCTGGAACGTATATAGGCCTCATAAAATGAGTATTTCTTACTAGAAGGTTCACCAAATTCTTCAAGTTTAGGAATAACATTATTAACTAGATTAGAATCGATTTCATCTATATTGAGTTCTTCTCCAATCTTATTGATTTCATTATCAAATATTATTTTTTTCATATTTTTTATCCAGTCTCTTTCTGACTTCTTCTAAAGGTGCAACATTAAAATCCTCTAATTTAATTAGATTCATCTGCTGATATATTTTTTTTTTCTAACTAGACATTATTTATCTCTTCATTATCATCAGATAATACATTTTGTTTTTCTACTATTGCACTCCATGATTTTGTTTGATTCTTCTAGATTTTGGTCTTTATCAAATATATTTTGTTGTTTTACAAGATTAAACTAGTCATACTCCATCCTCTTCTTCTTTCTAAGCCTTTTTAGATGATTTTTCATTTGATTTTTCTTTACTTCCTTTTAAAATTTTAAATCATGTAATGGAAATAGATTTTTGTTTTTTGGGTTTTGAAAAGGATTATGCTGAAATGGAGTACTAATACTTAGATCAGATTTTTCACTATCTCTTACTTCGTTGATTAAAGAAAGATAAATTACAGATAATTGATTCTTCATATCCTAAACTTCAGTCTTAATTTTTGCTAATTCTGCCTTTAAATTCTAAAACTATATTAGTGATAATTTAGTTGAGGTGCTACTGAAGTGGTTTCTTTTAGTGAGTGCACAACATATGAATAATTAGGAGGAGGACAAGAAGATAATGATTCAAACATTAAACATAGTTAATTAGCTTAATTAACTACTTAATTAATCTTAATTATCTTAATTAGTTTTGGTCACGAAGCACTAATACCAGATTAAAGAGGGTTTTGAGTAGTGCTTATGAGAAGATTATCACATGCACAACACTAAAATTTTTGAAAGTAAGTTTTTAAGGATTGGGGTAACTTTTGCAAATATGAAAAGCTTTAGGAACTTTATAAAAAGTTCAATAGTAAATTATCCCCCAAAAATTAATTGTAAAACAGTTCAATGGTTCAAAAAATTTAGTTTATAGTTGTGGGTTCAGAAAATTTATGCACTATACTTCGAGAAAGTAAACAACTCTAGTTTTAATGCTTTCCTTTGGATCCAATCCACTGTCCTAGATTAGTTTTTTCCACCCTGGAGAGAGTTTGAGGATGAAGAAGTGCAAGGGAACCGCGGATTGGGTAAGCATCGAAAGATCAATGCACTGCAACAGAAACTAAGCATCTCTTTCTTTATCTTTTCCTCATCTCACAATTAGATTTACTTTCAATTTGCAATTAGATTTATTTATTATGTTTGAGTAGATTTCTTCAACCTAGAGATTTCATTGCCCTTGAATGATTTTTGCTTGATTTTTGTTGTTCAATCCTTTGAACTGTCGTTGATTATGTATTCAATCTCTCCTATAGGTTTGTTTTCTGAGTAAGGTGATTCAGCCAATTACTTACTTGTCTTAGATATTGAATGAATGACTAAAAGGTGACGTTTGATATCAGAAAGCTAGGGCCGGACTTGATTACGTGAATTTTTGAGAAAGATTCATCATTCAAGAGATCTTAGTTAATAATCTACATGCTGAATGAGTCTAGATTAAGTAAAACCATGAAAGTAGGGGCTTAATATATTATAGGCATTTCACTATAACTTGAAATAGAGTAGTGATACATTAGATTATCGATTAATTAGATTATCGATCTTTAATTTAATCAACAAGGTAAAATTGGTTTGAAATTACTTGTAGTGGATCATTTTGCAACTCAATTCCTAAATATGTATGTTCCATATTTGTTCATATTTTACTTAGGTTAGAATTCTCGAATTATTTACATTGCTTAGCCTATATTGAAGGAATAAAACCTGGTAGATTGACCTAGCCCTTATAGAAGATAACCTTAATTTTCTATATCGCCACCATACACTTATGCTCTATCAAGTTTTTGGTGCCGTTGTCGGGGGACTATTGGTGAATATTAGGCTTTTCTCAAGACAGTTAACCAAACATTTCCATTTTAGCCCTTGATTGTACACATATTCCTACTCTTAAGCCAAGTCTATGGAGCATCACTTCAAGTTTATTTTGTGTGAAGCTTAATTGAGGCTAGGGTTGCTTGGTATATTGACTTGATGAGGCGATGACGACATTATAGATTTGCAGTGTTCGCTTTTTGTTGATATGGGTTAGGTATCTGTGCAATAAGTTATGAATTGATAATTAGTTGTCCTATGTCTTTCATAGTTGAATTCTTATTTCATTTTCCATTTAAAAAAAGAGGGAAAAAAAAGGCAAATCATGTTTTAAAAAAGAGAAAAAAGAAGGGAGAAAAAGTGAATAAGTGATTGGTATTGGACATTTAGACATGTAAATAGCTTATATTCCTACTCTTATGTTCCTTTTTTTTGGCATTTGGTTAGGTATTTGATTTGTGGGGTAAATTCATTTTACTGTTGGGGTTTGGATAGTTGGTAAACTTCATAATTACTTGGTGCTTTATTGGTTGCTCCCTCGCTCCACATTGTCAAATTCATTATAATACTAATTTTCCTTAACCCTTTTAGCCCACATTACAACTTACGTAAAATTCTCTTGATTGTTATATGCACATTACATTCAGATGGTGGAGAATTAGAGAGTTAGGGCAAGCATATGGTAGTTTGCATCTTTAGAATGAGTCTTAAGTGAATCTAGGCTATATTTCAAATACATAATGGGAGTGTTCCACATTCTCAAAGTGAGGTTCTACTAGTCTATTTGGCTCTACTCAATTATGTATGCTTGCATGATATGGTTTCTAATTCTTTAGGGGATGGTCAGGTTTGATACATAACTTGTGGTCTCATATTTTGTCGAAAACATTCACCTTCTCATAATTTTACAATGTCTTGTGTGCTATTTGGGGTTGCAATTGATTGATATTCTTGCTGGGGATGTGCTATGAGTTTCTTAGCCTGAGGAGGTTGTTATATTTTTGAGTCCTCGAACCATCTCCCAATAACAATTTATCTTAAGTTTAGCTTTACTTGGGGATAAGCAAAGGTTAAAGCTTGAAAAGTGATGAATGTCACATTTTCATGGATTTTTTAAGTGTTTGGGAGTCATTTTAGGGTTAATATGCATAATTTTATGATTTACGCTCTTATTTCTACTATTATGCTTGGGTTTCTCCTGTTTAAGAAGTGTCTGCATATTTTGACCTTGCGAGCCCAAACCATATTAGTAAATGATGATTTTAAGGTTTTGTGGATTAAGGAAGGTAGAAAAAGAGGCCTAAAGACACCCAATATTGACATACTGTGGTAAGTACCACGGTCTAGAAAGTTCCAAGAAGTAGTAAAAGGAATAAAAGAGTATGACCGATACAGTGACCACCATGGCCTAGAGGACGTAGGGACCATGATCTATGGGGCTCCCCATAGAACAGCCATGGTTAGTCCTGCTCCCTGATTCAGCTAATTTTTTTCGTGGCTGATCGTGTTCCATGCATGTTGTACACTAACAGCCTTGATTCCAGTAATAAAAGCTCAGTTTTAATGCCTTCCTTGGCATCCAATCCATTATTCTAAATTAGTTTTTCCACCCTAGAGAGAGTTTGAGGAAGAAGAAGAAAAGATTTATAAGGGAATCGCGGATCGGGCAAGCATCGAAAGATCAATGCATCACCTTAAAAACTAAGCATTTCTTTTGCTATCTTTTCCTGATCTATCAATTAGATTTTTTTTTCTAGTTTTTAATCAGATTTCTTTATCATGTTGATTTCTTTAATCTGGGGATTTCACTGCCTTTGAATGATTTTTGCTTGTTTGTGATTTTTGAATCCTTTGACCCATTATTGATAACGTATTTAATCTATCATAAAGGTTTGTTTTCTTTTCTAACATGAAGGACTAAAAGGTCAAGTTTGATATCAGAAAGCTAGCACTGCACTTGATTGTGTGAATTCTTAAGAAAGACTCACTATTCAAGAGAGCTTAGTTGATAATCTGCATGCTTAATGGGTCTAGATTGATTGAAAACCATGAACGTAGGGGCTTGATTGACTCTAGGAATTTTCCTTTAACTTCAAATAGAGCAGTGATACATTAGATTATCGCTCTTTAGTTTAATCAATATGGTAAAATGGGTTTGAAATTACTATGAAGTGCATCATTTTGCAACTCAATTCCTAGATTTTTTTCTTCCATCGATTTGTTAATATTTTACTTAGGTTAGAATTCTTGAATTATTTGCATCACTTAGCCAATCTTGACAGAATAAAAGCTGGTAGATTGACCTAATTCTTGTGGGAGATGACCTTGATTTGCCACAATGCCATCGTGTATTCTCATGTCCATTCTCCATAGTGACCAATATGACGATGCAAATGATGGTCGGATCAACAAAAGGTAGCTGGGCGAGGATGAATGCCATAGAGGAGACAACATCTAGATAAACATTCCTACTAGATGAGGTGCGAGGCAAAGCTCTACCGAAGCTTTTGTTCTTGACATAATCAAAATAGTCATAAGAAGATGACAGAATAATTATTATCCTAACATAACCAACGAACTAAAATTAACTTATGTTTTAAAGAAGGAATGTGAAACACATTAGTAAGAGAAAGAGGCCGTGTATTAATGTGAAGACTTAATGAGCCAATGTTTTTAATCAGGAGAAGTATACCATTCCTAACCTAGATGCAATCAGTTTGATTGTAAGAGGATTTGGAGAGTAAGCTACCCTCATTAGGCATCACATGGGAAGCTATTGCCAAATCAGGATATCAAATTGATTTGTTGGCATTGATGGAATTAAAAATAGCATAAGCTAGAAAAAGGTTAGGTTGTTGTTATGTAAGATAATGATTTGGGGAACCAACAGGTGTGTGCCCTGGAGTAAAGAAAATTTTACATACAACGTTGAGGTTTGAACCTAGGACTCCCTTTAGATAAATTGTTACTTGCCCCAAAAAAAAAAATATTCAGTAGTAGAAGAAGATAAACATTGAATATTAGAACTTGAAAATAGTACATTACCATAAGTCCTTCATGTGGGCATACTCCTGTTTAATTAAAGGTTGAGCTTGAGTAGCGGTAGCATTGGTAGAACAATATCCGCTCCCTTGATTTCGACAACTGTGACTATTGTTAAATCGATTTTGGCCTTGATTACCACCATTATTACATCCCTTATTATTGGGGTTAGGTTGACTAGAACCAGCTAATGACGCACTAGTTGAAGCATTAGACATGACAAGTGATTGAAGTAAACAATCGAGGTAGCCTTCAATTTTAAGAAGTTAAGTTGTTGCTCATAATGAATCAATTTAGCGTGCAAATCATCAAAAGGAATGAGATTAGTGCATAAGACAATGTATACAGTAGCAAGAATATGACAATCCTGATCGACAACGTTAAGAGTAAGTTGAAAGATCAATATCCGAAATAGGAGAAGCAATCGAAGCAAAGAATCAGCAATTTGCTTAGTACTTCGACGATAATCTTTCATGTTTTGCTTCTCATCAATTGAAAGAGTAGTTAGAATATGTTTTAAATCCATGGCATGAGCTACACTGGCACTATTAAAATGATGCGCTAAACATTCTCAACTATAAAGAGAATGGGTAATATCATACACCTCGATCAAAAGATCAGACAAAATCATGGCAAACAATTATGAACGGAGCAATTGATCCAAGCAAAGCTAGACTAGATAGGGAGGATTTGAGTGCTAAATGTCATGGTCTTCAAGAATATATAAGGTAGGGACACTATACCATCCATGAAACCCTAAAGTTGTTGAGTGATGATAAATGAAGTAAATTGGGTTCTCTATGGAAGAAAGTCCTCAACATTCATCAAGGTAATGGTCATAAAAATTTTTATATTGATTGAGAAGTGGTTGGGATGCAAAGAGGGAAGAATAACACTATTTGAGAGCCTTGAGGAGTCACCATGCAACAAGGTACTCGAATCTCGAGGCAGGACACACGGTGCAGACATAGCCCCACTGTTTGGGAAGGGGACATCCATCAATGTCATGGGAACAGTGGATGAAAAAGAAGCAAGAGAAATAGAAGGGGAGAAGGTGCTATGAGAAAAACTGTGGTGGCAAGGAGGTGGTGGTCACAAGAAGACGTAAGACATTATAATAGAGGAAGTTTGTGGAGTAGAAGGAATAGGGGTGGTGTCTAAGTGCACCGATGGGTTAGTAGTGGCAGTACAGGTCGGCGGTGTGGATGGAGGAGTAAGGCGTCCTTGCCATGGCAAGGTAGAATGTCTGCGGTAAAGGAAATCCGACAAGAGGAGAGGCAAACCCTACCCAAGATATGTGAGGGGCAAGCAATGAAAAATTAGGGTTAGGCTTAGGGTTAGGCTAAGGCTCTAATACCATGTTAATGGAATTGTAATGCTCTTCTCCAATTAGAGCATATTACTACATTTATAATATTCATGGTACGTAGAATAATTTACGAGAATTGTATCTTTGTCTAACATGCACTATTGGTGAGAAACTTGTATCTATATGTTGGATGATACATGCAGGAGAAAGCTATAACTCTCTTCAAGGGCACAAGAAATAAGAAAGACGTAGGATATATATACAGGAGGAAGCGATAACTCTCTTCATTAGATTTAAGTCTAATATATGTCCCAGTCCCTTCGTGCTACCTAAAAGAAAAATGCTATGTGCATAACTCCATTAAAATGGTTATCATGTTTCTCTGCTAGTCTGCTATGACCTTGCTGGCATTAAATAAAGGGAGCAGATAAATGAAGCAAGAGAGAGAAACAATGAAGCAGGAGATGAGGGCAGTTGTTTATTTACTAACATACATACAAACAAGAGAAAAAGAAGGCGAAAACCAAACTTAGATAGGAGCATTAAATTTGCGTAATTTATTTTTGATTCCTTATACGAATATTGGTCCATTAGATATATTTTGGCTTTAATCTCAACCAAAAACAAAAAGATATGATAATTGATGCAATTATGGCATATGAGCATTCTAGGAACAATTCTAACCTTATAAAGGAATGATGGGGACTCCTCAGCAACATGTGGAGGCATCCTCCAAAGAAAGAGATCAGATCTTTCATTCCACGAAGAAGTTCAAACGGGGTGCGACCCTTGAACCCCCAGGCTTGAATGAGAAGGATGTAGACATGGTTCCTAAAACTGAAGAACTGATTACTCATGGAGCGAGAGAAGAGGCCAATAAGCAGCCAAACCAAATGTCATTCAAAGACAGACGTATGGCCAATCTGAGAAGGAGGATTGGGATACAGAAGATGATGAACCGGACCCCGAAGAGGACCCGGGATGTCCAAAAATCTGCTTGACTAAACAGGAGAAAGTTAACCTTCGAAAGCCATGGAGGAGATCGCTGATAATGAAACTATTTGAGAAAGATACTGGCTTTATTCAACTGAAATGTGCATTAGCCACTAAATGGTCTTTGAAGGGAGATTTTACTCTCATTGATCTAGGGCATGATTATTACATTGCTAGATTCTCTAATAAAGGGGATTACGATTATGTGTTAACTCAAGGCCCTTGGCTTGTAAGAGACAACTACCTTACGATTCACAAGTGGGTTCCCAACTTTGTTCCGGATGAAGAGCCTATTCGACACCTTACTGTCTGGATTAGAATTCCTCACCTGAATATGGAGTACTTCAATGAAAGATTCCTTTCTCTAGTTGGCGAGAAAGTGGGTAAAGTTCTCAAAGTGGACAACACAGCGGCTTATGTCGAAAGAGGCAAATTCACTCGTATGGGTGTGGAAGTCGATTTATCCAAGACACTGCTATTGAAATTTCATCTACATGGTTGGTATGGCATATCCAATATGAGGGTCTACGACTCATTTGCTTCAAGTGCGGCAAGGTCGGACACAAAGAGGATTGTTGCCCTCTCCACCCATCTAATGATGCTGACACCAATACTCGACAAGCGCGGAACACCAAGACCCTATTGTGGCCATCCCAGAGGTTGGCCAGAATACTTGGAGGACTATGGCTCATGGATGCTCGTAAAGAAACCTCAGAGGAAGAAAAATACCCGGTCTAACCCAGAGGTAGGTCGAGCAAACCGGGTCGGAGCACATCAGAACCGGGCTGGAAATCGACCAAGGCTCTATTCGGCAAGGGACCAATGACAAACAAGGCAATTACCTAATAGGTCACACCTTCCTAACGAAAGGGGGTCTAGGTTTGTGATTCTGACGGAGGGAAATATGGCAGGAGATATTTGTGATAAAAATCACGTTGATGATTTTGGAGAGAATCTAAACTCATATAATATTGCAAATCCTATTGACTTGCAAGGAGATATGGACATTGAATCGAAAACTGACATCAACTTGCCTGCATTAGAGTTGGAACTCGTTGTATCAGATGCAAGCCCAGAGGCGCACTCACCTCAACATGCAGACCCAATAAGCAGTGGTACCCAGCACCTGCCCAAAAACCAAGCCGAGAAGAGCCACGACCCAAGGATGGCACTGGGGCCCCCGTAACGTAAATGCAAGCCCAAGTTCAGGATTGCTGCTGGCGTCAAGATACCAGCCCAAGCCAAATGCCTACCCAAGTCCGACATTTAAGGAAAACAATTTGAGGTAATCAGTTCTTGCCGAGAATCCTACAGATCATCACAACCAATACCTTACCCAACCTAATGTAGCCCATCAAGCGTACCTGGTTACGAGACGGGGTAACGGATACCCAAGATCCACATATTATATTCATCCTGGAGATCCCCCGAACGACAACAGTCCATATCACCAATCGTTTCGTGAAGCTGGACTCCATAGTACTGACAATGCCGGAGTAGGTATACTATAAGCAGGTCATCCTCCTTCTACCTCCATAGAAATAAGTGGAGCAAATGTGGACGTCGATCCACATGGGTCTCCTGCTGAAGCGGAGACAAATGTCCTGAGCCAGTAGGGTATGCATGCCCAAGTCTCCTCCATTGTTCATTCCATGAATAATCAACACCTTCCCTGTTCCATTATGGTTTGGAATGCTCAAGGTGCTGCTAGCAAAGGTTTTTTATATACCTTAAAAGAGCTACTCAGAAGATATAAACTGAGCATTTTGGTGCTAGTAGAGACCAAAATCAGTGGTGATAGTGTCGACCTTCTTTGCCAGAAGATCAACTTTGATGGTCAATATAGGGTCGATCCCGTGGGCTTTAGTGGAGGAATCTAGATGTTTTGGCACACCAACAACGTCTCCTTACAAGTAAAACATCCAATGCACAGTGTGTGACGGTTACCGTATCCAGAAGAAACGAAGAGGAGTGGTTATTCACTGTAGTGTATGCTAGCCCCAATGAACAGACACGGGACGAACTGTTTGAAGAGCTTAGTGCCTTTGCCTCATAAAATCGGAAACCATGGCTTCTTACTGGAGATTTCAACGAGACAAGAACGATGACAGAACGCAAAAACTGCAGTGATAGCCTCCAACGACGTTGCACCAAGTTTGACAACTGGATTAATAATAATGGCCTACTCGATTTAGGATTTGCGGGACCACAATTTACATAGAGTCGAGGTACCAATCTGGAGACTCGTAAATATGCACAATTGGATAGGGGGTTGTGCAATCTTCAATGGAGAATGAAATTCGATGAGGCGGGTATATGCCACCTTCTACAGAACCACTCAGATCACTCACTGATTTTAATAGCGTTAAATGGATCAACGCATACTCGTAGTGGACACAGACCATTCCGCTTCCAAGTTGCATGGCTATCGCATAATCAGTTTGAAGATTGCCTCACAGAGAATTAGAAAACTGGACTCAAGCTTGGTCCTCTTCTCCAATATCTAGCAACTGTATTTGATGACTGGAACAAAAAGTGTTTGGCAACTTATTTCATCGGAAAAGAACCCTATGGGTGAGGATTGAAGGCATCCAACGTGCATTAGTCCAAAAGCCAAACCGATTCCTAGCTCAGCTTGAGGCTAATCTACGTAAGGAGCTGGATGAAACCTTGGACCAAATTGAGATAATGTGGTACCAAAAATCATGAATGGAAAAGATTTGTGACGGTGACTGTAATACTCGCTATTATCATGCTAGCACTGTGGTAAGAAGGCATATAAACCGAATTGAAATGCTACGAGACGCAATGGGTAATTGGCTGATGGATGAGGAGAACATAAAGGACATGGTTATGAACTTTTTCAAAAGCCTATATAGAGATGAGGGAACTCCATATACCCCTTATATATAGTCTCACAACCGATTTCCCTTTCTTACCCAGGAAGAGACCGCGTAACTCTCCAAACCTTCACGGGAAACAACATCAAACAAGCTATTTTTGAGATGGAAGCGTTCGAAGCACCTAGCCCAAATGGGTTTCAAGCCCTATTTTACCAGAAATACTGGGAACTTATAGGACCCAAGTTCATACAGACAGCCCTAGATGTCATGCATGGGAAAGGCATGCCGGATGGGCTCAATGACACGTTCCTTGTACTAATCCCAAAAGTGGAGAACCCACAATCTGTGTCGCAACTAAGACCCACTCACTTATGCAATGTAGGGTACAAAGCCATATCCAGAGCCATTGTAAATCGATTAAAGCCTGTACTGGACAAATTGGTGTCTCCTACCCAAGCAAGTTTCGTCCCAGGAAGAAATATTTCAGACAATGTTATTATCATGTAAGAAATGTTGCACACTATGAGGTGGAAAAAAGGCAAAATGGGTTCCATGGCCATCAAGGTGGACTTAGAGAAGGCTTACGATTGACTGAGATGGGCATTCATCAAAGAAACACTCCAGGAATTGAGGCTACCCCAGATGTTTGTGGAAGTCATAATGTTGTGTATAACCTCGCCTAAATTCAATATACTATGGAATGGAGAAAAGTTGTTGGATTTCCTGCCCACCCACGGGATAAGGTAAGGCAACCCACTATCGCCATATATCTTCGTCCTATGCATGGAGCGACTAAACCACCTGATCGAAGAAAACTTGATTCATGGGGAGTGGAAGCCAATCTTTGCTAGTCGAGGAGGGCCTGCTCTCACGAACCTATTTTTTGCCGATGACCTCATTTTATTTGGGGAAGCCAGCATCGAACAGGCACGAGTGGTCAAAATGTGCCTTGATCGATTTTGCGAAGCATCAGGAGATCATGTTAACTTCCAGAAATCAATGGTGCTTTTCTCCAAAAATACCAGCAAAGAAATTGCTGAAGCAGTCAGTACTAAATTAGACATTCCTGCTACGGATGATTTGGGTCGATATTTGGGAATGCCAACAATCAATGGACGGGTCACACGACAGACGTTCGAAAGTGCGTCTGAAAGTGTTGATCGACTCCTGGTTGGGTGGCATGGAAGACTACTATCCTCAGCTGGTCGAAGCACTCTAATACAAGCAATACTCTCATCTATACCCACGTATGCCATGCAAACAGCGAAGCTCCTCCGCTCATTATGTGATGAGGTGGATGGGAAAGTCTGAAGATTCCTATGGGGGGGTGATAAAACACACAGGAAAGTACCCCATGTTTCCTGGAATCAAATCCTCAAGCCCAAAAATATGGGAGGACTAGGGCTCAAGGCCATGAGACAAACGAACTCTGCGTTCCTCACAAAGCTAGGCTGGAGGGTTCTCAATGAAAAAGGCAAGCTTTGGTCACAAGTTGTAAGAGCAAAATATTGTGATGGCCAGTGTGACATAGACATGTTCACCGCGAAGCCCAATGCATCAAATGCATAGAAAGGCATTGTGGAGAATGCAAGGTACCTCAGAGAAGGCGTGGGGACTGAAGTAAGGAATGGCAAACGCACCCTCTTCTGGTATCACAACTGGGTCACGGCGCAACCCTTATGCAGCATTGCCACATTGGACATTCCACCTCAACTAGAGGATGCAACAGTATAGGAACTATGGGATGCAACACTGGGTTGGAAATGGGAACTTTTCGCCCATTGCCTGCCTGAAGCCACCTTGAAAATTATAGCCTCTAATGAGCTTCAACCTAGGGAGGAGAATGAGGACCAACTGGTATGGACTGGCTTGAGCCATGGCAACTTCTCCTTGAAGTCTGCAATAGCCATCATTTGAAAGGAGGCTGAAAATGAGAGGAACTCCTTTTGGGACTTAGTTTGGCAGAGAAAACTCCCATACAGGATCAACTTCGTTTTGTGGCTAGCTACCTAGGAATGCCTAATGACTAATGCTAATC
Source organism: Carnegiea gigantea (assembly GCA_029747015.1). Classification (NCBI taxonomy): domain Eukaryota; kingdom Viridiplantae; phylum Streptophyta; class Magnoliopsida; order Caryophyllales; family Cactaceae; genus Carnegiea; species Carnegiea gigantea. The sequence goes on from JAKOGI010000167.1 coordinate 656,716, forward strand.
GGTTTGCTCGTGGACTAGCCCCAAGCTCGGCCTACACTACATGCAACGCTACTGAGGAAACAACACTACACCTACTCAGGGATTGCCCTCTGGCAAGGTCAGTATGGTGCTCGCTTGTCTCGCATCCCGAATAAGCCACATTCTTCACCAGTCCGTTGAGAAACTGGCTTAGTTCGAACCTTACAATCTCTACCACAGATCATGGACATTGGCCCACTTAATTTGCAAGTGCTTTGTGGTGGATTTGGAGATGGAGGAAAAAAGGTATTTTTGATGAACCCCAATTCACACCATCCAACCCCAGGAACTTCATCCAGGTACGATGCCAACATATACTGGATCCCATGCAAATAGTAGCATCCAAAAAGCTCGAGCCTAGAATAGAACTCTATACTCGCTGGGTGCCACCACCGCCAAAATGGCACAAACTGAACGTCGACGGGGCAGCCAAAGGTAACCCGGGCTTGTCGGGAGGTGGTGGAGTGCTGAGAGGGCACTGTGGGGAATGGATTATAGGCTTTGTTGCAAACTTCGGGTACTGTTCACCGGTGAAAGCAGAGCTGAAGGCATTGCTTCAAGGGCTACGGATGGCGAAAGCCTGTGGGACCAAAAAGCGTATAATCCATATGGACTCTTTGGTGATAGCACAAAAGGTCAAGAGCTCAATCTGACCAAACCAATCCTATTATTACCTGTTGAAGGAATGTCAAACTCTGCTCCTCAATCCGGAGTGGGAGGCCACGATGGAGCATTGTTATAGGGAGAGCAACCAAGTGGCCGATTGCTCGGCGAACTTAGGGGTTGATCAAGCATCATCATTAGCTATCTTCGTGCAGCCCCCAAAAGGGGCAAAACCGATGTTATCTAAAGATTGTTGTGGCATTTCTTGGACCCATATGATACGGAAGTAATAATATTTTTTTAGTGGCTCAGCCCTTCGTTAGCACCCCCAAAAAAAAAAATCTTTTGTTTTTTTGGAAAATTAAGGGTCATCTCTGGTAGCCATACGATATCTTAGTGATGGAAGATACATAAAAAGAATCGAAAAAAAGGAGACAAAAAAATCCCCCCCCCCCCCCCCCCCCACGTCCTGTAAAATTTAGGTGCACAAATCGACAGAAAAAATTTGCCCATTTGCCCTGTAGAATTTATGTGCGCAAACTCACAAAGACTGAAACGATTCCCATTTAATTTAGTGAACTGGTCCTGGAATTTTGAAGTTTCAAAAGCGTTTCTCATGTTCCTCTCTCACATGTGCAAGTCAATCACCGATCCACTCAACCTCTTTGTTGCTATTCTATTTTTTTGATCAAACTCACCTCTTTATTTATGTCCAGAACCTTGCAATTATATTGTAGTTCCAAAATTACTTTACAATGAAGCCCTCAGAACACGACCTCTTTTTTGTTTTTTGTTTTTTTAATCTCCAAAATCTTCTGTATTTTGTTGGCCATTACAACACAAAAAATATGTTGGCCACCGTGTATGTCAAAATTTAATATTCTGACTATAGTTTGAGATCAACTCACACCACATTCACAAGAATAGCAACGATAAATGTTTATTTATCTGGGGTTCAATTCATGCTGTGTGATCTACATAACATCTAAGTAAATTCAATAACTTCTATTGTTACAAGTCCACCTTCATAGTAACAACAACAGTCTCGCCTTTGTTTCCAAAAGGGTTTTTTTTTTTAAAAAAAAATAATTAGAGCTGGGCAAAGTTGACCCGACATGATTATCGACCCGAAACCGACACAAAGTTAAGCGGATTTGGATATAAAATTTCAATTCGTTTAATTAAATGGGTTGATACATTCAACCTATTTAATTAAGTGGGTTAGGTTCAGGTCGAGATTCTCGACATGACAAAGTGTCTATTTAACCCGTTTACTTAAACAGGTTAAACAAGTCCGCTCATTTTTCCATTTATCATTTATCCATTTATCTTTTTATTAGACAATTAATAATACAAAAATTTAAAAAATTGTGAATTATGATGAACCGGTGGAGTTTTAGGGAGTAATTTCTTAATGTGATGTAAACTTAATTTTTTAATGCTATGTAATTATATATTAGATGAAAATGTTAAATGCGCAAATGGGTAATTAGGTAACTAAATTCGACTTATTTATCTTAGCGAGTTAGGCTGATCAGCATGTTTAAAAATTAAATGGGTACAAGTCAAGGTTTTCTAACTCGTTTAATAAACAATTTAGATTCAGGTTAAGGAATTTTCAATTCGTTTAAATTCGAGACAAATACAAAATCGACCCGACCTGGCATATTATTCAGCTCTTCATAAAAATATCCTTTTATTCATTTTTTACCATTTGATTTATATTTTAATACATATATCATATTTATTGATAATTTTAGTTTATTGTGTGGATATAAATTCATTATGTAAAGTTTCATAAATTCGTGACGATCCCATAATTATTTATTGTGAGGCACATATGTTGCAATCTTTTTTCTTTTTAATTTGCAGAGGTGGTCAGTGATTATGTAATTTATCTCGTAATTAACTATCATGTGATAGTCTTATATGAGATTTACTAATTTAAAATTTATATTTGAGATATAGTTGTTTATCACTTCGAAAAGAAAAATAGAAAAAACTTGGTTGCGACTATTTTTGTGCGGATTAAACATCGTAAAAATTAAGCAGTTTAATCGAACACGAAAACAAGCTATGTTTGAATTGTACATTCCCCTATGAATTATAAATGGCTAGGCTTTGAATTAATAGGTTCACTAGCGCATGCTGAGTTCCACGTGTCGCAAATTGGATATGACGATTATGACCCCCACAATTGCCACTTGAAGACGCATTTCGGGTGAACGGGGCAACTCTCATATTGATTAGCTTTGGGCTTGGGCTGCTCAGCATTTATAGAAATTCCACATACGGCCACCTACTTCCCATGTTGCACATATGATTTTCCAACCGTAATGGATATTGGAGTTTGATTCATTAGCTTACGTACATGTGAACAGCTGGAGTTCGTCCTTCTCTTAACTATGAAGTGAATGTACTTGAAAGTTGAATTCTTGAGCTCGACTTAACCAAATTTTGAGTTGGCTCGGCCTAAAAGTCTGATTTAATATGTTCAACCATTTTGATTTTTGGACACAATCAACTGAATTTAAACCGAGAACAACTGAACACAAAAAAATCACAAAATAGCTGAGTAAACTCATCTCAAACCTATTCGATCTATTGGGTCAATAAAATAAAAACAACAACTTTTTGTATGTGTGCCAATTTAGTTGACTGTTATAGTATATCCCTATTATTTGACTTTCCTTTTATTTTTTCCATCTTAATAATAATGATTATTCATTATACACTGCAACAGCCCGGTCCATTTGAGACTGAAAAATTCGGTCTCCAAAATATAAAATTCCGTCTCTATTTAATTTTGGAGACCGAACAGAGACCGAAAACTGTCGGTCTCCAAAGACTTGGTAGTAATTCAAATTTAGAGACCGAGTTGTACACATCAGTCTCTACCTGAGGCCGAATTTTGAGACTAAACTGCCATGGTCTCCAATGGCGTCTGGCCCAAATTGGTCTCTATTAGAGACCAAAAAATTTGGTCTCAATTAGAGACCAAAAATTTTGGTCTTTGATTGAGACCAAAATAGGTCGGTCTCCATTTGAGACCAAAATAGGCCAGTCTCCATTTGAAACCAAAATGGATCGGTCTCCAGTGGAGATCGCTGCCCTCGGTCTCTATTGGAGATCAGTTTCTTATTTTAGTCTCAACCAGAGACCGGGGTCCCTTTTTTGCTGAGTTTAGGACCAGGACTTCTGTTTCGGTCTCAAACAGAGACATTATTTTAATTTCGATCTCTAACCTGCGTATATTTTTTGTAATAATTTTGCCCATCTAAATGTACCACCTACATTTCACACATCATGCTATTTACATATCCGGGTCATATTTGCCCCTAAATACAATAACTGGAAGTACATGCCACACATTTGGCATCACAAATCCCAAATTACACCAAAATTTCCGCAATATCACATTCCAAAAATGTCTACAATAGCGCATGAAAGGTCTATGTCTAACAATTTCCGCAACACCGCCCAAAATGGTTATCCAGCATACATGAAGTCCCGAGACCAATGTTCCACATTCAAGCGTTGAAGCAATTACAATTATGCATCCAACTAAGCAAAGGGGCACAACCATATATACCTAAACCTATGAGGACGCCTGAGAGTTGTTAGCATGGGTGGGGTGGCCAAGGAGCGCCGAGAAGCTATCAAACCGAGCATTAAGCTCCAGTAGTCCAATTCTTTGTTCATCCAGCTGCTTCCTAGTAGCTTCCAACTTCTCCCTAGCACTCCTCAGCTCCTCCTCTGTCGAATGTAAACAAGCTTGGGTTGTCTGCAGCTCATTTTGTATCGTTCGCAATTGATCCTGGAGCTGGGTAGCTAACAGGGAGGAATATGCCGACGAAGTGCTGCAGCTAGTACACCTAGACGTGGTTGGTCTCTCAAACATGGTCGGACCCTCTCTTCCAAGTCCGTATAGAGTGCCAATTTCGCTCCAACCACCACAAGCTTTAAAGAAGAGGTGATCACCTGCTGCTGAACCGACTTGCACATCGGTCCCTGCTTTTAGTTGCTCTTATTTTTCTTGCATCAGCGGAATAAATAGAAAAAGTCAAACAAGTAGCTTGTGTACAAATTTCAGTCGCCTAACTTTAAACCGAGCTATTGCTATGGTGCTTATATAAACACTCTATGATGTAAAGCTCAAGGGGATTGAGATTTCAATCAAAGAAACAAGGAGAAGCAATTCGGATTCTCTAGGAAACCGAAGAGCCCGTGACTATTTTGCTTGAAAAGGATAGAGCTAAACTTGGATTTTGGATACAGAATCACCACCAAACCCAAGATTAGGGCCCCTAAGTTTGATTAAGATACAGAAATCACCACTTAATCAAAGTTAGGACTCACTTGAACACCACTTAGTTCGGCCTAAACTAAGATAAGCAAGTAGAGTTTTTGGAAAGAAAGCTTCGAATGCTCTCTGCGGTTTTCTCTTTCAAAATCTGAGGTATATCTTTCTTCCAATGGCCGAAACTTGCTTTTGTTACAAGCCTAGGAAAACATTCTAACTAGCAAGCAAGCAAGCAAGTACCTCACCTTGCCCTCCTAAGGAGGAAAGGTGTTAACTAGTCTTAATCTACATGGTTATGACTAACCAGTTACAAAGCAAGCTTAAGACTAATCTAAGTACATTTAAACTAATAAAGAAAGCAAGACAAACGATTATTACAACTTAATTAACTTGTATTTAGGCTTAATCAACTAAGAATGCAGCAAGATAGCATGTGTTCAACCGAAAAGTGGCTTCCCCTTTGCGGCTATCCAATGGGAAGCAAGAACACTCCCATTTAGGCTGTCCAATGAGAATCAAGGGACAAATCGTGCGCAGCTCTTCTTTCATTGGTTGTTCTTCTCTAGGGAGCCTTGGGATGTGTGCAAGCCTTGGTTTGTATGCCATTCAAGCTGATTAAGTGAGCAAACCCTTGTGGTGAAGCAAAACAGCCGGCCTCCCTCAAACCGGGTTCAAGGGCAGAATGTACCTGGTTTTCAGGTTTGGTTTTTCCTTAGCAAAAGTGACCATGATTTGCATTTTAGGCCATGGGGGAAATCCTTAGGGTGTGTAGTAACCCTCCAAAGGAAGAAATCAAGGTTATAGCCCCTTAAAACTTGGTAATTAGGCTAATTCATCTAACCGGGCAGAATTGGAGCCAATCTGACCGGTTTGGAAAATCACCTTGATCTCCCATCCTTTTGTGTGCATGATTTTAAATCAATGCTTGAACCTGAAAGTTAACATCATGAGAATTCCAAAAATGCAAAAATATCAAACTTAAGCCACAATGTAGCTTAAGAAATTAAGTGCACAAAACCGGGCATTTTCTGGCCGGTTAGCTCGTTTGGTGCTGTTTGGCTTTTTTTGCAAAATGTGAGCCATCTTCTTCACTTGGGACCTTGTTCTTGGACGAGTTGGACTTGTTTCATCATGGTCAAGGTCTTGGCTAGGCAGGATTCCATCATCCTCCCCTTGTTGAAAAGATTTGACCCTCAAATCTGGTGGGAAAGTGTCCGGATAGAAGGGGCTCAAATCTGCCACATTGAAGGTGGCAGAAACCTCATAATCACTAGGTAGATCAACCTTGTAAGCATTGTTGTTGATTCTTTCTAAGACTTCAAATGGACCTTCAGCTCGTGGCATGATTTTATTCTTTCTTTTGGAAGGAAACCGTTCCTTCCTCAAATAGATCCAAACTAAGTCTCCTGGTTGAAAAACAATCTTTCTTCTATGCTTGTTAGCTTGTGCTTCATAGGCTGCATTAGTCTTCTCAATTCTGGCTTTAACCAACTCATAGAGTTTCTGGATTTCCTTTACTCTTGTCGTTGCATCAACATGGGGCTTTTGGTCTTGAGGCCGTGGGGTAAGATCATTGAGACTTAAAGGGTCAATCCCATACACCACCTTAAATGGTGAAAGACCAGTAGCTTTGCTAGGAGCTTTGTTATATGCAAATTCAGCATGTGGCAAGAGTAAATCCCAAGTTTTAGCATGAGGTTTAATCAAAGCTCTTAGGAGAGTGCCTAAGGTTCGATTAGTTACCTCAGTTTGACCATCGGTTTGGGGGTGACAAGTAGTACTGTATAATAATTTGGTACCAAGCTTCTTCCAAAGAGTAATCCAAAAATGACTTAGGAACTTCGTGTCCCTATCTGAAACAATGGATTTAGGAATGCCATGCAACCTTGTTACCTCCTTGAAATACAATTCAGCAATGTATGTAGCATCGTTGGTCTTGTGGCAAGGAATAAAATGCGCCATCTTTGAAAACCTGTCTACCACCACAAATATTGAGTCCTTTCCCCTTTGGGTCCTAGGTAGTCCCAAAATGAAGTCCATACTCACGTCCACCCATGGTAGAGTTGGTACGGGCAGTGGGGTATACAAACTGTGAGGTAGTGTGTGACTCTTTGCAGCTTGGCACGTTCCACACCTTCTAAGGCTGTCTTGAACATCCTTCTCCATCCCTGGCCAATAATAATGTTCCCTTAACATAGTTAAGGTTTTAGACTCGCCAAAATGTCCTGCCAAGGAACCACCATGAACTTCTCTAACTAGGAGCTCACGAGTGCTACATTTAGGAATACACAATCGTACTCCCTTGAATAGATAACCTTCTTGGATTAAGAAATCTCCCTTTGGGTGCTTCGAACATGCAGCATAAAGATTCCCAAGGTCTTCATCCTCAGCATGCAAACTCTTAAGATGCTCAAAACCAAGAATAAGAGCATCTAGTTGAAATATAAGGAGGTGCCTCCTTGATAATGCATCCGCACCTTGATGTAGCTTTCCAGACTTGTGCTTAATGGTGAAGTGGAATGACTGAAGGAATTCAACCCACTTAGCATGGCGTGAGTTAAGCTTGTGTTGGCTTGAATGTACTTCAATGCCTCATGATCAGAATGGAGCATAAACTCACTAGCTATCAAATAATGACTCCAATGTTCTAAGCATCGAATGATAGTATAAAATTCCTTATCATATGTGGAGTATTTTCTTCTTGAATGACATAGTTTTTCACTGAAGAAGGCTAATGGTTTACCTTCTTGAGTTAAAACTCCACCAATTCCCACTCCTGATGCATCACATTTAACTTCAAAAACTTTCTCAAAGCACGGCAATGCAAGAACCGGTGCTTAAGTAAGTTTCTTCTTTACTTCTTCAAAGGCAGATTGTGCCTTAGGATTCCATCGGAATGATGAACCTTTAAGCACTTCGATCATAGGGGACATAATGGTGCTAAAACTTCTAATAAATCTTCTGTAAAAAGATGCCAGACTGTGGAAGCTTCAAACATCATGTATGCTTTGTGGTTGAGGCCAAGTCCGAATAGCCTTTGTCTTCCCTTCATCTACATTGATTCCTTCTTCAGAAACAATGTAACCTAAGAATGTAACTTCGTGAGTGAAGAAGGTACACTTCTTAAGGTTACCATACAACTGCTCTTGTTCAAGAACATGCATGATCTGATTAAGATGATCTTGATGCGTTTGCTCGTCCTTGGAATAAATCAGAATATCATCAAAGTAGACCACCACAAACTTGCCAATGTAAGGCTTAAACACTTGATTCATTAGCCTGATAAATGTACTAGGAGCATTGGAAAGAGCAAATGGCATAACCAGCCACTCGTATAAACCTCCCTTAGTTTTAAATACAGTCTTCCATTTGTCTCCTTCTCTTGTCCTGATTTGGTAGTAGCCACTTCGAAGATCAATTTTGGAAAAGACTTTAGAGCCATGTAGTTCATCCAGCATATCTTCAAGCCTAGGTATGGGATACCTATACTTGATTGTGATTTTGTTTATGGCTCTGCTGTCCACACACATTCGTTGGCTGCCATCTTTCTTGGGAACCAACAAGGCAGGTACGGCACAAGGGCTTAAGGACTCACGTACAAGCCCTTTTGACATCAATTCCTCTACTTGCCTTTGAATCTCCATAGTTTCCTTTGGGTTCATTCTATAAGCTGGTTTATTTGGAAGAACTGAACCAGGAATAAGATTAATGTGGTGTTGGATATCCCTCTTAGGGGGTAAACCCGAGGGTATCTCTTCTGGAAACAAGTGACAGATAGTTTGGATGAGTGATTTGGCAAAAGGGTGAGTTAGTAAGGGGGATTTTGGTTCGTCTTGGAGGGTTAAGATCCACTCTTTAAAAGCCTTAAATTCGTGATTAGAAGCCTTTAAAAGAGTTTCACTAAAAGTAAGTAAGCAACCAGAATGCTCATGGCCTTTTGTGGGTTTGTTTTTGAGGAGTTCGGATGGTGATAATGGCTTTAGGGTAATCTTCTTTCCTCCCTTAGACAAGGAGTATGTATTCAAGAAACCATCATGTGTTACCCTTCGGTCATACATTCAGGGTCTATCCAACAATACATGGCATGCATCCATAGGTATAACATCACACCAAAGATGGTCTTGATAGTTCTTACTAATGGACAATGAAATAAGGCACCGTGAGTTGACTTTAAGTTCTTTGCTTTGATTCAGCCATTGTATGTTGTAAGGATGGGGATGGGCCATAGCTTGCAAGCCTAATTTCTCAATCATGGTAAGAGGAACCACGTTTGCACAACTCCCACCATCAATAATCAAAGAACAAACCTTGCCTTGAACCGTGCACCTAGTATGAAAAGTGTTCTCTCTTTGTTCATCTTCAGTGCTCTTGTGGCCATTCAAGGCTCTCCTCAAAAGTAACATTTCACCCTTATCAGCTTCTTCTTCAACCTCCTCTTGACTTTCCTCAAGATTTTCTTCAGTTTCACCTTTAATTTGATCTTTCTTTTCTTGTTCATCCACGGCTCTCCACTCAGCCAAGGTAATCACCTTGCGGTTAGGACACTCCGAGGCTATGTGGCCTAATCCTTGGCACTTGAAACATCTTCTAGTGCTCATAGGATTGGGTTTGGTCGAATTGGGGGTGCTGGAGCTTTTTGTGGTGCTTGGGTTCTTTGTGGATTGGAGGGGAAAGTGACTTGAGGTTTAGAAACTGGTTGGGAACTCCCCTTATTAAAAGGTTGGTTTCGATTTGGAGGTTTCTGATTTGCAGGTTTAAAGGCTTGTTTTGCTTTCTTTTGTTGTTCAATCTTATGAGCAAGCATGCAAACCTCATCAAAAGTGGTATAAGCTTGTAGTTCAACAACATTAGAATACCTAGGATCAAGCCCTCCTAAGTATCTAACTATTATTTGCTCTTCGGGTTCTTGAAGATAACATTTAATTACAAGCTTTTCGAACTCTCTAGTGTACTCTTCAACACTTAGATTGCCTTGGTTCAGATTATAAAGTTGGAAATAGCAATCTTGAACAAACATGGGGGGTAGAAATCTAGCCTTCAACTTGGTTTTCATCTTTTCCCAAGTTCTGATTTTAGCTTTTCGTTCCCTAACTCTTTCAGCACATAAGTTGGTCCACCATAAAGAAGCATACTTACGTAGTCTTAGGGCCACCAACTTGACCTTCTTATCTTCTGAAACATCTTTGTATTCGAATACCCTCTCCACCGTGTGTAACCAATCCAAAAATTTTTCTGGATCGAGTTTACCTTCATACTCTGGAATCTCAACTCTAGAATCATTAGAGTTGTCTTGCATTCTTGGTTCTGACCGTGGCCTCCTCAATGGTTCCTCCTCACTTGAAGAATCAAGAGTATGGCTGTAAGCTTGCTCTTGTCTTCGTGGGGCAGAATAGGCCGATTCCTCATTCATCTTCTGCTTTTGCTTGAGAGAAGTGCCCAATTGTTTTCGTAAATACTCATTCTGGGCTTTCAATTCTTGATTGGAAGAAGTAATTTCATGGTTATCCTTCAAAATAGCATCAAGTTTCTCTTCTAGACTTAAACTAGCACTCATGTTGCACTTGGTTTAAGTGAAGAACAGAATCTGGTTTGTGTTTGAGAAATGGAGAAGAAATGAATCTGGATGCGTGGAATCAATACCAGGCCAAGATGAAACTTAGCTCTGATACTAAATATGATGTAAAGCTCAAGGGGATTGAGATTACAATCAAAGAAACAAGGAGAAGCAATTCGGATTCTCTAGGAAACCAAAGAACCCGTGACTGTTTTGCTTGAAAAGGATAGAGCTAAACTTGGATTTTGGATACAGAATCACCACCAAACCCAAGATTAGGGTCCCTAAGTTTGATTAAGATATAGAAATCACCACTTAATCAAAGTTAGGACTCACTTGAACACCACTTAGTTCAGCCCAAACTAAGATAAGCAAGTAGAGTTTTTGGAAAGAAAGCTTCGAATGCTCTCTACGGTTTTCTCTTTCAAAATCTGAGGTATATCTTTCTTCCAATGGCCGAAACTTGCTTTTGTTACAAGCCTAGGAAAACATTCTAACTAGCAAGCAAGTACCTCACCTTACCGTCCTAAGGAGGAAAGGCGTTAACTAGTCTTAATCTACATGGTTATGACTAACCGGTTACAAAGCAAGCTTAAGACTAATCTAAGTACATTTAAACTAATAAAGAAAGCAAGGCAAATGATTATTACAACTTAATTAACTTGTATTTAGGCTTAATCAACTAAGAATGTAGCAAGATAGCATGTGCTCAGCTGAAAAGTGGCTTCCCCTTTGCGGCTGTCCAACGGGAAGCAAGAGCACTCCCATTTCAGCTGTCCAATGAGAATCAAGGGACAAACCGTGTGCAGCTCTTCTTTCAGTGGTTGTTCTTCTCTAGGGAGCCTTGGGATGTGTGCCAACCTTGGTTTGTGTGCCATTCAAGCTGATTAAGTGAGCAAACCCTTGTGGTGAAGCAAAACAGCCGACCTCCCTTAAACCGAGTTCAAGGGTAGAATGTACCCGGTTTTCAGGTTCGGTTTTCCCTTAGCAAAAGTGACCATGATTTGGATTTTAGGCCATGAGGGAAATCCTTAGGGTGTATACTAACCCTCTAAAGGAAGAAATCAAGGTTATAGCCCCTTAAAACTTGGTAATTAGGCTAATTCATCTAACCGGGCAGAATTGGAGCCAATCTGACCAGTTTGGAAAATCACCTTGATCTCCCATCCTCTTGTGTGCATGATTTGAAATCAATGCTTGAACCTGAAGGCTAACATCATGAAGATTCCAAAAATGCAAAAATATCAAACTTAAGCCACAACATAGCTCAAAAAATCAAGTGCACAAAACCGGGCATTTTTTGGCCAGTTGGCTCGTTTGGTGCTGTTTGGCTTTCTTGCAAAATGTGAGCCATCTTCTTCACTTGAAACCTTGTTCTTGGACGAGTTGGACTTGTTTCATCATGGTCAAGGTCTTGGCTAGGCAGGATTCTATCACTCTATGCGTGAGCATTGCACAAAATTCACTGACTATTCTCATCAACCTTTGAATGAGTGGTAGCAAACAACTCAGCAGCCGAAGGTCTCCTTTACAATTGCTTCGTCTATCATATGCACATATATCTCTCTACATTAGCAACATTGCAAAGTTCACATGTAGGTTTTCAAGTGATGTAGTTTTCAATCTCTCGGCCCACATTGTAGCTGGTATTGACCCCTGGCTTCCCCAATCTTAGCTTTAGGCCCCTATGTCTTTTTCTTCTTATTCCACTCAAATCGCTTCTTGAATTTGTCATCAGTTTCCCTCTTGTTCTTCAATGATGTGTGAAGATCATCCATCATCGGAGGAATGATCTTCTCAGGAGGATCCTTTCCGGCCTTGTTCACTATATCTTTCACCCTTACACGCACCTTTTGTTGCCATTCTTTTCTGACTAGTGCCTTATGCTCGGGATCCTATGCGAATCGTTCCTGCACGTAAAATTCCAAAGAAAAAAAATAATTGCATTGCGTTAGTAAGTATACATAAATGCGTGTACATAAATATGTATATATATAAATATGTATACGTATATATATTTATATATATATATATATATATATATATATATATATATATATATATATATATATATATATATATATACATTTCTAGAAAGAAACGGACAGAGTTTCGCCTAAAAATTAACCATATCCCATGCTTAAAGCCGTACATTACTTCTCTGCAATAAGCACAAGACATTCGCACGCTCAACGGGCCACACGCTCGGAGTACACCAAGTATACATCTCAACGGATCCTACATCTGGAGCATTGGGGTTTACATCCCAAAAATTAAGAAAAAGGGATCAATGCTTATGTTGCACACATGGTCGATGAGCTTAAAGGATATGATTGATGTTTAGGGCTTATGTACTCCTGAAAAACAAAAACTAAGGAGTGGATTACGTGACATGAATGTAGGTATCTGTCATGATTAACATACCAGCAACGTTTCAGTGATCTTTTTTTACAAGAAAGTCTCACTCATACTAAAAACCATTTCTCCCATATGAAATGGCATCTAGGACATAGATGCAATTACAATTTAATTAGAATTACAAGATACTGAAAAGTGAAATTCCTTAGTTCAGCCATCACATATTTGTGCGACATATCAACCTTAAATGTTTGTATGATGTTCCTAAATCAATGCTAGTATACTAACCAACATACCATATTGTAAAACTCAAAACATTTACCTTAAAATAATTCCACCAAAACCGCTTGTGATCCTCAGGGGCGTCTCTCCAACAGGTAAAGGAGTCCTTGTAGTAAGTTCGAATGGCCTCGGATATGGCTCATGCGACATCTCGATGACCAAACCTGCGATGGAACGTTGGCCACAAATTAGATCAAAATGTAGTACGCTTCGAGTTCATGGATTTTGAAAGTGAATGACACATACCACATTTGGGTGTTAGGCACAAGTCGTACCCTTGTCAACAGCGTGCTAGGGCCCTCCAATGGAATCTCCGGAGGTTGCGTGTCCTGAGAGTCGTACTGGGCTATGGATATGCTTGAACTATCCATGCTTGCCTAGTCCTGCGCAATATTAGGTAAATCAATTAGATGATTGCATGTATTGAAATTAGAAGCGTGTATGCCAAACAACACAAAATATGATACAATTAGCAATGTTGAACAATGTGCTATGAAGGTGAGAAAATGCATGTCAAAAATTTCAGCATCAAGTAATCGATATGAAAATATGTTATTAAAATAACATAAAAAATACAGAGAGAAACTCCAATGGAAGTTTGCATACATTTAAAATGCTCAACACAAGTTCCAACACTTAAAAACACAAGCTGCGCATAAATTAATCATCAACGTGCATTACATAAAAAGTGAATCAGTGAAGTAGTAATCATCATCCTCATAAGCATTATCATGGTCTTCTTCTAGCAACCCTTCGTGCCAATCCTCTCCATATCCACTATCGATGGCGTCAACCGCCTCATCGACATTCTCATCCATGTCATTTTCCTCTTCTGGCACTATCTCAACAACATCGTCCATGTCAATATCTCCTAAATTTGATGGGTTATCGTTTTTATCTATTTAGAATGGTGTCTCCTTTTCGGGGGCATCTATTATTGACCTTGGTTTCATTTTCAACATTACCTACCAATCCTTTTTACTATTGTCTTTCATAGGATAAGGCACAAAGCAAACTTAGGTGATTTGACTTGCAAGGACAAATGGATCATACTTAGGATATCTCTTCGTGTGATTGACATCAACTAATTTGTATGTATCATGGACAACAACCCCATTAATGCAATTATACCAATCCCAACAAGATCGTCTTACATAGACGAATATCCCCAATATAGTGCAACTCAATTACATCATGGAGAATGCCATAATATTCCTTTCTATCTATTCCTTTCATGCACAAGCCGTAGTTCATTGTTAACTTGCTTTTCTCATATTCATATGTATGGAAGTTGAAGCCATTGACATAATAATGATCTCAATGATGAACATGCCTCTTAGGGCCCTATGCAAGTGCTCTTATGATATCATTGTTGATGTTGGAGTGCAAGACCTACATGGCTGTCATGACCACAAATGGTCAAATATCATTATAGTAAAACTAACGAAACACTTCCTTAATGTAAGGAAAACACACTGTAAAAATACTTGCATATTCTTTGAACCATTGTGGAAATCTTTCCTCAAACTTTGGCCACTTGTCTTTGACCCGAACACGAGGATTTTGTTGGACCATCTCGACCTTAAAGATCCTACATAATGTAATTAAGGATATCACAATGTAGTCCTATTTAATTTATATAAGTTTTTCTGCATATGTAATACAGAAACTTACCGCTCATATTCTCCTACCAACCCACAATTCGATAGCATATAGGCATGTGCCAATCGATGATCCAAATAATCCAAGAACCGCACATTGCCCTCATTCGGGGCATATCCAATGTTACAGGAGAAAATGTCTGGAAGATTGCTATCTGATTTGTCCTGGTGAATGTTCATCACATTTCTGTGCAAATCCCGTGCCTTAACATCAACACTATTATCAAAATAGTTTGCAATGAAGTTCATTATCTCCTCTATTAAGTACGCATAGCAAATTGAAGGCTCAACACATGCTTTATTGCCTAGTTTCCCCTTTAAATGATGAAGAAACCTGTAATCCAGTAAATTAAAATGCCATTTGTGTACGCAACTTGAAACATGATTTATATGAATCATATCATACCTTTCATAGTCATACATTCATCGATATTAAACATGACCTCCAAGTTTCAGTTCTGTAGGTAAGTGGATAGATAGATGCTCCATTATATTGAAGAATGCAGGGGGAAAACTCGTTCAAACTTGCATAATATTTCTGTTATGTTATTCTCCAAATGGACTATGTCATCAACATGTAACTTGGAGGAACACAAATCTCGGAAGAACTGGCTAAGCTCAGTTAGCACATTCCACACATTGGTGCGTAAGTGATCTCTAAAAGCTAGAGGCAATAAACGCTGCATGGAAATATGACAATCATGACTTTTCAGGTTATAAAGTGAAGCATTTCTCATGTCCACACACCTAGTCAAGTTTGAGGCATAGCCATATGTGAATTTCAGTTTGCGAATCCATTCGCACGCCACTTTCCTGCACTCCTTTTGGAAAACATATGGAGCTTGTGGCATAACTTCTCGCCGGCTTCCTTCACAAGCTTCAAGAACGCAGACATTAAGTCTTCTACGTTTGCAATGCGTAACCATCTCCTTTCTCGCGTTGAGGTCATCTTTTGTTTTATACTTTACATTCATCACTATATTAATTATTTACTCGCACACATTTTTCTCAATGTGCATGACATCAAGGTTGTGCCGAATTAATAGCTGGCCCCAATATAGGGGTTCCCAAACTATGCTAAATCTTGTCTAATTGTGAGACTATCCGTAGCCATTCACTTTGCCCTTGTGATATGATGCAATTGGGAGCGAAGACACATGACTCCATACCTGCTCCCCGGTCAACATAAGCGGAGATTCAGAATGATCCTCCTTGTTTTTGTAAAATGCAGTTTTATTATGCCGAAATCTATGATGCTTTGGGAGAAATTGGCGATGATAGTCAAACCAAGATTGCTTGTTCCCATGCGCTAGCCTGAGTACTTTTATGTGTTCCATACAATAGGGACACGCTAATCTTCCAGCAGTTATCCAGCTAAAGAGCATGCCATAAGTAGGGAAGTCACTCACAGTCCAAAGAATGATAACTTTTATTAAGAAATTTTGCCTCAGGGACACATCATATGTCAGTATTTCTTCATTCCATAGTTGGACAAGTTCTTCAATAAAAGGTTGCATATATATGTCCAGATTTCATTTTGGATTCTTTGGACCAGGAATGAGGAGAGCAATGAACATGAACTGTGTTTTCTTACACATCCATAGGGACAAATTATAAGGGGTCACAATCACTAGCCAGCATGAATATATTTGACCATAATGCCCAAATGGTGAGAAGCTATCAGTCCATAAGCCTAGCCTTACATTACGTGGTTCAACAGCAAACGAAGGATAGGAAGAGTCTGGATGTTTTCATGCCTCGCTATCCGATGGATGTTCCATGAGCCCAGGAGGGCGCTTGTGCTCATGGTGCCATCTCATATTCTCGGCAGTTTTCTTTGTTGCATAAAGACGCTATAGTTGAGGTCCAATGCGGAAATATATTAGTTGCTTCCTTGGGATTTGCCTTCCTTCTTTGCTAGTCCTCAAGTATCTTTGTTCATCACATACTGAGCATCTATCCAGGCCATCTACCTCATTCTAAAATAACATGCAACCATTAGGGCAAACATCTATTTTACGATATGGAAGTTCAAGACCCGCAAGCAGCTTCTTAATCTCATAGTAATTGTTCACCATGTCGTTGTTATTTGGGCATATCTCCTTCATAAAGGATGCAATACCATCAACCACTCGATGAGGCAGACTATATTCATATTTTAGATTAGTAAGCCGTGCAACAGCTTTCAAAAGTGACATTTCACATCCCTCGTACAATGGACTCTCTATTGCCTT